>RDRW01000237.1:0-190000 GCA_007896445.1 Puccinia hordei | reverse complement strand
CAAGTTGACCGCCAAGACCGGCTATGTGAGAGTTAAAATTTCGTGATGTCAATTCATAGAAACTGGCAACTTGTAGAGAAAAATGTGGCGACGTACCCAGCTGGTTGCAGTAAGATTCTGTGTCAGGGTAATTAGCATCGATTCAGCATACACTCTTTGGGATAAGAGGCTCATTTGTCCCGCTTACTGTCAACATTCGCCGGGTTCACGGGTCTCCCGCTCATGAGAGCAGTGAGGGCGATCCCGTAAGCGGCGTAATCACCAACAATTAAGCTTGAAAGCAGAAATGAAAAGAGAGGGTGGGTGAACTCGATCCTTCAAGCCTTCTGTTGTATGAGAATGCTTACAAATGATCAGCAATGTGCCCAATCCCACAAATATCCTGAATGGCGATGTTGCTCGCACCATCCAAGTATGACACCGGCTATTTCAAAGGAATTAAGCACTTCGATGGCTGGAAAGGGTTTACAGCACGGATCAAGGCGATTTACTCACATGTCGTCCGATTTCTGGTAGAACAATTTCATCATCATAACTGTATACACTAGTCGTGGGCACGAGAGCCATCGCCCCGCTGCCCGGAACGCGAGCATTCATAGCTTGTGTGAATTTGGAATTCTGTTTGAATGAGTCAAGAGTCGTCACCACTTGTCTCAAGCCGCCTTTGGATGTTTAAAGAGCTCGGCTTACAGCCAACATTTGGTGCAGTGCGGGTAAGCAACCGCCCACAACTTCGAGGAGTGGACAAATAATGTTCCCAGCGTACGACCCATGGAAAGGGGAGGCTAAAGCGATGAAGTTGGTGACTAGTCGTCGAGTTGACGGCCAGAAAGCTGTAAAGGTAAAGGGTCATAAGCACCCGGGAATAGTAATGTTTTTCGGCGGGCACGTGGGCCGCGGGTTGAGACTTACTGAAAGCCCATTGCGCCTGATCAGAAAAATTGGGCACATGTAGATCAGGAATTGTGTCAGCTGCGAGAAATGCAGCAAAAAAATGGATGTAGAGTCTGGCCTCAGAAGGATTCCTACATACGTTAATTCCTCCTTGACTGTAGGAGATAACAGCGAGCGGCCGACCAGACTGACCGGCCAAATATTTGATAGCATAAGCTACAAATTCGGCTGTCAACTGGGCGTCTCCGGTAGATTTAGCTAAAAAAACATATGTATTGCGGGGCCCATGAGTGATTGGTTCTGTGGTGGGCTTGGACTCTCAAGGCGCTCAGATTGGTCGAGCTCACTTAAATTGTCTACCCAGCAGATACTGAAGCCATGCTGTGGGAGTTGGGCATACGGGGACTGCGTAGAAGGTCAGCCAATTAGAAGAAAGCTCATAACAAGGCTCATCAACTGGCGTACCCTGGGCCATACTTGTTGTCCACTTCCACCTGTACCATGTCACTTTATTCAGTTGATTGTTCCTGCTACCTGATCGACAGAAAAGTCTTGGGGACGTACCTGTGGGAGGTAAGAGCAAGACCACACCTAGAGTAAAGATTGCACGTTAGCGGGGAAAAGAATTCACTCCTAACGTTGTAATTAATGCGTTCTGGCATACCTCGCTGTCCACGAATACCGCTAGGACAAGTTATCTGTTGGCGGTAGGTCCTCTCGGATTGAGACTACCGAACGAGATCGCTTAGTCAGGAGAGATCTATTTCTTGATCATCAATTGAACCTGAGAGCAAAACCTACCCAGGGGGCATCTCCACGGGTTGACGGCGGTCGCGGGCCTGCTGTTGTAACCGCTTGGTCGTACTTTGGAACTCCATTCAAAAGATCATTCAGTGAGCCTCCCGGCGACCCAGGACCCAGTGGTAGAAGGCTTTGGACACCGTCGAGAAGCCCTACATTTAAAAGTGAATAAATCAAGTCGCTGTTAGAGATTAGACTTTCCTGATGACTGATGGGATTAGTAGCGTACCGCCGACAACGCCTTGCGGACGACCTGTTGGGTCACAATCAAGAAAGCCAGAGGATTGCAGGCAAAAAGAAAAAGAAAAATATTGCTGGTTAAGATTAAGTTTTCCTGAAGGCTGAACGGATACCTGGCGCACCACCATTACCGGGATTGCGGCCACCTGCTGGCCTACCACCGTGAGTTCCTACGAGTTGCAAAAGAAGGATTAGTTGCCGATCCAGAATGGGCTTCCCGAGGGCTAAGAGTTTTGATTGGCTCACCGCCATTACCTCCACCTTGGCTTGGGCTACCACCGAGAAGATTGGAAAGCAAGCCTAAGAGGCGAGTTTGGAATGATGAGCAAACCGATGTTACAGCAAGGACAACATGCCTCGGATAGATGAAAAGTTCAAACCTCTTTTGCTCAGATCAGCCGGGTTTGTATTACGTTTTTGGAAGTCTGCTGGCTCTGTAGCGCTAGCATAGTAAAGAACGAGGAAAAAGAGCAAACCGACTGAGGAAGTAATCATTATGTTTCAGGTCGTTTGGGTGCAAAGAGAGTAAGTAATCAAGTGTTTAGTTGTTCCGTGATTGTGTTTGACGAGGTGACTTGAGGTAGTGAAAATGAAGGTACACTGTTGATCGTCAGCAGGTAGTTGGTGGAACCTCAAAGCCAAGCCAACTGTTGTCTGGATTATGACAACCCAAAGGGTCAGTCGTCTCATGCCTTCGCAGTGAAGTGATGTGCGATAGATGATCCCAAATTTCAAATTTCTGGCTCTAAAGATGTAATATGTGGGATTGCTTCCGATTGAAACCACTTGAAGTGATTCAGCGCGCAATCACTCGGTTGTCAGCGTCGGTGATCTCACAAGTCATCAATTTATGTACCAAGGATGTCTCATAAATTTTTCGGAGTTGGCATGTTGGATTATTGAATACACACTACGGACGCACTTTTGAGGGTTCATTTCGAAAAAACTTTCAAGTGCGGATATTACCTGTTGTTTTTTGAACAAGCTTTCCAATCTTCTTCGAATTCTCTTTGAAAGCTAGTACAAAATTTTTCCAAAAGTTTGATTTTTCGAAGCTTCCCGAATTTCATCACGACCAGGGTTGGCGACGTCCGAACTGAACTACGTACTGTTTTTTGGAAGTGATGATCACTTCGATGATTTGCGCCCGTAGTGCAACATGGAGCGAATTGATATGAATGCTTAATGTATGCTGTACTTTGATACGCAGCTTCTTATGCGACTACGTGCCTTGATGATTGCTTGGGATGGATGGGTAGACTTCATGGGGAACTTTTTGGACTGCTAAAGGCCCATCAGCACAGGGATGGGATCATTGCTGGAGTGATGAGAGGACCCAGTGATAACACAATTATTTGAGCATGTAATAATTTGTTATGTAAATATATTACCGATACGAATGTCCTACCGCGGTACATTATCCAGCCTTCAAATGGAAAATATTAATTAATTTGAATGTGTACTTGTTTATGTCATAGGAGGAAGTGCCGAATCCCGATGGCCCACAGCACTCACTTCGGGACGGTTCAAGATGCATCATGAAACTGTTGGAGGGGAAATTGAAATAAACTCCTCTATAATGGTAACTTGGAGTGCTCCATCCTAAATGGGATAAGCCTCGAGGATACAGATGGATACAGATGTGCAGTGTGATCCTGGATTCCATTTGGTTTCAAAGTTGCAGGCAGGGCAGTCCGCAAATTTTTTGATCTCGAGCTGCAAGGGAGCACTCACCCAATTATTCTCCAAATTCAAAGTCACCATCAGGACCTGTTTCTCCATAAAATGGAAAGTTGATCCGGCTTTTACACCGAAACGTTTTTGTCCACAAACATATTTTCATTGCTACTACCATCCCCAGCTTCTGGTTTCTGCTCTTGTTACAACTTGCTTTGAAAGCCAATATATTTAATACTTGCTTCAGTTAGAATCTTGACCGCTCCCTCCTCCTTACTCATTGAAGAAAAATCCATTGTTTTTCCTAATACATCATCTACTCAGATCAGACCTTAAATCCAGTTTGTTCAACCCATCAGCATAAACTTATCTTGTTTGAACTCCTTCCACCTATATTATTCAATATGAAACAGCCATATGCTGTTCACCCGCCAAGGGAGATGGATTCCCCCCTTGTAGAAGACATATACAGCATACTACCACTTACTCAAAGGGTCCCAGTACCAGAGGGCTCTTCAAGCTTCAGCTCAAGTGCCCTTGGGCTGGACATCTGAACTGGTCACTCAACTTGCACAAGACCCATGATTCACAAAAGATTGCCTACATGGCTTGGTTTGGGACATCTCATCATTACCCAACCAATACACTTTGTGTATTGGTGCTGTGGGAGCACAACCATGAACCATTCTCAGAAGAAGAGATGCTCATCTGTTGTGCTCCCAGATCTGTTGAGAAGTGGCTCAATGATTGGGTTATCTTCAGTCTAGGTTGGGAATCAATTGATGGTCTTTTGCAGTCACCTGACTTATTTCATGTTGCACATACACTAAAACTCCCTTGATTGTTATATCTAAATATGTTAATTTTTTTTTACTTGACTTGAGAGAGTGATAGGTGTATTTTCATACCAGATGTGTCCCAGAACATGTATGACAAAGTGAAGTACCTTACTTGGAAACAAATCAATGTTCCATCAAAGCAAGACCCCAAAATATTCAGATCCATAGTACTGTGGAACCTTGCACTCATCCAGCCTGAATGGCATACCTACCCACCTGCAGAGAAAGATGCTCCTGAGCCATGGCCATATTATGCTGATGCTTGATAGTGCACATAACTCAGTCAACAACTACTTTTTTCATGATGGTTGAAATTTCAGCATCTACACCCTTGTCATTTGGAACCCTAGTAGAAGACTTCCCTTAGACTTTTTAGCCCCCTACAGAGTCAGATTTGAAGTATTTCAAACTAGATTTATAACCCCCCTGCAGAACTTCATTCCCCTTGCATCTGGCCACCAGTTTTAGTCAGACCCACCAAAAACACGGTTTACACAAGCACAGTCCCATACAGTATTCTCTGCTCAAGGTCCTAAACAAACAGCTGGTGTTGGCCCCACAGGCAGCCAAATGGGGAATGTAAGCAATTCAAGGCTCTTTTAGCAGGTTGAACCTGCCTTTGCCCGCAAGCAATCATGAGTTCTGAGCAGAAGTCATAGAGCTATGTGTGTGGTTACATCAAGTTTGGTGTTGATCAGTTCACATTAATCAGACACAGGTGGTATATCAATTGGTGGAAAATGAGCATGTCATGCTTGGAATATCTTTTCATGATTTTTTTTTCCTGATATTCAGAGAAGGTGTCGCATCAGCAGATATTATCATGGGTGGTTGTGAAATCTTTGTCTTTCATTATTTTTATTTACTCTCTCTTATTTCATAGTCTTGATTCTGGTGCTCTTGTCCAAGTCTCTCACTTAAGCTCAAGTTTCTTGTTTGCCACACCATATTTGTTTGATATTTCATTTCTTGACACATGGATATATGCAGCAAAAAAAAAAGGAGAAATTGTTCATTTTTGAAAGAATGAGATGTCATATGCAAGTTCTTTTTGGCGTGTATGTAGAGGCTTGATAAAAAAGAATGATAAAAAGAAAAAAAGGAATGATAACAAGCCAGCAAGATTTGGTGAGTGGTTCATTGAATCAAAAGCAGTGAGGAATTTATTGGAGCAATATTGGTGAGCAGTGGATTGAAGCAAAAGCAGCAAGTGGTTGATTGAAGCGAATCAAAGGCCTATTCAAGAATGTTCAAAGCAACTTGGTTGCCAAGGGGGGTGTCTTGTTCACTGGGAGAGGGGGTAGTCTTGCAGCAACTGCTTTACAAGGAATAGTCCAAGGTCTAGATGGGGATGTTCTAAGATAGCTTGATAACTAGTCCAGTAAATAAGGTGGGTTGGATAAAGGGATAACACTACTCTAAAAGTAGGAGGAGAATATTCAGAGTACTTACTAATGTGGTACTGGGGGAATATGCTGAGGAACCAATCCTAGGCCAGAATGGCCTCCTTTTATATTCTAGATATTCCTTGAGGAAGGTTCTAGAATGTTATTCTAACTTCTGCTTTAATGTATTACAATTCAAATGTATCATGATGTAATGGGAATTGTATTGAATTGAGCACAGTATTTTCTATGTCCCCATGACCTCATGACATGTATGTATAACCAATCACATCATGGGCCAATTCATTTAATAGAACAATACTGGGAAATTACCACGCACTTAGGTAATTTCTTTCTTATAAGCATAATTTTATTATTATTATATTTATGCAAATAAGTTTATTGTCTCTCAACTTTTATTACAATAATTTATAATCTATATTTTTTACGGTTATTCCATCTCCTACTAAGTACCTTCTGAGATATGGTAAAGTAATAGAAGGAGTTGGAATTTGGTGGTGGTTTGAGTGAGGTACCCACCTAATTTTATATGAAAAGTTGATTTCTTTAATAATATTATAGGATATATTATTGTTAATACAATATTTTATTATTGTTTACATTCAAGTCAGTCTTTAGGATACTCTGGAGTATCTCTAGGGCTGACAGAAGGAGTTGATTTCCTTGTGAGTTTCTATGATGACTCCTTTTATCACATGCAGCATGGGATGGATACCATACTGGTTTGGATACATGTTGATGATGGTGTTGTTACAGGCCCCTCTGAAACCATCATACAAGAATTCTGGAGCACACTAGAGTCAAAGCTATAATTAACTTGGGAAGGCAACCTCCATCTGATTGTGGGAATTCAAGTTGAACCTTCACCCTCACACATTGTGTTGTGCCAACATTTCTTGAAAAATAAAATTCTGAACACTTTCACTACCCACACAACACTGCCAATACTGGTACCTATCAAGGACACTAACTCACTGAACTCAACTCAGTCAGGCAAGGAGGCCATCAACCTAAATGGCTGTCCATTGTAGGGTATCTCAATTATCTTGCCATGGCCACCCATCCGGACCTGGCTTTTGCAGTAGGTTTCCTATCTTGGTTTGCCAAATCACCAACAAAAAATCACTGAGCCACAATTCAACAAGTCCTTGGTTATATCAAGGCTTTTGGTTGCCTGAACCACACTTAAATTCCATGCTGACATGGGTGGATGCCAACTAGGGTGTCAAATTCTCTCAATCAACTCAAGGTTCTGTGACAAATCTTTTTGGTTCACCCATACTGTAGGCCAGCAAGAGGAAACTTTCTGTAGCAACTTCCACTTGTCACATGGAGTTCATGGCTCTTTGTTGGCCAGCAAGGCATTCTGTGTGGCTGAAGGAGCTATTCTTTGATATGACCCATCAGGTCATCAACAGTCCTTGTGAGACCCCCAAGGTGGGGCTTACAATGCACCCAATGACACCTGCAACATAATGTGGGGATGGCTTACAAAATACCTGATTAGCCAATCAAATGGCTTTGAATACCTATACAAAAATGTTGATGATGGACCAGAGAAGACCGAAAGAAAGGGGTGATGGCAAGTTTGAGGGCAAGGTTAATTATGTGGAAGGTTTGAAGAGGATGTGTCACAGTTGTCTCAACGCTGTCATGCTGTGCGCACTTGAACCGGTACAGATTAGAAAGGACTTGGGACAACTTGAAGTTGGCTTGCATCCATTCAACTACACAGGCTGCACCGCGAAAACCTCTGTCCCCTTTCAAGATGTGGACGGTGAAATCAACACTTCAAAACAGGAATTTTTTAGCCATGTGAAACTTGAGTTGCAACAGGCCATCCTGAGCTCTGATTGGTTTCAAGGACTACTTGATTAGATGTTTATCCAAAGTCGCAACTCCTCCGAGAGTTTTTCAAGAGCAAAGATATGACTCACAAACGCCTCTTTCTCAAGCAACTTGGAGATCTTGTCAATCAGTATGGATGAGGATGGAAATAGTTTACTCAAATCCACTTGACCGACAGATTTTATGTGTAAACTTAAGAGTTACATTGCAATTAGGCTGATCAACCCTTTCCATATTTCGCCTAAGCCTAGAACAGCTCAATTCTGAAGGAGACAGACGAAGATGAAAAGGGAAAGGAGAGTATCCTAGTCAGAATTATTTTCAAAGGAAGATGTCACAGATGGTGGTTACTTACGTAGTTTTGGTACAGCGCCGTCGAGCTAAACTTGCTGCCCTGTCGTATCACCTTCTCAACCGCATCGAGAAAGTCCTTCTCATTCGCCACTTTTCTTCGAGCCCTGATCGCAAACATGCCCGCCTCAGTACAAACGGAGCGCAACTCGGCACCAGTCGCATTAGGGCACAGTCTGGCGATGAGCTCGTATCGGATGTTTCGTTCGACTGACATCGATCGCGCATGAATCTTGAGAATGTTTGCTCGACCTTCGTTGTCGGGCAGAGAAAATTCAACTCTTCGGTCCAATCTTCCAGGCCGAAGAAGCGCAGGATCCAGTGTGTCTGGCCTAATAAAAAGAGAAATATCAAGAGTCATCTTCAAGCGTGGAAATCATCAATGAGACGTACCGATTGGTTGCCATAATCTATGGAAAAGGAAAAGTTGAGCATCAACTTATAGTATCTTTCGGTATCGTAAGAATTGAAATGCGATAAAAGAAATCAAGACAAACCACTTTGATGTTTCCACGAGGATCAAACCCATCCAGCTGGTTAATGAGCTCTAGCATTGTCCGCTGAACTTCATTATCTCCACCCTGTCCGTCATCATGTCGAGCACCGCCAATTGCATCAACCTCATCAAAGAAAATGATACAGGCCTTCTTGGTTCGTGCCATTTCAAACAGCTCTCGAACCATCCGCGCACCTTCACCGACATACTTTTGTACGAGCTCTGAACCGATTACCCGAATGAACGTAGCATCAGTACGATTGGCTACCGCTCGCGCGCAGAGGGTTTTTCCAGTGCCTGGCGGGCCAAAAAGCATGACTCCTTTGGGTGGATCAATTCCCAAGGCCACGAATTTTTCGGGCTATAATTTAAGGCACGCGTAGTTTGAGTTGGGTTAGTATGATAACAGTTGGGAAGGAAAAGAGGCTGGTTGCTAACATTGAGGAGTGGTGTCTCAACAACTTCACGCAGTTTCTCGATCTGCTCCTTACATCCTCCAACATCCGAATAGGTTACGTCTGGCTTCTCTTCAACCTGCATCATCGTGACTGAGGGGTCAATTTTCGGAGGAAGTGGGATTTGGATTTGGTATTTGTTTCGGTCAACTCTGAAAGTTTGTCATTGTATTTATCAATTACTACTGCTCCGTAAAAAATACGTTAATTTGGATGAAGACTCACCCAACCCTCATACCTTCTTCGATATCTGTGGGGGCCATTTGCTCGCCAAGGCCGACGACAAATTTGGCGATTTGTTTAACGTTGATCACGTATTTATCCTCCTCATCAGCATTAGGACGGGACATACCTGCGCCGGGGAGAGTTCTACCACCCGGCCCAGCACTGGGTGGTTGTCTTCCATTGGCTCGTCTGGTAGCCTCATCATCGGGAGAGGCGTTTGCATCGGGGGCACGGATGATCTTTGTGCATCTAGCGACTTGTAAGCACGATGTCTCTTGGCTCATCCTTACTCGGTCGACGGCTGTATCCCAAAGGTTCGGGGGGGCTAAGCCGGTATCACTTTCCTTGACGCCCATCTTCTCACCGATTCGTTTTTGGAGATCTTGAAGGTCTTTCTCGATCGTTCGAAGTTGACGGGCGTAAGGTCCTTGGCCATAGGTCTTCAGCAGTTGTATGTCTCCCTCATCGAGTGCAATGATGTCATCAGTTGCTGCAATATCATCTGAAGTCTTTTTTGCTAAGATGTGATCGATTGGTTTCGTCAGCCAAGCATTTTTGAGAATTTCCGATAGTTGATTATTGGGTGAGAGGGTGAGGTGGGAGGATAGAGAAAGAGAAGATTTGATTGTACTTACACTTTTCCCAATCTCTACCAAGCACATAAGCAGGAAGCCAAAAATTAAAACCAAGTTGCTAAGATTGATTTCTAAGGTCAAGACTCACTGTTTGGGTGGCATCTTTACTGGCACAGCTCGCGATAGGTCCTTGATAGAGGGCTGGTTGAGAGGTTGGTTGTTCAAATCCTAGGTGCTAGTCTTGCAGGTGAGAAGATGCAAATATATGTGAATATGTGTGGTTTGTCGAGGGGAGGTGACTCAGCTCGGGAGACGCGGATGACGTCAAAAACGGGCCAGGCCCGGGGGGTCAGACTGCGGCTCGTCGTAGGGACGAAGAGGCCGTTTCTCTCTATCCGGCCAACTCCTCCGCTTCACGTCCTCAACTTGTCCCAAACGATGAACCTGCCCACTTTCGCTGCTTCACCATGCTTCTTCGATTTCGATCCAAGCCAATCAAATCGATCTCAAACCACATGCTCAACCGTAGAACCGAAAGAACCACCTTGGAAAATGACTGACCCGTTGATCAGGGTTAGCTCTATCTTTGTTACTCAGTCTTACCCACTATCAGCTCAAAACTGAAAACCATCTATTATCGTTATCTCACAGGCTCATGCTCCATCCAGAGTATCGTACTACTTTCCAAAGGGCGTCGGTGATTATCATTTTGGGGTTCGTTGTTCAAGAATTGTCACAAGTCAAGTAGAATTCATGCGCTGATAGTTTACAGACGAAAAATAATAATAAACCATCTGATTGATCTACGGACATCCGCGTACATCGATATGTATACCTCATACTATCCACCCTGAATCATCATATCGAATTATATCTAGAAAGGGCATCCCATGAAGCCCCATCGGCTCACAATACTCAATCATCTTATCGCCGGTTATGGTTTGCATCATCACATGGAATACCACTCCCCCCGGCTGGCAAGTAGAGAAGAATTAGGATCGTTTCATTCCTCATCTTATCTTGACTTCTTGGAGCGGTACGAGTCTTCCCCCCCCCCTCCCCCCCAAATATTTTTCTTCTCACTTGCTACTGACTCGGATTAACCTGACCAAAATACAAATCAACAATCGATCTTTTTTATATAGAAACAACATACGATTAGGAGAAGATCCCAAGTCAAACAATCCAACTATCAATCCAGGTGAACACAACACGGGAGAAGACTGTCCGATGTTTGATGGGATCTACGATTTCTGTCGTCAATATGCCGGCGCAAGCTTGATGGCCTCCCGGAAACTCAATTCGGGTACTTCTGATATCACAATCAACTGGTCGGGTGGACTACATCACGCCAAAAAATCAGAAGCTTCCGGTTTCTGTTACGTCAATGATATCGTGATTGGGATTATTGAGCTGCTGAGGTTTGTTTTCTTTCTCTTTTCCCTTCCATGCTTAAGATTCCAGTGAAGAGCGGTTCTCTCTCTCATTGGTCTTATTAAATTCGCCAATAAAACATAGGATCCATCCCAGAGTACTTTACATCGATATTGACATTCATCATGGAGATGGAGTCCAAGAGGCGTTCTATCTCTCGAACCGAGTGTGCACGGTCTCGTTTCACAAGTATAATGGTGAATTCTTTCCTGGTACCGGCACGATTGATGAGTTTGGGTACGGACTGGGAAAAAATTTCAGCTTTAACCTACCACTCTCGGATGGAATCGATAATGAAAGTTACGTGAATCTTTTCCGGTCGGTGATGGAGCCAATCATTACCACATTCAGACCTAGTGTGATCGTGCTTCAATGTGGGGCGGACTCACTGGGTGGAGATCGATTGGGTGGTTTCAACATTAGCATCGCCGCACATGGTGAATGTGTCCGGTTTATCAAAGCTTTTCGTATCCCGCTGATGGTATTGGGTGGGGGAGGTTACACGCCGCGCAATGTGGCACGCTGTTGGACTTATGAAACCTCTCTATTGGTCTCTGATACTTGCCCCAGTATATCCAATCACCTCCCCTCAACGCCTTACGACTCGATTTTCAAAGACGAACCTCGTCTGCATGTTAATCTGGTCACCAAAGTTGACAACAGCAACTCAAAAAAGACACTCGAAGGTCTTCGCATCGGGATTCTCGAACGGCTGCGATATATGCATGGAGCGCCGAGTGTTCAGATGCAATTAATCCCCCCTAGTTTATCACAATGGCTAGAAGAAGAAGAAGAAATGATCGAGAAGGGGCGGGAGAAAGCAGTAGATGAACGGCCCTCTCAGTCTCGCTCGACAGGTCTCCTCGACTACTTCCCCACTAGCGCAAGGGTTCCAGCCGCTACCACTGTTCCCGATCTTACTTCGGCCCTCAAGGGTTTGCCTGGATCACGCACGAGAGCCAACTATGGTCTCACCAACCCTGGTCGCAAACGGGCTCAAACTGCCAAATCTAGCACTCAATCCAATGCAGTCCCGGACAAACCGAAAGACGATTCAGTTCGCGCGCAGGCATCAGGTAATCACGGCGATGATCGTATGCAGATCGAATGAGTAACTCTTCTTTCTTGCAAGTCGCACAGATAAAGGCGGTCATCTCTGCAAATCTGCGAAAACATATAGGTACACCTATTGGCCAACTTCTTAATACCTTTTACACTAGGAGCTGATTTTACCATTTTGTTACATGTTCTGTCCAAAGACAGCAAATTATGTTCACATTACGTAACATGATGTATTTGTAAAATTCCTCCGCAAATCCACGTTCTACTACAAATCAAGAAATACCCTCCAATCGACAAGATCTATGCTCAATGAAAGTAAATTGGCATCCCAAATATTGTCACATTACAAACTACAGGCGATCATGGTGCTCTGTTTGTTTGATCCATCAACGCTGCAAGACAAGCACATCTGACAGCAGCAAATCAGTGTCAGCTGTTTGTCGGGATTTAATGAGTTAAAACAAGCCAGAATTTTTGGACACAAATCTGACCAAAGATCTTACACCAGGACAAATCAATGTTCACTTAACTACAAGTGACATGGAAAAGTACAAAGGCCCCTTTATACTTGATCATTTCACTTATAATCAAGTGATCATTGATTTTTCCTGGTGTTATGGGGGGATTAAACTAGTTTACATACACAAGTAAAAGGTGTTGGAATTCTGACCATTCCTGCTTAATTTTGTCTCTTATTTTATCACAATATGAATCAATGTTTATTTTCATTTGTTGAAGCATCATTAGTAAGTTTGATACTACAGATCAACACACCATGTAGTCACTGAACCTTGAGTAGTAGTAATATTCTAGTCAATTGGTCTTCATATGTAGCCACCATAGTACTTTATCTACATATAACTAAGGGAATGCCATTTGCAAGCCAAACAAACCATGCAAGGTTTGTACTGGATCAATACATGCAACCAAACAGGTTGACATTGGCCTGTTAGGTTGCATGACACAGATTGGGGATGGGTGTTGTATGAAACGCCAGTTGGACCGCAGTGAGCACGAGTGAGATTATGGGAATGAGAGCGACACGAGAATAGAAAAGAAGACGAGATTCACCTATTGAGGTGAGGAGATTGAGGCGACTGATGAGTGAAGAAAAAGAAAGAGAAAAAGGAGATACAGGCTTTGGAAACATAGTCTAAATACAACTGAAACCTAAGCTGATGATATCTACGGAAACCCTAATTCACACTCGCCCCGGTACCAGTCTTCATTAGATGATTGGGAAATGTCGCTTCACTGTCACAGCCCCCCGTGCTTGCTAGGCAATCTGCAGGTTGATGTTGTTGGCGGCGATTTTGATCTTGAAAGGAGCTAAAGGTTTAGTTAGGAAGTCGGCTTGATTTTCTTCTGTCTTGACATATTCAAGGCGAAATTTTTTTTCTTGTTGAATGTGATATCGTAGCCAGTGATGTCGGACGTTGACGTGTCTGGTACGATGCTGATATTGAGGGTTGTTGAGCAAGGCAAGAGCGCCTTGATTGTCGCAGTAGAGAAGTGCTGTGGTAGCGGGAATGTGGAGAGAGGGATGGATATCTAAGAGAAGTTGCTCGAGCCACCGGATGTCCTGTCCTGCCTCCGAGCAGGCCCGGTATTCTGCCTCCGAGCAGGCCCGGTATTCTGCCTCCGTGGTTGATAACGCAGGAACATCGTCGTCTTGCTTCTGACAACGCCAACCAATGGCACCATAATATTTGATTAGACTCCCTGAGAAGGACGCGGAGTCGACAGCACTTTCATAGCTGGCGTCTGCAAAACCGACAATTCTGCCCGGTTCAGAAGGAGGAGTGCCCAAGACGAGTTGATAATGAGTGGTCTTTCGAAGGTATCAAAACACATGTCGGACATGAAGTTCATGAGTGTGGGAGGGATTGTTGAGGAATTGGGAAAGGTAGCTGCAAGGGAAGGCCAGATCAGGTTGTGTACATTGAACAAGATAGTTGATTAGGCCAACTGCACGCCGGTAGTTGAAGGATTCAGACACTGGCTTGGAATCTATTGGGCAAGTTAAAGCGTTGGAGGGTAGGGGAGATGAAATTGATTTGCAATCGGATTCCTGAAATTCGTCCAAGATTTCCTTAATGTAACGATCCTGAGCTAGAGAGACTGTGCGTTCTTGTCGATTTCGAGTTACTCTCATTCCCAGCACCCAGGTGCAGGGGCCGAGATCCTCCATTTTGAAACGGCTTTTGATGGCTTCTTTGAGGAAGGTCACGTCGGGACCGACAATTACTAAGTCATCTACGTGGACATATACGAAACAGGGTTTGGTGAGATCTTGATGCACGAATAAGCAGGGATCAGCTTGAGAAGGGTTAAAGTGGATCGAATTGAAGAAATCTTTGAGGGCTTGATACCAGCATCGCGGCGATTGTTTGAGGCCGTAGAGGGATTTTTGCAGTTTGAGACCGTGACCGGGAGGTACATTGATGTTGACGCCGTCGGGGACCTTGATGAAAATTTCCTCATCCGGAACGCCGTTGAGGAAGGCGCACCGAACATCCATCTGTTCCATTTCCCAGTCGTTGGCGGCGGCGATTCCTGCGATGACTCGGAGGGTGGCCAGTCTTCCAGTTGGTGCGAAGGTGTCCCCATAGTCGATGCCTTCTACCTGACGAAAACCACGGACGCACAATCGAGCTTTGAACTTGAGGAGCTCACCATCAGCATTGTATTTACGCTTGAATACCCAAACGGTATCAAGTTGTCTGGTTCCCGCTTTCATGGGAGCCACGACCCATACTTTGTGGCGAGTGATGTTGTTGATTTCAACCTCCACTGCCATCAGCCATTCGTTGCCGTCCAGACGCCGCATGGCTTGAGCAAAGGTTTTGGGATCCGTGAGGGAGGAAGGTTCACCAATGATGACTAGGGCTCGGTGAATTGGTGGATAGCCTGCTAAATTAGCTCGGTGTCTTTGCGAAGTTTCGATGATGTTGTCGGGGCTGATATTGCTAGAAATGTTTTTGGGGGCTTCGTCATAGTATGGAACATAAGCGTACCCTTTTACATTGGATTTGATGATGGGAAGGGAAGGAATGTCTGGTTTGTCTTGAACTGGTCGGGACTCGGACTCCGAAGGGTTGGGATTTTCGGTTCCATTTGAATTGGATACAGACAAAGGATCATCTACTGAACAGTTGGTGCTCTGTGTGGTTTTGACTGAGAGAGAACTGAATATATCGGGCATCCACTCGGTGATTTCACTACAATTGAGAGAAGGTTCAAGGGACGGAAATTCAGTTGGGAAGAAGCGAACATGATGGGTGACTTTGAACTTGTTTGTTTTGGGAACCCACAGTTTGTAGGTCTTATGCCCCTCCATGAATCCAACTAGAATGGCTTCCTTGCCCGATGGGGTAAATTTAGAGTGACACCATTTCTTTTCTTCCAGATATACTGCCCGGCAGCCAAAAGGATGTAATCATGATAGATCAGGCACACTACCCGTCCACAGCTCGAAAGGGGAGCGCATACCGATGGAACTGTCGGGAGATCGATTTTCAAGGTAGACAGAGGTGGTGACCGCTTCGCCCCACCAGGAGAGATCTAACCCAGAGGTAAGAAGGAGAGCTCGAGCCTTTTCGACGGTGGTTCGATTGCCTCGTTCTGCAAAAGGGTTCTGTTGTGGAGTGTAGGGTGCTGATTTTAGGTGAGAAATGCCCCGTTCTTTGAATAAAGCGCTGAATTTGTTGTTGACAAATTCCCCGCCGTTGTCGGAGACGACTGCTTTTAGTTTACGGCCAGTGTAAGTTTCAGCCTGAATTAGGAAGGAAAGGAAGGATTGGAAAGTGAGGGACTTACTCGGCATCGGGTAGATAAAGCGGTATTTACTATGCCCGTCGATTATCTTAAGGAAATAGAGATTTCCTCCCCGAGAGGCCGGAGTAATGGGTCCACAGAGATCCATATGGACGCAGTCTAGCAGTCCAGTAACTTGAGGGAAGGACCCGGGAAATGGTTGTTTTGTCATTTTTGATAGGTCGCAGTTGTGGCAGCCCAATTCCTTGATGTTCAGATCGGGATGGGCCGCTTTGAGGTAAGGTAGGCTGGGGTGTCCTAAGGAGTTGTGTAGAATGAGAGCATCGCCAGTGGTTGTGAAGGCTCTTTGGTCGGCCAAGTCGATGGTCAGGATGTTGTCGATGGTTCTGCCCGAGCACAAGATGTTGTTGTCTTTGACACACTTGAATTTGCGGCCATCGTCAAATGGAATGATGGAGAAACCCTTTTGCAGGTAATGGGTTAAGGGAATGAGAGAGTTTGATAGATCTGGGACAAAATAGGCCTTTTCGATCTTGAGAGGGCCGGAGTCGGTTTGGATGATGGCAGTGCCTTCACCGACAATGGGAATGGTACTCCCGTTCGCTACGTAAACAACCAATGAGTGTGGTTGAAAAGAGGTGAAATAAGAGCAATATTTTAGGTAGTGACCGGTAGCCCCACTGTCGAAAATAACCACGTCGGAAACTCCCGAGTTGACGCTGAGCATGGCCTTTTTGGAAACTCTGGCGTTGGCTCGGTCCATGGCGGCTTGGAAGTAAGCGACAGCCTTTTTGGGATGAAGGGAGTGACAATCTTCTTCTGAGTGAGTTGCGTCCGGGTTGTGTTTACCGTTCTCGCAGCGGATCCTGACTCTACGTCCTCCACTTGACTTGTTTTGATTTGCGCTTTGGTTGTTGGATGATGACACTGCCAGTGCAGTGGGATTGGAGAGGTTTTGGTTATTGGAATCAACCTCTTGTTGTCTTCTCAGTTCGGCTTCGAGATCTTTGAGGAAGCTGTTGAGTTCCAAGGTATCATCGGCTTTCTTGAGGCTGGCAAAGAGAATGGTTCGAAAGGTGACAAAGGACGGAGGAAGTCTTTTGAGGATGATAAAGACCCAGCAAGTCTCCAATGTGGATTTGTCAAGTTTGTCGTTGGCGACTTCAAGGAGCAGATCAAACGTGTTTCGGAACAGGTTGATGGATTCTTTGATGTTGTCCTCATTGAACTTGATTTTGTATAATTGATCCCAGATATTGGCCACATTCTCCAGGGACTGAGTTGCAAAATGAGCGTTGATTGCGTCCCACAGTTTTTTTGGCTCAAACGTCCTGAAGTCGCGACCAACAAAACGATGAGCATTTTCTTCGTTGAGATGAAGTCGGATAAAGGTGGTTGCGAGTTTCTTCTTGACTTTAAAGTCAGGATTCTCCTCCAGCACGTTGGCTTCTTCAAAGATGTAGTCGTCCAACATTTGATATCCTAAGGCATTTATCATCTTTATGCGCCAGGTAGCAAAGTTGGAGTCGTTAAGAGGTTCAGTGACTAACTTGACAGTGGAAGGATTGACGACTTTGCTCATGTTGGATGGGATAGAGGGATTATGCGTAGGCGCTCTAGTGGGATTTATTGCGATTGCAATTGTGGTGTCGGCTTTGGACTCGGATTGCGAGTTGAGATGCTCAGGGACTGGCTCTTCTTCTTCGGGGTCAGGGGTAAAGGGAAAACGTCCTAGTATGGAGAAAGGTCTGTTATTCCGATTTCCCGCCACGATGGTGAATAGATCGTCGTTTTTCTAATTCTGATTAGTTCGAATCTCTATCCTACTCGACTGAATGCTCTTAGTAGGCTGGGCTCATAACCTATGAAACGCCAGTTGGACCGCAGTGAGAACGAGTGAGATTATGGGAATGAGAGCGACACGAGAATAGAAAAGAAGACGAGATTCACCTATGAAACGCCAGTTGGACCGCAGTGAGCACGAGTGAGATTATGGGAATGAGAGCGACACGAGAATAGAAAAGAAGACAAGATTCACCTATTGAGGTGAGGAGATTGAGGCGACTGATGAGTGCATTGCATAGCAAGAAAAGAAAAGACAGAAAGCGATAACAAAGGAAAAAGAAAAGATAAGCAAACCTATGAAACGCCAGTTGGACCGCAGTGAGCACGAGTGAGATTATGGGAATGAGAGCGACACGAGAATAGAAAAGAAGACGAGATTCACCTATTGAGGTGAGGAGATTGAGGCGACTGATGAGTGAAGAAAAAGAAAGAGAAAAAGGAGATACAGGCTTTGGAAACATAGTCTAAATACAACTGAAACCTAAGCTGATGATATCTACGGAAACCCTAATTCACACTCGCCCCGGTACCAGTCTTCATTAGATGATTGGGAAATGTCGCTTCACTGTCACATGTTGATCTGTGTGGGAAGTCACCTCCCCTGTCAGCCACCAAGATATTACATATAACATGTAACACTTGAAACTGCAAGCTGAAATATTTAATAATATTTGATTGTATTATTATTTATTTTATTTTATTCATTTTTACCAGATTTTCTGATTATAACAGAAATTATACTTAACTGTTTCAACAATTGGTATAATAGTCTAACAGTTAAGAATAAGCTTAGGTATATCTGATTGATACATAAGGCTCTGTCTTCAAGCCACACTCATGACCACATGTGAAAAAATATTCATAAAATTGTTTAAATTATATCTATTTTTTTATCAAAAATCAAAGGAAATTTAATTAAAGAAAATCCTTGGCAAATCAATTTTGAAACACGCAATAAATGGATAAAGAACCATTTACTGGTATAGTTTTTTCCATGAAAATCCTGGAAAATCCCAGCATAACCCATAGTAATATATACTATAAGATTACATATGTATTTAATTACATAACTTATGTAGTATGTATTATATACATAAGTACATGTGATTTTAAATCAATGATCACTCAGGGCAAGCGCTTTTTCAAGCTCTGGTCCCTAGATAATTTATTCACAAGTATTCCTTAGTGAAATAATTATTTATTGCTGAAATAAACATTTCCCACGAAGTATATTTATTGTGAAATAATTATGGGGTCATTCCAAAGAGAAATGACACCATATTTCACACTTGATCACGAACAGGGTGATCACTTACCCCTGGTGATCTTACTCTGATCACTGCTTTCAATAAGCATGTGAAAAGAACAAATATTTATTATTTAAGAGGAGGTTTTCTTCACTAAACTGAAGACAACCTCCTCATCAATTTTAACCACTACTTAGATAACTTATTAGAAGCTACCAAGGCGCTCACCTTCTCCTTTAAGTAAGGAGGACTGGCCTTTTATCCTGTATATACTATCTTTAGTTAAAATTCCTCAAGAAACCCCCCAATAAATTAATACTCCTTAATTTAATTGGAAGAAACATGTCCTAGTCTGGTTAGCCCTTCTGAGGAACAATTTTCCTTAAAAGAAGTCTGGCAGCAGGGTAATAACCTGTTTATTTTTTGTTACTTAGTGTTTTTATAACACTAAAGTAAATATTGATACAGTTATATTTTTTTATTACACTTTTTAAAAGTGTAAGAACTTCTTATTCCTTACTGTACACGCCACAATAAGCGGAGTAGAGTCCAGTAAGTTGACATCCCCAGTCCCCAAAATTGGGGGCAATACACTCGTTTAATATGATTATTTATTCCATTTGTTCTCAACCACCATCTGATCACTTGTAGTTAGCCTTGATATAGCACCAAGCAAAAGTGTTGGGCAGTTTGCCCAAGCAGCAAATCCAAACAGAATAAATTTATCTAAGCTGAATGAAAATCTGGAAAAGCTTGAAACCTTGGACTTACAAGCTCATAAGCAAATCATGTGTAGCATCAAGGAGACATTTTCTTGTGAAGCGGATTTATCCACCACACTCTACATGTCTTCAAGAGAAAAGAAAACTGTGTCTTTGATTCCAAGCTGGCTGGTACACCAACAAAAGGCAATCACATTTGGCTATGTGACCTACTCAAATTTCAACCAACACATTGGGAACAGCACCATCTTTTATTGCATTCTGGATGCCAACAACAGAACTCAAACCTTTTTTGGCCAGATAAATGAAATTTTTACAATGAGTTACTCAGTAAAACAAAATGCGCCCATTCAAATTCACCTTTGGTTTGAAGTAAAGAGATTGAATGAATTGTTAGCTTTGGATGGCAAGAAACATGAATTAGACCCTTGGCCATATGCCAGGATCCACATTGTGTATAATTCAAAGAAGAAAAAGGATTACATACAAATTGAGGTCATCATTGGTCATGCAGCTACATGGAAAATATCTGAGGGGTGTTTTGGAATCTGTAAGGAGGCTCTCTTAGTAGTTGATTTGAGCAAAACAAAAGCTGAGTGATGTAGTGATGAGATATATCTCAATGCAGATGTTGGTCTCCAAATTTTTGAATGAAAGATTTTTTAAATCTAGGATTAATAGTTCTTCCTTTGCTTCTCATAAGATTTGACACTTTGTCTCAAC
Organism: Puccinia hordei; assembly: GCA_007896445.1. Lineage (NCBI taxonomy): Eukaryota > Fungi > Basidiomycota > Pucciniomycetes > Pucciniales > Pucciniaceae > Puccinia > Puccinia hordei. The sequence goes on along the minus strand of RDRW01000237.1, from coordinate 169,383 downwards.
AAATGTGATTTGTCTGTGACTTCTCATTTCTTGTCTGTTTTTCCAAAAGAAAAAAGCTTGCCATTTCCCAGGATGAAAACATGGCTAAATCTATGAGATTTCTTCCTTGTACTTCTTTTGAAAAGTTCTACTTTCAATTTATTCCATTACCAATGCCTGGTGGCTTGTTTCCAGGCACGCCAATGGGTGGAACACCAAGTGCCAATCCCTTGGCATGCTTGTCTGCGGCCCACCCGCACACCAATATACATGCAGGTGGGCCCGCAAGCCCGGGCCTATGGTGTATGGGAGACTTATACAGTCTCCCATAGGCCAATAGGCCAGTTATACAGCCTTGATGAGGTTGTATAACCTCATGGCCAGGAAGGAACTCCTCCCACTGCCAGCATAATTTCCTAGGATGAGTCATCCCAGTTAAACTGGGATGCACTCACCCAGTTTAAACTTGGTTGAAATCAACTGATGAAATATAAATCCAACGGACCCCTGGTTTTATATTTCATTGGTTGAGGTCAACCTACTTTAAATTGGTTGTTTGCATCCTAGTTGAACTGGGATGAACTCAACCTAGGCAGTTATTCTGGCAGTGTCCCCAGAAATGAGGTTGTATAACCTCGTTGTCAGGGAGGAGCTCCTCCCCCACCATGAGGCTTGAATAGCCTCATCGCCGGGAAGGAGCTCCTCCCCGGCCATGAGGTTTGTATAGCCTCATCTCCGGGGAGGAGTGGGGGGGCTTTTCCCTTATAATTTGGAAATTCATTATTATTTACCAAGGAAATTACTAGGCAGGTGGCTGGTATCAAGGGTCTTACTTTAGAGTGGTTATCAAAAAATTGTGGCTTGATCCAGATCTTTTTAATCTTTACTATCTGTTTACCATAAAATTAGGGAGATAGGTTGAAGTATTCACTGCGTACAAGCTCAATTCCCTTTCCAATGAAAGGTTCCAGCTATATTTCTACTGAAGGATTATGCAAGTTCAGACCCATTTACAGTAGCAATTCAGGAATGTCAGCTGGTCATTTGGGGAATAAATATGGGAATATCTGTCTGCCTTAGAGCCATCACAACTGGATAAAACAGTTGAAATAAATAAATTTGGATTTGATTTTTTGAATCCTCATTGAAAAAAAACCTCTCCAATCAGATTCTTTCCTAGTCCTCCCCTTCTTTGATTTTCTCCTTATTGCATATCTAGTTCCCAAGCAACACCTGCCCATCCAAAAATTCCTTCTTGATTCTTCTGTCATACGGTGGTATATGAAACTACAAATTTCCAATTTGAACTGGTCATTCAGCCAGTTTCATAGCCTTTTGTTCAAGGAGTGTAGTTCAGTTTGATTGGAAATTCTGAGTCATGAAATCTTCCAACTTGGTATTTAGTTTTGTAGTTACTCGTTCTGGGAGAAACCAGCCCCTCCAGAAAGATTTCTTCCTCCATATTTCAAAAATTGAACACCCAGAAATCAGGACCTTCAAGCCTTACTCAGGCCTTATAATTCAGAGTTCCCTCAGTCATAACAACTTCTCCACTAACTTTCACTGTTCTTCTGTAAGTCACCTCTTCTCTAACAGAAACCCTTATCTCTTATCTCCACTATTCTAGTTATCTCTTGAGTATTTGACTTGTCTTCTCCCCATCTTCCACCACCTTGGCTGTCATTGACTCTTATAACATCCAAAACAATCATAAATCTCTATTTTGCTTTTCTGTGTTTTTCCCAAATCAAACTCGCATAGGTTTCTCTTTCAACAAATGTCAGCCTCTGTGATGCCAAGGAGTAATCCTTCTAGCTAAACAAGGTGCAAAGATATAAAATAAAGAGCTGGAAGCTCTGGGAAGATATATAATAAGGGTAATTCCAAGAAGGATATGTGTAATGTGGGGATTTAATAAGACAATATAATTAATTATATTAAATAAATTTAATATAATTAAAAATAAGAGGGGCCTGATAAATCAGGGGTTGTTTTAATCCTTCAAAGGTATCTTGCAAGCAGAGGATTTAAGTACCTGAAAGCACTGGGGCCTGTAAACAGGGGTGGTTGAAATCCCAGACAAAAGATGAATATGAACAGAAATGGTTATTTACTTACTAGTAAAAAATACCTTAACAATCTTGAGATTCTACTAGTGGGAAATTGGACAGTTGGAAGCGCTTGGAAAGGTGGTTGGAAGGGCTGGACGGACACTGGGCAATTTCAAGGGAGTAAAGAGAGGCTAAAGAATAGATACTAAGACCTTACCAGAAAGAATGACAATAGTGGAGCTATGGTGATATGTGGGTAAGAGTTGTAGTATATATATTAAAGCATGAGGAATCAAAATAGGAAAGAAAAGCTCCTTAAGCGGCTTTCTGGAGTCCTGATGGCGAAACATTGGATTTATTTTTGGCTATGGGAAAAATAAAAGGAAGGGTTTAAGATTTAATATAAATGCATGTAGTTATTAATCAAATTTCCATATGTACAGGCTGTCTACTATTGGTACAGCCTGTTTGTTTTCTTTTTTTGGAATATTGAGGCGCTTCTGAACCGTTGACAAGGTTTTTTAGATATGTTTATCTAAGGTTTTAATTACATGTCAAAAAATATTGATTAAATGTCATGTGTACTTGTTGATCACACTTGTGAGAGTTTAAAAGGGTTGTATTGTATACAATGTGAAATACATATTTTTGTTTGTTCTGTGGGAGCTTCAAGAGCTTCTTGTTTAATCCCTTTCATGCAGGCTCTTTGGGAATGCATGACTGCAGAGATCTGTCAACATACATTTTCCCACTAAGGATGTAGTATATTTATTTTGAACAGTTGTTCAATTATTATTTTTGACATGTTCTCCTGTTTTTTCCTTTCCTTTGTTTGTGTTCTTTGTTCCTCTGACTCATCCTTAGTGTAGCTAGTATGTAATTAAATGTCAGCCTGCTACTAATTCAGAGACAACCTGACCATAGCAAATTATATCAATATACAACTTATATTCTTAGTCTCAAAAGAATGCACACCTTACGTCTTTTGTTTTGAAAGAAATAATTAAAACCAAAACATATAACACAGAATCTAGTTATAACTTCTAAAGTATAAAGAAAAATTCGAATATTATTTCAGATTCTTAATCTACAAGTAAATTAACCTAGGGTAGCTCAGCAAAAGTACCCCTTAATTATTACTCCTTCATATCCCTTCACAAGGCCTTCAAGGTTTTATATGACTTAAAGATCTACATAACCTTGAATATATGCTAGTAGACTATGTAATTAAGGTTAATAGAGCTCGGGTATGATGCATAAATAAGGTTTACGTCATCATTTCCATAGTTACATGTACCTTGCACCTGTAATAGAAGCCACAAACCAACGCCGCGGCAATACTTTTCCTACTAAGGCCAAGATAGCCCAATTGGTTGGTTGTAAATAGACTACTGGTCCAAAAGGAATGAATACACGAAAGTACTCACCTTACTGGGAACATTAAACCACTTTGGGCCTTTTGAAACATGTAACTAAGCCCTACCGTAACCAAACCGGTTATACAGGTAACTAGGGCTTAGTAGAAGACTAGACCAGGCAAAACAGAGCTTCTTCTTCGCCCCCAAGAGCCCAGAATGGATATATAAACAGCCCTTCATTCCCACGAAATGATATCCCCATCTTCACTTACATTTACCAGCTTTTACCAACCATATCAACCAGTCTTATAGCCTGTTATATAGTCCAGTTTTTGCTTGTTTTATACTTGAAGTTCATCCAACAACCTTTCACCTTTATCAGCACTCATCACCAACCTGTTACCCAGTTATTTGAGCGCCTCAAGACCAGTCATACTCCTCCTGAAGTTATCTTTCCTGGAAATAAACTAGTGAGTGTTATTTCCTTATATACTTCAGTAGTATACTACTGTCTGGGCATACTCTTTTGCCAAAAAGACCAGAACCTTGGAGGGCACAATAAACCACCCCTGTAACTCAGGCCCCTCCCTTAATAAAAACTTTATTGTTTTTATTAAAACCTTTTCTTTTAAATCAACCATTACCCATTTCCCCTTGACACATACCCTTGTGTTACCACCTGTTTTTTTGCTTGCACCCAGTGTAGCTAGAAAGATTCCAGTCTTTGGCATCACTGAGGCTGACATTAAATAATATAAATAAACAAATAGATAATATAGTATATTAACAGTGTTATCTATCATGTATGTCATATGTATTTATTTTATTATGTTTTTATTTAAATACCTGGTTATTTTGTGGTTTTATATTTATTTATCTTTTTTATTCTACATTTTAATATCTAATGATTATTTCAGCACTTAGTAGTAATATTCTTTCAAGTTATTTTACTACTAGAAGTTTTAAGTTATGTGGGGTACTTTGGCTGAAGTACCCTAGTTTATTTTACACGCTCTTTAAGATGATATGATAATATTTCCACTTATATTATTATTTATTAACATATTCACTGTTTTATATTTATTATTGTATTTATCTATTTATTATTAAGTTACTATGTAATAATGTATTTATTATTTACATATCACTTTTTTATGTTGATTAATCCTATTATTATTCATTCATTAACTTTTATTAAATGATTAATAATATATTTTTATTTTATTTTATATTTATATTTTTGTTCTAGTCAGGTTGTCTCTGAACTAGTAGAATGCTGACAACAACCTTAGTATCTGACTTGAAAAATAGAGCTTGTGCTAGTCATATTCTACACCAGTTGTCTTCATACCTATCTAGAGAAGGAAAAGTGCAACACACTGGTGTCTTCACAGCCATCTTACCTACTAAGAAAATAAGTCTTTTCAAAAAATAAACATATTCTTTTATAATTTTGAGAGGATCTTTGGAAAGGATCTGACAAATGAGGAGTTGTTTTTGATAACAACCAACAACAACAACAACAATCTTATGAGAGGAATTATTCTGTTATTCGACAGATTTGAGGAGTTGACACGATAGTGGCGACGACACAATTATGAATCAATTTAAATGTTTTCCTTTTTCTTTATTTAATGTTTTGATTGATTAAAGAAAAAAAAAGAAAATAACTCACTCTAACCTGACAAATGAGGAGTTGTTTTTAATAACAACCAACGACAACGACGACGATCTTATGAGAGGAATTATTCTGAAGAGATAAAAATAAAGATATGTAAAAGAAATAAGAAGTAATCAATGTGGTGTTGAAGACGATACAATATTAGAATAGGATGTATCTGTTATTTGACAGATTTGAGGAGTTGACACAATAGTGGCGACAACACAATTATGAATCAATTTAAACTGAAAACAAATGAGGAAAAGATACGGGAAAAGAAAAGAAAGATAAGATCAATATTTTATTATTATTCATTAATTAAGAGGTGATTGGATTGACTTACTGTTTTCCTTTTTCTTTATTTAATGTTTTGATTGATTAAAGAAAAAGGAAAACAGTTCGAGGCTTGATGAGGTTTTTATAATCATGTACTGCGCTTGAGCGCGCTTGATTTTTATTTGAATATTCATTTAGATAACTGGTCGCAATTGATGCCTAATATCATGTATTTCAATATCTTTAATTTTATATTTCTATTCCCTTGTTTCTCTTATCCTTCACTCGCTTCATTGTTTCTTCTCACAACTATGTAGCCTTAGAAATATTATTGAGTGCATATCCCCATTTTGCCCTTTTTTACTGCTGTAGAGGTACGGTGTGACCCTTGGTCTCTAAAGTGACAACAGGACACAAGGTGTTTGGGGGGCACTGCTGGTGTTATTTCAAGGATAAGGGATACAACTAGTAGAAGAAGAACAGAAAGGGGGAAATAGAAGAGAAATTTATTGTATTATTTATTTAGAATGATTTGTTTGAGTGCTGTGATAATGATTAATGAGCTCAATCTGGAAAAGCTGGCTAAGCTGTGCTAAGGAAGTTTAAGAGAGCAACAGCCTCCTCACACAATAAGGAAACAGTTGAGCGAACACTGAATTAGTCAGCCTAATCAGCCCTGAGTTTTAGACTTATATTCAAGGTAGCAAGAGGGTAACTTGGAGCTGAAGAAGCTGAGACTTTGATTGATTTGATGGTTGATGTTTGATCTAGAAATTCTGACTGTATTTTTCAGTACCATTAGGCTCAGGAGCATGGGACACACAAGAAAGTGCTCCAACAAGATGCTTTGGCTCTGGCAAAGCATGAACACAATGCCCCAATGATCATGCATTTATGTCTCAACTGGAATATTTTGGTGGCAAAAGAACACCAAGTGTGATGATGGCTGGAGGGCTGATTATTTTGAGGCCCTGGGATTGAGGAAAGAGGCTCACTGTTATGAGGCAACTCAAGAACTTCTGGAAAAGGTGTGTCAGAATCATGAGGCATCCATGCTGGCTGTGATGTGCAATCTGGGGTCCAGGATGCCCTAGACCTTGTGTAGTTATAAATTTATATGAATTGTAATAATGGATATTAATCTGATTATTGTGCAATGTCAAGGCATGTGTATGGGCCCCTGAAATATTAGATTGCTTCTCACAAGACTACCTTAATTTATCCAGAATGGAGAGAAAGGAAGAAATACATAGGGGGTGGGTAAGCTACCACAAAAGGTCCCAGATCCAATCCCTACACTTCCAAATTGAGGGGATGTGGCCTTGAGGCTGAAAGTCCCCAGCCAGGGGATTATAATTGATGAATGTTATCACTTGTCAAAATTTTGATTCCTGAGTAGTACATTTGTCCCATTACTGGAGGTATACTCACCCCCTGCCATTGAGAAGATTGTGTAATATTATACAGACAAAGGTATTATTACATGCCCAAATTGGCCTTTCTGCCTGAGCAGTCAAGAGGATCTGGAACTAATTCTTCAATTGGCCAAAGGTCTGTTTCACAATGATACAAGTAGAGGATTGGATGAAGTTAAACTGAATGTTCTTGGGTGACTCAACCAATGGGTAAAGGAACAGAATATCAGCATTTCTGGGAGCCTGCATCTCCCAGGAGACTTAGGCAAACATCCAATAACCTGAAGACCTGGGTATCATGAATTGAGCCCAGGCCATCTCCACTGATCTACATTATGAAAATAATTGTTAGGAAAGCCCAGCTGACCAGTGAGGAAGAATGTGTAGCTTACATTGCAGAAGTCACCATCCCCATCCAATATGCATTGGGAGACAATTGAGGTCCAGCTCTTCTAATTTAAATAGCGCTTCTATTTGTTTTGAGGGGCATTGTCAGTGGTATGTGGGTACCATTGATGGCTCCTACCACATATGGGATCCCATGAAAAGTGAGAAAGGAATCTTTGATCTTTTCCCATTGGTCCAAGACATCCAGAGCAGGCCAGCTTAGTCAAAAACGCTAGATTGGATTGAAGCAAAATTCTGATGTTTGGTTGTTAGTTTGCAGATAGGAAGAGGTCAAAAAGGGGTGTTCATAGACGCACACCATTTTGTTTTGGCGTGACTTGTTTTTTGGTGTGCAGGGCCTACATGCCAAAAAAACAGGCTGTGTGGGAGTGCATGCCAATTTTTGGCGTGCAGGTACCACAGGCCAATTTATTTTGGTGTGTAGGCCCCGCACGCCAAATAAATTGGCTTGCAGGTCCCAAATGCCAATTTTTTGGGGTGTGGGATATACATGTTTATTATGTACCTAATCAAACCGGTCCACCGGTTTGATTATGTGAGCAAGTCCCCACATGCCAATTTCTGGGCTGTGGGATCAGCCAGGAGGAACTCCTCCCGGCTGACAAGTTTATTGGGATATTCATGTTTCTTTCCTCTTCCTCTATTATTGAATTTTTTCCTACTCCACTCTTTTCAGCTTGCTACTATGACAGAGCAACCTGTCACAAGTTTTTAAAACATTTGTTAAAATAAAGTTGACCAATTACAAAGTGTTCAGTGGACACTAAAATTAAAATTTAATGAGGAAACAGAATCTGAAGTCAACACAAGGTTTCAAGCTCAGGGTAACAAGATATAAGGCATTTGGGACTAGGATTAAGATAATGATCAATAAAGGCAGAATTTAGGTCAGCTGACCTGACTCAAAGCCTGACATACTACAGGTTCAAAATTCATTTTTCAAAAGAGTCATGATGTAATCAGTATATCTGTAACCAAGAGTCTTGGTTTATAGAAGGTGGATCCAAATAAATCAAGAGGTGTTAATGGGCATATAAGGAGTAGATCAATATTGGTTTCATGGTGTATTCTACTAGAATATGTGGGTTGATGATGTTCCCACTCATTGCAAGGGTTGAGTCCCTTCACCAATTCCTATAGACAGATCTGTCAGGATTGTGGCATTGAGGAGCAATTCTAGTACCAAGGTCAGATGAATTGCAGTCTATACAGGAGAGAAATATCTCTCTATCAACATCTACACATGAAAGAAAGAGGAAAGGGGTTGAAAAGAGAATAGAGGAGGAAATGTGACTTACCTAGACAGGAGAGAATGATCTCTGCTGTCTAGGTAAAGGCACACAATGAGACTAAATACAAGGCAGAAGAATCTTATTTAATCTTGTGAAATATTTGTGTAATCCTGTGAGGAGCAGGGTTTACACTCATCCTGTGCTTTGAGGCCAGGGGATAAAGTCCAATAGCCTGAATAGGAAATACATTTAGATCATATAGAATAGTTTTCTAGTATTATTTACATAAATCCAGAACATGCAATATTTACTTCATCTCCTGTGATAAATCCCCCCAGTCACATTGGCTTATTAGCATTCCATCACGGAGGGAAGAAAAGTTTTTGGTTTATTTTTTTGAAAAAGTTTGTATGAGCAATCTCCCATTGACCCCTTTAACTGCACCTGGCACGGAAATGACTCCTGGCTGTTAATGTAATTAGATTTCAGCTAAATATCAATGAAATTCTCAAGTTCCAAGAGGCTTTTGGAAAATTGATCACCTGCTTGTTGCATGTTTTAAGCACATTTTGCAAATGTCCAATAAGAGAAGCCCTTTTTCTGGTGAATTTATTGAATTTTTATTAATATCTTGTGTCCTAGTTTGAGTTTTAAATCACTAACTTACGCAGTGATATCTGATGTATCTGTTGACCATAATTTTATCTGATGTTCAGATTTTGTAAAAATGAAATATGTTTAATAAGATCACATGAATACAAACAACCATATCACCCAGTATCTTGACTTACCTCACAGCCATTTCCGAATTGGGAAAAAAGAAAATCAGGTATGTTACCTGTGGTTATCAGATTATCATTATTATCCACAGGAAGTGCATTGAAGGCACTGTTGATAAATTCACACAAAATAAAATGGTGAGAAATATGTACTAGTATTTTTCTGTAACTGATTCATTGGATTACAAAGGAGAATACATACTCTAGACAACCTTGCGGTACTACATTGGATGCAGTAGCTCGGCATGCTACCTTGAGGGCTGGAAACTTAGAATCTAACATCTGATATTCTAGTTCGTTCCGATTGGAATGAACTTGAAACAAAATTTGTGGAGAATCTTTTGACTGCATTTTTCCACCCTGAAAAAAGGGGAAAAAAGAAACTCCATTGTGGCATCAGAATCAGGAAAAGTCTGATGGTCAGAGCAGATCACAAGCTTTTTCCTACATACATTTCCTTTACATTGTCCTACAATCTGTTTGATTGCATCTTCAAATATTTTCTTGGTGCTGATGATATTCAGAAATTTGGGTTAAAGAGGTAGTTTGACAACTTGTCACCTAGTGACTGTAAGGTTGACTCAAGCTCACATGATCACTTTAGAGGGTTCATTTGGGGCATTTGCCAAATTACGATACAGGATCTACAGGTGGAAGACAGTACAGATGTATTGTTCAGCTCAACACAACTCGAAAATCTATGAGATCTGGGCTTTGATTTTGACCCTTACCGTACAGGTTCCAACAGTCATTTGGATTTTCTTTTCGATTGGCTCAATTTTTTCAAGCTGGCCAGCTTGGGCCTTGTATTTAAAGAGTTTCAGTGCCCTGAGGAAATCAGACAGAGATAGTAGAAATAATAAGTCGAAGAGCTTCTGAACTAGCCTCTGGAATGTCCCTTTTCAGGTAAAGATACAGCTTACTGAGTACAATCGCTGCCTGTAATTTGGGAGGGTGAGTTGGTAGTGCACTCTAAAGATCCCTCTCCTGCGAAGGAGCCTGGAGCTAGTAGAAGGCTGAGTAATGCCATGAAGGCACATTGGTACGAAATCATATCTCCCTTTTTTTGACGCTTTTAGGTTTGTTCTCAGTGTAGAGTATGTGATGTGATGATGAAAATTTTGAGTTCTATGAGCTGTGGACGCAAATGCGGAGCGAATGATGGGCTGTTTTATATCTTATTCTATACTTGTTACTTTTCTTTGTGGATACGCTTGTGGAATAAAGAGGTTGAACATGCGTGATGTAGTTTGATTTATTATATATCATTGAATAATCAGTAAACAGCTGTGTGACGCCGGTCACCACTGTGCCCGGCGCCAGTGGGCATGGTTTGGGTGCCCCAAGTTCCTCGCTACCCAATCCATGTTTGGCGTTTGGCGATACTGTAAGGAGGGTAAGTGCATTCTTGTCTCTCTCATAACCTTCTCTAACAGATTGAAAGAATTCATTGGGGAAAGTAGAGATGTGGATGCCCATGATGGGGAACTTGGAGTCATCTTTCTGATCTTCAGGATCATAAGCAGGGTTGCTGGGGTCATTTGGGAGAGCCCATCTACTAAGACCATCAGCATTCTTATGAATGTTACCTTCCCTGTGCTGTATGGTCATGTTTCCTCTGTACTCTTGGATAGCAATTTGCCACCTCAGCATATGCCTGTTGGGAGTCTTCATATTAAGTAGAGAGCGTAAAGCTGTGCAGTCTGTGATTACCTCAAACACACTCCCATCTAGGTAATAGTGCAGTTTGTCTAAGGCCCAAACAAGACAGAGGCATTCTGGTTGGCTAGCTCCATATCTGGCTTCACTATCTTTTAGTTGCCTGGATATAAAGACAATAGGGCCTTCTTTCCTCTGTCCATCTATAACTTGGACTTGGTGTAATGCAGCTCCTAACCCTGTCATCCTAGCATCAACATAGAGTTTAAAAGGTAGAAGCCAGTCAGGGAATAAAAGAAGGGGAGCAGTGGTGAGCTTATTGACTAGTGAATGGTAAGCAGATATCCTTTGATGAGTCATTTCAAACACAACTTCAAGTCTGCATAACTCAGTTAGTGGTCTTGCAATCTCAGCAAATCTGTCTATATGCTGCCTGTCAGCCACTGAGTACATATCACAGTACCTGACATGTACCACGTAACTGCAAACATTATTATTAATTATTATCTCTAATAATAATTACTATTCTTATTAATTAATTATTACTATTTATTATCATTATTTATTCTAAATAACTCCACGTAATATTAATTATTATCCTTAATAATAATTACTATTCTGTAGTTATTATTATTATTATACCTTCATTATTATTACATTAATATTAATATTATTAAAGTATATTAATTACATTAATTAATATAAATACTTTAATAATATATTCATTAATAAACTCATGAATAATTCTGGTTAAGCTATGTACTCCTGTTATACAAGATACATAACTTGTAGGCCTTTGCCCCCTGTCACGTGAAATATCCAGAGTAACAGATATCACTCTTTTCCCTCTGATTACGCCCACATTCCTTAATATTGGAATATTTCACGTATAAGATATGTACCTTAATATCTTATTAATAAAAGAACTTATTAATATTATGATAATTAATACTTATAAGATGTGCCAATAATAAATGACATCATTATAAGATATTATCTCTAATAATATTAATAACAGATCATTGAATACAAATGTCATGATGTGATCCAATCACACTAAGGATTACTGATCAAAGATGTGTCCCATAACACAGCCTTAGTAGAAATCACATCATAAACATTAACAGATCCTCCCAAAAGGATCTGTCTTGCCCCTGAAGTTCCACAGTACCTCCCAGGTCCTGGAAGCGCTCACAGTTCCCCCCTGAGGAGCTCTTACAATATATAAACAGACTGTAAACAGTTGTTTATCCCCCAGAGAATATTTAGAACACCACAGCACAGTACATACCTTAGAGTTATTTACCTTGCTTAGTTCCCCATTCTCCAACAATCCCCCAATTCTGGATAATCTATAGTTTAATACTGTTATTACCTCAAGAATTGGCCACAACCTACCTTCAATAAGGTAGTCACCACGAACCCAAGTGAGTACCTCCTTGGATGCCTATTAATACTTTGTATTGATTTGGATGCGCCTAATTAGAGCAATTAGAGCAAGCCTCTCAGACAAGACTTACTGATTGAGGAAGTACCTTTTTACAGGACTTAAACCATTACCCAAACCACTTTAAATCATCAACCTACCTTAGTTACAACCCATAACCACGGTTAGTTCCACACCCAGGCTGACAATTGGGGGTCTGGCCTTTATTTATCCATGATTTTTCACCCTTTAACCCTTAAAAATCATCACTAACACCTCCTTACCTTTTTATTTTTCGTGAAAATGGCCCTTTGATAGATGCCAGAAATCATTTGTGACTTCAAAAAGAACTCCAACCTTTTCCAGCAAAGATATTATCAATTGGACAACCCAGAAAACATCATCACGTCACAACTAGTGATAAAAACTGAAGTCATAGAGGGAGAAGATCAGTTTTATAACTGCACCTGGACTAAAGTTAAACAACTTACACTCACTAATACTTATTCTTCTGACGGTACTTTGCTTAATACTGAAGAATCTGACGTATTAACCAAAGAAGAACACACTAAAATTGTCAGAAAAGAAATTAGATCAGCTTTAGAAGAAGGAAATCCACCCTTTAATGATATATATTGTGATATAATTTCTTCTAACAATACTTACGTGTCTGTTCCTCCTTTTTTGGATTGTGACCCTCCAGAAGTCCCTAGATATCTCCTTAGAAACAGTAGAAGGAACAAAGACCCTAGATTAACTGCATTTAACTACAGGAAAAATATAAAATCATAAAAAATACAGCTTGTTTTTCTATCTTTTCTTATCTATAAAATTAAAAATTACAATAAAACAGAGTCTGCTTCCCAAATTTGAGTCTAAGAAAAAATAAAAACACTACAAAAATTGAGAAAAAACTCGAAATTATAAAATAAAAAACATATAAAAAATTAAAATCCAATATCTGGCTGAAGATATTGATCAAAAACAAGAAAAAAGCGCCTTTTTTTATAATAAAATCTCTCCAAAATTCTACGTTCTAGTAGATCCACTACTCATAGAGAAATTCTGAGTAGACCATTCGAACCGCAATAGTAGATTTACACTACTAAAATCTCGTTCCCTTACTCTCTAGAGCCTCCATTCCCACGGCACTAGTCATCTAACCCCTAAAAATCCTCCTCGAGCACGTATTACATAGTGGTATACCCACAGTAACCGCATACAAGTGGTAATACACACCGAAGTACATACCGGGTGTATACTACACTATACACACGTGATCGGAAGATTGATCTTCTAAGATTATCACGTGATACATACAGTATTCCCCGGATATTCCGAGATCTACACTATACATACGTGCGCCGACGCACTTCTGGAAGTTCCAGCATATACTCTACAGTGTAATACAAGTATAAGACTCTTATATCCGATCATAAGAATAGTCGACGATAGACTTTCTCACTCATTACTTGAGCTATCAAGACGTTGAGTAGATCAAAATAACGGGAAAAATCAGCAGAATACAACTGTCTGATCCATTCCAATTTTACACATCGAGAACAGAGTGTATTAGCCCCGTCGAAGACTATTTTTATCTCACAAGTCACGTTTAAGAGTCTCTCCGTGATTTGTACATAGTAAAAGAGTGTACTATAACAAATTTAACAGTAAATTAGATCATTTTTGATCAAATTTAAATATTATCTCTCACCCTGAAAGGAAGAAAAATCCCCTTTCAGAAATATCTCACAAATCACGTTGAGTCTCTCCGTGATTTATCAAAAATGAAAATAAAAATTAGTGTAAACTAATTAAATCAACTGTAAAACAGATCATTTGATCAGTTTACATCTACCTTCTACCCCTGAAAGGAAGAATAATCCCCTTTCAGAACCATCTCACAAATCACGTTGAGTCTCTCCGTGATTTTAACACATAAAAACAAATAAAAATAACAAATTTAACTGTAAAACAGATCAAATTGATCAGTTTACATATACTCTCTCAACCTGAAAGGAAGACTAATCCCCTCTCAGGCACATCTTACTAAAAATTTAGCTCATTTTTGTCATTTCCACCTGGTAATTTAGACATAAAAACAGCCTCCTTTTCAAGTCTTGTCATACTCACAACAAGCAACTTGATTTTACCGCATAAAAATCATAGAACAACTACTATTACTCTCAATAAAGTAACACATTCACATTACTTTATACCTATTTTCTCTATAAAACAAACCTTTTTAGCCCTCTTCAAAGAAAAAATTCTGAAGAGTAAGCAAACATCTTTAAATCAGTAAAAATATAACATATTTTTTACTAATTTTCCTTTGTTTTTAGTGTCCACCAACGTAGACAAACTTACTCCTGAATTGGACATCTTGAAAGTGTCTGACAAGACCACTACAGCCCGTGACACCAGAGAAACCTCTGAGATTACCACTCACAGAGAAGCCTCTGTTACTCCATCAGACAAGTCATCTGGTGAATTAAAGTTTAAACAAATTTTCCTTATAAAAATCTCCTACTAACAAATTTTTACGCATTTTTACCATGACTCCTCCTTCCCTTAGAAATAGAGGTTACAATGGCCGCACCAGGGAGCCAGAGCCAGGACTTGGATTTCCATCAGCGTCAGTTTTGCCCCCTGGCAGACAAGAATCTTTAAATAAAATTATTTATAGAAGTAAAAAGACTAATGATAAAGGAAATTCTTCTGATTCTAGTCACAGCAGAGGAAAAATTCGAGAGATTTTACTACAGGATGAAGGAAAACAAGTACTGGTTGAAAGATGTGAGAAACAGAAGCAGCTTCAATGCTGTGAAAGCCCATCTAAGTTACTGCCAGGAGGATTTCCGTCAGATGGTCAGCCTCAAAGGTCTGCCAGCAGCCCTCTACCGCACCAAATATTGGAACCCACTACATTTGTCTCCAGGAATCCTTTTCTCTCCCCCCAATCCTTCAAATACTCCCATCAGAACCCAAAATCCCCGTGGTCCAAAGGGGAGAAATGTCAATTCCAGACATCCCAGGAACACAGGGAAGAATACTCAGTGGCGCAACCAGATCTATTCAGAGATGGTACGCCTAGGGAGATCCCTCCAAGGGACTTATCAACATCTGGAGCAAGGCAAAATAGCCCGTCAAGAGCGCCAGATGGAAGAATCCCCATAACTTGTAACACTTCCCCATCATCTAGTCAGAAAATTAGAACACAAAGTTCCCCATGTGTAATAATTAATGACTCCAATAAGTCTACTTGTACTCCTGAACAACATCAACAAATTACCACATTCCAACAGGTAGTAAATGCTATGAACAATAGTAACAAAGCTCTATCCAATGACTTACAAGAATTATGCCGTAAAATTATGAGAGCTACAGATGAGCAGGTGAACTCAGAAGATAGTACATTATATCTTATTCAACAGAGGTTGACTGAAATGGATACAAAAATTGATATGTTTCATGTAGAATTGGATGATCATTGTAAAACATTTAGTAAACAACTGTCTAATTCTATGACCAGAATTGATGACTGGGTTGAAGAGCAAGGTAATTCCAACCAAGATCTTGTTAAGAAAGTGGAACAATTGGAATTAAAAATTCAGAATTTACAATCAGATACTACTAATAAAGTAGATTCTCAATTTAGAACCTTTGAAGATGTAGTGAACAGAATTGAGAAACAGTTCACATGTGTTACGTCAGAAATGACCAAAAACAACTCAGATATCATGCACAAGTTGGAAGAACTCCTGACTAGAGATGCCCAACCAAGAAGCAGACATGATACTATTAATGACATTGGAGATGACAGTCAATCTATTCCTCCAGTCATTACAACTCAATTGGCCAATTTAACCCCTTCACCTTTACAGAGTACCCAAGTTGAACCAAGCAGGGATCAAACTGCTACACCAACTCTCAATAATCAACAAATTAGAGTGGCCACATCCACCATTAATAGTTTGGATGAAGACAAGGCCATCCACAAATTAGTATTAGCAGGTCTGCCAAAGACTAATGAGTGGCTAACCTTTTCTGGAGTGGGAGAATATGACCACTTTAAATTTATTGATTGGATTGATAACTTGAAAGAAGATACTAATGCCCCTGATCAAATTATATGCTCAAAATTGAATTCAATTCTTACTGGAGTTGCAAATTCATGGTATAATTCTAGGAAAAAAGAAGTACCTGGCAATAAAAATTGGTTATTCTGGAAAAAGGAAATCATTAATAAATTTAGCACTCCTGAATGGAAGAGAAAAGTGAAAACCAACTTCAGAAGAAGCAGATTTGACATACTGAGTGATGTAGAACCATCTGATTGGGTCACACAACAAGTGAACAGAATTAAAGCCATTGAAAGAGATGTAGACAATGCCTCTATTAATGATAAATTACTTGGACAATTAGATCATAATACTGAGTACATGATGCGTAGAGTTCTACAAAGTGACAGTGATTTAACTGAATTCATCAATCAACTGGAAAGTCTTGTCAATGTTAAAAGAAAGGACAAGAAAGAAAAGTATAAATCTGTCAAAAGAGATAATTATAAAGATTCCAAGAAATCAGACCAGAAGGAAACCAAAGACACTTCTGAGAAAGAAATTACGTGTTATGAATGTGGAAAGAAAGGACATAGATCCAATAAATGTCCCAATAAGAAATCTAGTAAGAAAGTACACTGCATTGAAAACATTGATGATAACTTGGTCCCAATTAATGATGATTCCCAATCTAGTATAGAATCTTTACCAGATGATTCTGATTCTGATTCCATTGATTCTGACTCAGATATTCACAGTACTCATGCCATTGTTTCAAAAGATGAATTGATCATATCTAATATTTCTAAAATGGAAGATAAATTCAGACCTGTAAACATTAAGAAATTACACTTGTCAAATGAGATGCATTCTGGAAAAATACATAAGACTGGTGGTACTAATATCACTAATATAATATGTAACAAGTTTAAACTTAAATGTTTAATTGATGGAGGAGCCTTCTGCTCTATTATTGGTCCCAATTTATTAGATAAGATATTGCCTCAATGGAAGAAAGAATTAATTCCCATTAATTCTGAGAAATTCTACAGTTGTAACAGTAAATTGAAACCACTAGGTATTATCAAATTAGATATTATATTCCCTCATAACAAACAAAGCATTCAGATTACCGCTGAATTAATAGTTATGGAAGATTTTAAAATGAAATATATCATTTTAGGAAATGATTATATCATTAATTATGGAATAGATGTGATAAATTCTAATGGAAGATATTTTACCTTCAATGGTGACATTATGAACAAGTTTGAACTTGGAATAAGTGACAAAATGAACCTGGAACAACTTGAATGTAATTCTATCAATAATTCTAACTTTGATAATACAATATTAGAAGCAAAGATTGCTGAGAATTTAGATGATGAGCAATTGAAGGAACTGAAGAAATTGCTACATAAAAAGAAACTTGCATTTGCTACTGCTGATGAACCCTTTGGAAGCATTAGAGGACATGAAGTAAGAATTAATCTTAATACTACTAGACCTTATCCTCCTGCTTTAAGGAAAGCTGCTTATCCTGCTTCCCCCAGAAGTAGAGAAGCTTTACAGCAGCATGTTACTGAATTAGTAAGAATGAATGTCTTACGCAAAGTGGGAGCAAATGAAAATGTAGAAGTTACTACCCCAGTTATTATTGCTTGGCATAATGGAAAATCAAGAATGGTTGGAGACTTTAGAGGTCTTAATAACTATACCATACCTGATAGATACCCCATGCCCAAAATCAGTGAAGCACTGACTCAGCTAAAAGATGCTAAATTCATAACTTGTATGGATGTACTCAAAGGTTTCCATCAGAATGTAATTCATGAAGACAGTAGATATTTGATGAGAATAATATTACATATGGGAATATATGAGTACCAAAGAATGCCTTTTGGAATTAAGAATGCCCCCTCTCACTTCCAAAGAATGATGGACATAGAATTCCACAAAGAATTACGTGAAGGATGGCTTATTATCTACATTGATGACATCATTATTTTTAGTCAAGACTGGAAAGAACATTTGGAAAAACTTTCATTAGTTTTAGACAGAGTTACAAAAATGAATATGAAAATATCCATGAGCAAATGTCAATTTGGTTTTAAGGAATTAAAAGCACTTGGACATATAGTTTCTGGACTTAGTATTGCTATTGACATGAATAAAGTGGCTGCAGTATTGCTTAAGCCCATGCCAACTAATGTCAAGGAATTACAATCATTTTTAGGTTTTGCTAGTTATTACAGGCAACACATTAAAGACTTTGCTAAAATTACTGGACCCCTGTACCAAATTACTAGTCCAAACACTGCATATGAGATGACGTCCCCCAGAGTGGATGCCTTTAATAAAATCAGAGAAATGTTAACATCTGCCCCTATATTATTAATGCCTGACCCTCACAAGCCTTACAAATTATATGTAGATGCAAGCATGGAAGGACTTGGAGCTGCTTTACATCAAGTACAAGATTTACAGGACATTCCCAAAGAAGGAGTAATATGTTATATTTCACGCACACTTAAGGACAGTGAAAAGAAATATGGTGCTAGCCAACTAGAATGCTTATGTCTAGTATGGGCCTTAGACAAATTATATTACTACTTGGATGGTTGTGATTTCGAAGTTATTACTGATTGTAGTGCACTCAAAAGTTTACTCAGTATGAAAACTCCCAACAGACATATGTTAAGATGGCAAATTGCAATCCAAGAATGGAGAGGAAGTATGACTATTGTCCATAGAGCTGGAAATATACATAAAAATGCTGATGGTCTCAGTAGATGGTCTTTAGACAATCTACCAGAAAATCCTGCCTGGGATGGAGAAATAGCGGCAAAAATTATGTGCCTTTTTCCACTAATTAATGATGCAAATAATCCTGCTTATGATGACCCTTCTGAAACATATGACATTCTTGGACTTCATGTTACTGAAATGAAGGAAGAATTTTGGGATGAAATACGTGAAAGTTATAACCTGGACAAGAATTGCTCCACTCTTAAAGAAATTCTACAAAGTAAACATAAAAACCTGGACTTGATTAATTCTTTAGAAGAACCTTGGTCTACTGCCTTTAATGAAAACAGATTTTCACTTCTGGATGGATTGATATATCATAGAACCAAACATACTAGCGTAGTAGTTCTGGCTAAAAAGGAACATATTAATCTTTTTCTTAAAGAATGCCATGATAATATCACAGCAGGACATTTTTCCTTTGACAGAACTATAGAAAGAGTTAAACATATAGCTTGGTGGCCCCATTATAGAAATGCAACCAAGGAATATTGTGAATCTTGTGAAAGATGTCAAAAAGCAAATAAAGCTACTGGAAAAAGATATGGTTTACTACAGGAAATTGAAGAACCAACAGAAAGATGGTCTGTAATTAATATGGATTTTGTTACAGGATTACCTCCAGCTGGGATGAATAACTACAATTCTGTACTAGTAGTAGTTGACAGATTCTCTAAAAGAGCTAAATTCTTGCCATGTCATAAGGAAAATAATGCATTTGACGTAGCACTACTATTTTGGCAAAAGATTATAGCTGATGTAGGATGTCCTAGATATATTATTACAGACAGAGATCCAAAATTTACATCTGAATTCTGGAAAGTTTATATGATTTATGTGGCACTCAATTGAAGTTCTCTACAGCTTATCATCCTCAGACTGATGGATTAGCTGAAAGAATGATTCAAACCTTGGAAGATATGATTAGAAGATATTGTGCTTATGGTCTAGAATTTAAAGACAAAGATAACTACTCACATGACTGGTGTTCACTATTACCAGCATTAGAATTTGCTTATAATTCCAGTAAACACAGTAGTACTGACATTACTCCTTTTGAATTAGAAAGAGGATGGATACCTTGGTTCCCCAAAGAATTAGTTCTCTCTAAATCAGTAACAATTCACCCCAATGCCACTAATTTCCATCAAATGATGACTAAAACTGCAAATTACGCAGCAGAATGTATTAAGAAATCTTTTGAATATAATAAGAACAGATGGGACAAGACCCATAAGGTTCACCAATTTAAAGTTGGAGATCAAGTTCTTATTTCTACATTTAATTTTACTAATTTATCAGGACCCAAGAAACTCAGGGACTCCTATGTTGGACCTTATACAATTAAAGCTTTACATGGTGCAAATGCAGTAGAAGTTATATTAACTGGAGAATTAGAAAGAAAACACCCCACTTTCCCTGTTAGTCTAATCAAACCATTTATTCCTAATAATGATGATAAATTTCCTCTAAGGAAAGATAACATTAGAGTTGTGATACCTCCAGTAGAGAAAGACCAACTCATTAAAGTTAAAAAAGTTATACAACATAGAAAAATTAGAAAGAATAATGAAGATGTTAAACAGTACTTAGTCAGATATAGTGGATCCAAAGAGGATGAATGGCTTACAGCTGATCAGATCCCTGAGTCAGAAAGAATTCTGAGACAATACAGAGTTGACAAAAGAAACCATTAAGAAATTTTTTTAGTCAACCCTTTTTTAGAGGGAGGAAGTGTCAGCCACTGAGTACATATCACAGTACCTGACATGTACCACGTAACTGCAAACATTATTATTAATTATTATCTCTAATAATAATTACTATTCTTATTAATTAATTATTACTATTTATTATCATTATTTATTCTAAATAACTCCACGTAATATTAATTATTATCCTTAATAATAATTACTATTCTGTAGTTATTATTATTATTATACCTTCATTATTATTACATTAATATTAATATTATTAAAGTATATTAATTACATTAATTAATATAAATACTTTAATAATATATTCATTAATAAACTCATGAATAATTCTGGTTAAGCTATGTACTCCTGTTATACAAGATACATAACTTGTAGGCCTTTGCCCCCTGTCACGTGAAATATCCAGAGTAACAGATATCACTCTTTTCCCTCTGATTACGCCCACATTCCTTAATATTGGAATATTTCACGTATAAGATATGTACCTTAATATCTTATTAATAAAAGAACTTATTAATATTATGATAATTAATACTTATAAGATGTGCCAATAATAAATGACATCATTATAAGATATTATCTCTAATAATATTAATAACAGATCATTGAATACAAATGTCATGATGTGATCCAATCACACTAAGGATTACTGATCAAAGATGTGTCCCATAACACAGCCTTAGTAGAAATCACATCATAAACATTAACAGATCCTCCCAAAAGGATCTGTCTTGCCCCTGAAGTTCCACAGTACCTCCCAGGTCCTGGAAGCGCTCACAGTTCCCCCCTGAGGAGCTCTTACAATATATAAACAGACTGTAAACAGTTGTTTATCCCCCAGAGAATATTTAGAACACCACAGCACAGTACATACCTTAGAGTTATTTACCTTGCTTAGTTCCCCATTCTCCAACAATCCCCCAATTCTGGATAATCTATAGTTTAATACTGTTATTACCTCAAGAATTGGCCACAACCTACCTTCAATAAGGTAGTCACCACGAACCCAAGTGAGTACCTCCTTGGATGCCTATTAATACTTTGTATTGATTTGGATGCGCCTAATTAGAGCAATTAGAGCAAGCCTCTCAGACAAGACTTACTGATTGAGGAAGTACCTTTTTACAGGACTTAAACCATTACCCAAACCACTTTAAATCATCAACCTACCTTAGTTACAACCCATAACCACGGTTAGTTCCACACCCAGGCTGACACTGCCTATAGTACCCAGCAAAGCCTAAGAATGATTGGATCTCTTTCTTATTGCTGGGAATGGGTTTAAGTAGCACAGCAGCTACCTTATTCTGGTCAATACCAATTGCTATCCCAGAAAAAACATGCCCAAGGGCTTTGATTTGGTTGAAACCAAATTTACACTTCTTGAGAGAGATCTTCATATTCATTTGGATAACAATCTTCAAAATCCTAGCCATTCTAGTCAAGTGTTCTTCCCATGTGTTGGACATGATCATGATATCATCAATATAGATAATGACCCGTTTCTCATCTAACTCCCTCCTGAATTCTGTGTCCATCATCCTTTGGAAATGAGAAGGGGCATTCTTGATTCCAAAGGGCATTCTCAGGTACTCATAAATTCCTTTATGGAGGATTATTCTTAAGAATTGTTTAGAGTCTTCAGCTATAACATTTTGATGGAATCCTTTAAGTACATCCATGCTGGTCAAGAATTTGGCTTTGGCCAGGTTATTAAGAGTTTCACTGATTTTGGGGATGGGATATCTATCAGCAGCAGTGTAGGTGTTCAAAGCTCTAAAGTCTCCTACCATTCTAGACTTGCCATTGTGCCAGGCTATAATTACTGGGGTAGTTATCTCAACTGCTTCATTGTGCCCTACTTTTCTCAACACTTTAAGTCTGACAAGTTCCTCTATATGTTCTTCTAGGGCTTCTCTGCTCTTGGGACTAGCAGGATAAGGTGGTCTTCTGAGTAGTGGAGGGTATGGTCTTTCAGTAGTCAGTTTGATGTGAACTTCATGTCCTTTGATGGCTCCCAGAGCTTGGTCAGTATCAGCAAAGGCTAGTTTATGCTGGTAGAGGAGATTGCACAATTCTCTTTTCTGCTCAGTGAGTAGTTTATCACATATGGAAGCAGCTGATAATTCTTGGTTGATGAAGGACTCTAACAATGGATCTGATTTCTTAATGGAAGAGATTTCAGTAGAAAGAGAGCTTTTTCCTCCATTCAGGGGTTTGAAACTAAATTTCTTTCTTTTATTCTCATTTCCAATGGTGAAATACCTTTCCTTACTGTTAGTAATGTCAAAACCATACAGGGACATGTAATCATTTCCTAGAATAAGGTAATTTATTCTTGCATTCTTCATCACTATGAACTCAACTACCATTCTGATAGAACCTCTGGTATGAGGGAAGATAATTGGGAGTTCTACAATTCCTAGAGGTTGTAGTTGGTCACTACAACTGTGGAACTTTGCCTGAGTTATAGGTAACAGATTTACTTCCCAATCTGGTTGAATAGAATTCAGTAGAGTGGAGCTGATGATGGAACAAGAAGCTCCACTGTCCAGTAAACAGTTGAAGTCATTCCCATTGATGAGGATACTAGTAATTTTCTGCAAGCCAATCAAGTAAGCTTTTCCTCTGTCAGGTTTGCATCTCATGAGTCTGGCATCTTCTACATGAGAAATCTGGCAATAAGTAGACCAAGTTTGTGGTTGGTGGGATTCAGCTTGTATTTCAGCTATGGAGAATTCAGGTGAAGGATCACATTCTATGGCCAAGAGGTTGAATTCACTTATGAAATCAGAGGTACCATCTTGAGATACAACTGCTACAAAGTGGTTCTTATCCTCATTCTCTATTCCTTGCTCATCTTAAGAAGGAAGAGCTTGGTCATAATCATATTCTTCACCATTCTGAGGCTCAGTTGTATCCTCAACTGAGACATCAGCATCTACATTATTAATGCTGTTCTTCCTCTTGGGGCATTCTCTAGCAAAATGTCCAGTCTGCTTGCAGAAATTGCATGTGACAGAAGAATTGACTCTAGGGGCAGGAAGGGTATTTAAAGAACCTGTGACTGAAATTTCTTAAAAAGGTAGAACCAGAAATCTAAAGAAAAACAAGCTTAGAACACTTTGATAAAGGAGAGAAAAGAGATAAAAGAGACAAACCCTAATAGATGTTTTAATTCTATGACAGACTATCTGAAATATTTAGATGTTGTAGAAGTGAGGATCTAAGATCTGTAGTAATTGATTTTTATAAGATTAGTTTTTTATGTGAGAAAAGATTTAAGAAATAAGATGAGACAAACCCCAACGGTAGGAATAAAGATCAGAGTATTAAGTGTTTGATGTAGGTGAACTACTTGATGAGGACTGAGAATAAGTGATGTATGATTAGCTTGAGTATGTGATAGAGAGATGATTGTTATTTGAGGAATGATCTGATTTCATTTCTCACCAAGTTGGAAGCTATTGAAGGCTATCCAGAGTTAAAGCGTCAAGGACTTGTCGATGAAGTTGAGTAGTTGTTGGAGATGTGAATTTGTTCAAAGTGAGGGGATGTAAGAGAAGTAAAGAAAGGGGTAGGAAGGAGTTGTTGATGAGAGTCGAGTGAGATGTGAGATGTGGAAGAGGAGAAGAGGAGTGGAGATGTGGAAGAGGAGTGGAAGAGTGAGATGAATTGAGTTGTGGTTAAAAAGAGAGCACATGTTGCGCAGCAACATGTATTTTGGTTTGAGCGCGCTCAGAGCAATTAACAGCGTGTAGAAGCGTGAAATTCAACAGTATTGGGAGCAGTCTTAGTAAGAGGAGGATTTGCTCTAGGAGTCTCAGCTTTCCTATTATTATTGTTCCAAGATGGTCTTTGGGGAACATTGTTAGTTTTATAACTCCTTAAGGCTCTTTCAAGAACTTCTTCTACTATGATTACCATGTCCTCAAATTTCATTTCTGTGTCTTCTTTCTTGTATCTACTTTTGACAGCATGCTCCAAATTACCAGGGCATTGTTTCAAGACTTTTTCACAGATAAGGTACTCACTAATATCAGGTTGATAAGCTCTGAGTCTTTCTCTTTGAGTGTTGAACCATTTATGCACTTTCTTGTTCTCAAAGCTGAAATAGTCTTTCTCAAACTCTTGTTGCATCTTCCATTTCCAGTTATGGGTGCCAAACTTATTCCTGATAGCATTATTCCACCAGGCCCAAGACTTTTTATGATGTTGGTCTCTGATACCTAGGTACCAGTTCTTGGCTGTGTCAGTGAAAAGACCAGTAAACCTGCTTACTACCATATGATCCAATAAGTAATAGTCTTCTACAAAGACTTCAATATTCTTGAGCCACATCTCATGGTTATAAGGTAATTCACCTGAGAATTTCTCCCAATCAGAGCTCTTGGGAATGGCTTTCCATAATTCTTTCCTCATGTCCAAGTCAACATTCTCATGTTTGATGAAAGGAAATCCATCATCATCAACAGGTGCTGGAAGTTTCTCTGAGGCATTATTCATCTGGAGAGGTGGAGTAAGTTTGTTCTCAGACTCATCAGGGGTAAGCTTTGGGGGTTCAGCTTGATGTTGTGTCAAAGAAGGGGCTGAAGGATGATTCATGAAGGGGTTATTTGAATGGAGATGAGGTGGACTATCTCTGTCAAAAGGTTGCATTAAGGATGCTATCTTGTTATTGATGTTGATTATGTTCTGATATAAATCACCCATTCTTCTTTTATTCATCTCAAATCTCTCATTCTCAGCAGCATTTGACTCAGTCATGAGATTAAGGACATTCTGGAACTGGATGTTCTGATCCTGATGCATATTACAAATATCTTTCTTCAGGGATTCTAGATTAGAATGTTGTTGGGAATCATCAATTAACATGGTGTCTCTCATGCTTTCCATCTTTTCATCAAGAAAATCTTTAAGAGATTCAATAGCATTTTCACAGCTAAGGTCTTCTTTCTTAGGGTAGACATTCTCTAAGTGCTCACTTAGTTTGGAAATCAAATAAGGGACAATTTCAGATTGAATGGTTTCATTTAAAGAGTGATGCATGATGTTTTTGAAATCAGCCACACAGGATTCAAGAAGTGTACCAGGAATAGTATCCACTGTGCCACTGAGTTGAGATAGAAAATCAGAAAAAAAGTCTTTTAGTTTTTCTTCTAATAACAGGGGAGTATCCTTAGATATGTAATTATTCAGATTGGTCAAGAAAAACTCTTTAGAGGAGGGGTCAGAGAAGGAATGGTTAAGGGAATTTCCTTCTAGTGATACTGGGCTTGTTGATTCTGAAATTGGTTCCAAGGTTGTTGTCTGCCTCTTCCCCTGCCTCTGTTGTTGTTTCTTCCACGCCTCCTGTTGGCAAATCCCACGTCTCTCTCTGTCCTCATTAATACTTGAGCCATTCTGACCATGGTTGAAGTATTCCTTCTGTTGCTGTTCCTGTTTCTGGAACCACGGCCGTGTTGCTGAGGATAGTAAGGCTGGGCTGGAGGAGCTATGTGCGCGTACTGCTCTGGGTACTGCTGCTGGGGTGGACCATACTGGGGGTTTGGGCGGTTCCAACCCTGCATATGTTGGGCCGGTCTTACCGCCAAAGGCTGAGGTAAAGGGGACCGGCGTGAAGTAGGCGGATACATCGATGGAATTTCTGGGGGAACGCTGACTTGTTCCCTCGACACATGATGGGAACGCCCCAGGTACTGGACCTTGGGCGTAGGTAGACGCTGTCTGATCGCAGGTTGGTTTGGCGGCAGCGTATGCTGAGGGGGAGCTAGCAGGGCCGGGAGGGCATGCTGGTTGGCAGGGAGTTCCGGGCGACGGTCTGGGACTCTGGCTGGCTGCTCCGGCGCTGGTGGAGGGGGATTCGCGGAGAGCTCTAGCTGAGCTAGCTCTTCTCTGGCCGACCAATTCTCGCTGATAGCGATCATACGGTCGTGGCCCACCATATCTTCCAGCATGTCCTGGCTGGATATCACTTGGCGGAGGGCAGTTCTCATCAGCTGAACGTCTTGGCTGTTCCGAGCTTGGACAAAGATTTACCACTGTTGGTCCAGCGCGATCTGAGCAAAGTCCAGTATCAAGGCGTTCACCACCCCTTCCATCGGCGCGGATTCCTCTTGGGGAGTGGGTGGTTGAGCCTGAGGACTCTGTGATTGGGTCTCTTGGGAGACCATCGAGTCCGCTGGGATTGGCTGCATCCTTGGGAGAGAAAACGCCTGTCTTTCCACAGGACAAGGCACCGGAGTCAATCTGTTTGACGCTAATGCCATCAACGTCGCCAAGGAGTTTATCGTTGCGGGAGATACCCCCGCGTTCAGATCTATTGGAGGGGATAATTTGACCCGTCTGTGGTTGATTAGATCCAGGAGCGGAGGCAAGCTGTTGGCTAGCTCTACGAAGGCGTTCTGTTGCTGCGGGACTGAGGGCGTAGACACGTTCAGCAAGTGGTCCAGACTGTTGCTGTTTGGCTGAGAGATTGCGTCCATTTCTAAGATGAGACGGCATGATATTTAATGAACAATATTACTTGTTAGTCACAAGTTATTGGAAGCAAGAATGCTGATGGTTAAGAAGGGAAAATATCAACCTTTGGAGTAACTGATAGGATCAGAGTTACTATTAGACGCGTCAATAAGAGGTTCTTCGAGCCTTTTGGATGGAGTTCTTTTCTTCTTTTTAATCTTCTTCTGCTTCTTGGTGACAGCAGTATTGATAGGAACCCAGAGATTACAATTAACTCTTTGGCGGTTAGCGGGTTGGACTGCTCTAGACTTTTTGAGCAACTCTAGATCACTCGGCGTAGGAGAAGCGAGGACAGATTTAGGACTAGGGGAACGAGATGGGTTCGACGATTCAGACGACGGCGGTTGAAACAGCGGTTCTTTAGGAAGAAGAGCTGTGCGTTTCTGTTTCCTAGTCTGCACTTTAAGAAGTGAGGTATGCGACGAAATTATTAGGAAAGGTATAAAGAAAATTTATAGTCTTGATTAGAATTTTTTTCTTCTTTTTTTCTTCTTTTTTTCTTCTTTTTAAGGATTTTTTTTTTTTTTGAGATAAGAAGTCAGAAAAATTGACTGAAATAATAATGATGGCCTTATTTTTATTCTTTATTTATTTTATGTGTTTGTTTTTTGTTTTTTGAATTTTTTGAGGTATATGACTTCTCTGAAAAAATTTTAAAGGTGTTATAGCGGAGAGATAAAATAAGAAGAGAGGTCTAAGGATATATATTTCCCAATGAGGCCCCCAATTGTGAGCCTGTGTCTCTTGAGTGACAATAGAACACAAGGGATTGGGGGAGAGTTAAGCAATAAATTGCTTAGTGGGAAAATAAACACACTTTATGAAATGGTAATGAAAAGATCTTAAATGATCTGGGGAGCAGCCAACTGAGGGTCTGCCTCTTCTTCCTCAAATGAAACTGGGAGAAGGAGCCTGGTCAAAGGAAACTGAACACCAGCCAATCTTTTTCTGGTCAAAAGAAACTGACACAAGGATCCTTAGATGGAAACCTGGTTGATTTTCCCTGATAAAATCAACAAAAATGCAGGGGGACAAGATCTAGGAGTGATCAATTAATCTGGTCTTATGAGAAGCTTTATAAAGCAGGACTGTATCCTATAGAATTATACCAATATTGGTGTGCCAGTGACTTAGTAGGAAGAGGGAAAGGGGGGAGGATAAGACAGAACAGACAGACTAAAGAAGAAGGACTTGGGAGGAGTTGATGATGTTGCAGAAGAAGGGACTCACTGGTTGAATAAATGACAGCTGTACTGGGAAGTAATCAGAGAAGTGAGGAGCCTTACTTAGTATTCCAAAATCTTGTTGAGGAAGCTGCTGGGTTCAACTGGTTGAAGTCCTTTTACTGAAGTGTGTGGTTGTTGTGTAGTATTCTGGAGTCTGTGTATCTTCCGGGGTGTAGAGGATACTCAGACTCGAAAATTTTCATAGTTTGATGACATAAGCAGTGCAGGCTTGTGGTCAGCTTGCATCTGAAACACAGCGTAACAATATATAGCATAAATTCACCAGTAATTCATTACTATGTGAAGGAGTAAGATGTAGAGAAAGTGCTCAGTTGGAACTAGGGCTAAAATATGATTAGGAAACAGAATCTGAAGTCAAAACAAGTGTAAGTTCAAAACTGTAAAAGATATGATTAATTTTTGGTCTGAAAATGTGTGTAAGGATGACTTGTAGGCTAATGGTATTAGCTCTAAGGCTGACAATAGGATAATAGTCAGGTCTGGTGTAGTTATTCAGAGCACAGAAATCTCCCACCATTCTTGACTTTTCATCATGCCAGGCAATTATTACAGGTGTGGTGACTTCTACCTGCTCATTGTGTCCAACTTTCCTCAAGCCTTTGAGTTCTTGTAGCTCTTTGATGTGGGTTTTCAGAGCTTCTCTTGATTTGGGGCTTGAGGGGTAGGGTGGTCTCCTCAACTGAGGTGGATAAGGTTTGTTAATATTGAGTTCCAACTTCATGTCATGGCCTTTGATGTTACCAATTGGTTCTTCTGTGGTGCAGAAAGATTCTTTATGTTCAAAACAAGTTTTCAATACATCCATCTTTTGTTTCCCACTTAATATGTCACTGAAAGCAGCTTGTGATAAATATTCTTTCTGGAAAGATAATAGATCTTCTTCAATTTCAACATTGTTAATGACATCTGGTATCTTGATATCAATGTTGCAGATTTGGAATTTTCTTTTCCAATCACCACCAATAGTGTAGAATCTATCTTTACTCTGGAAATTATCTATGCCATACATACAGAAACCATCATTACCTAGGATCAGGTAATCACAAACTGTGTCTTGTAACACTACAAATTCAACAGATAACCTAAGAGATCCCTTAGAGTGAGGAAATATTGGAGGTATGGATACTACTCCAATGGGTTTCATAGATGAGTTGCAACTATTGAACTTGGATTTGGCATGGGCATTAAGTTATCTTTCCATCTGGGTTAACTTTCATCTAGAAAGGTACTACTGGCACAAGAACAGAAAGCTCCTACGTCAAGGAGGACTCTTATTTCTTTATTGTCAAACAAGACAGTAGGATAACTAGTTTTCCCCATGGTATAACTCATACCAGCTTCAGGTTTATTGGTGAGCAACTTTGCATCTGATATATGGCCAATATTCATGGAGGAATCCCATGTTTGTGGTACATTAGAGTCACCATGTATAGAATTAATGGATAATTCATCCCCAATGTCAGCTTGGATAACTGAGATTCTCACCAAGTCTTCTTCAAAAGGGTCATGGGTGTTGATAAACGCACGCCAACACCAACCCGCACGCCAATTTTTTTGGCGTGCGGGGCCCACACGCCAAAAGAAATTGGCATGTGGGAACCACACGCCATTTTTGGCGTGTGGGTCTCACAGGCCAATTTATTTTGGCGTGTAGACCCTACACGCCAATTTATTTTGGCTTGTAGACCCTACACGCCAATTGTTTTTGGCGTGTAGGCCCCGCACGCCCAAAAAAATTGGCGTGCGGGGTTGGCGTTGGCGTGCGCGCTTGGCGTGCGTTTATCAACGCCCCAGGTTCATTGGTGACTATTTAAAACTGGGAATGGGTTTCTTCTTCAGAGTCTGATTGGGTGTTCATTACTACCATAATTACTTTTCTATGTATATTGGTACATTCATTTTTCCAATGACCTTTTTCTCCACAATTGAAACACTCAGGAGTAGCAGTTTTCTTGGGGATTTCAGCTGTGGGGTTAACCTTGGTGGATTCTTTTTGGAACTCTTTTCTCTCAGGGATGTTACTTCTGATGTAATTTTTGTTCCATCCATTAAGGACCACCATTTCATTTAATACACTACTGAATTCTGTCAGGTCTACATCTAGTGAGGGAAATCTACATCTCATTATACTATCAATATGTCCTGGGCGTTGATAAACGCACGCCAAGCGTGCACGCCAACGCCAACCCGCAGGCCAATTTGTTTTGGCGTGCGGGGCCTACATGCCAAAAAAAATTGGCGTGTAGGGTCTACATGCCAAAATAAATTGGCGTGTGAGACCCACACGCCAAAAATGGCGTGTGGTTCCCACACGCCAAAAATGGCGTGTGGTTCCCACACGCCAATTTTTTTTGGCGTGTGGGCCCCGCACGCCAAATAAAATTGGCGTGTGGGCCCCGCACGCCAATTGTTTGGCGTGCGCCCTCACACACCAAACAATTGGCGTGTGGGAGCGCACGCCAAACAATTGGCGTGCAGGTCCCACACGCCAATTGTTTGGCGTGTGGGGGGATCCCGCTCACGTAATCGAATGGGAGGGCCCATTCGATTACGTGAGCGGGCCGGCTGACAAGGCTATACAACCTCGTCAGCCGGGAGGACTTCCTCCCGGCACGAGGCTGTATAACCTTGTCAACCGGGAGGACTTCCTCCCGGCTGACAAGGTTATACAACCTCGTTGGCCAGGAGGAAGTCCTCCTGGCCGACGAGGTTGTATAGCCTTGTTGGCCGGGAGGACTTCCTCCTGGCCGACGAGGTTATACAACTTTGTAGGCCAGGAGGAAGTCCTCCCGGCCGGCGAGGCTATACAACCTCTTCGGCCAGGAGGACTTCCTCCTGGCTGACAAGGTTGTATAACCTCGTCAGCCGGGAGGACTTCCTCCTGGCTGACGAGGTTATACAACCTTGTCAGCCAGGAGGAAGTCCTCCTGGCCGACAAGGTTGTATAGCCTTGCCGGCCGGGAGGACTTCCTCCTGGCCGACAAGGTTGTATAACCTCGTCGGCCAGGAGGAAGTCCTCCCGGCCGACCAGGCTATACAATCTCGTTGGCCAGGAGGACTTCCTCCTGGCTGACAAGGTTGTATAACCTCGTCAGCCGGGAGGAAGTCCTCCCGGTTGACGAGGTTATACAGCCTCGTGCCGGGAGGAAGTCCTCCCGGCTGACGAGGTTGTATAACCTCGTCAGACGGCCCGCTCACGTAATCGAATGGGCCCTCCCATTTGATTACGTGAGCGAGGGGGGACCCACACGCCTGGCGTGCGCTCCCACACGCCAAACAATTGGCGTGTGGGACCCGCACGCCAAAAAAAATTGGTGTGTGGGACCCACACGCCATTTTTGGCGTGTGGGTCTCACAAGCCAATGTATTTTGGCGTGTAGACCCTACACGCCAATTTTGTTTGGCGTGTAGGCCCCACACGCCGAAAAAAAATTGGTGTGCGGGTTGGCTTTGGCGTGCGCCGTTGGCGTGCGTTTATCAACACCCATATTTCCTTTACATTGACTCAATAAAATGTTGTCGGCTTCTTCATCAGAGACTCTGTCATACACGCACTCAATTCTTCTTCTTTGTTTTAAGCACCATTCAGAAGCTGTTTCTGTGGTTGGATCAAAGTAATCTTTTTCAAAGGCTTGGCGCTTTTCATTTTTCCAAATTCTGGTACCAAACTGAGCTTTGAGTAATTCTTTCCATACTGACCAAGATTGGTATCCTACAGCTTTGCTCTTAGTAATAAACCAAGTAGAAGCCATTCCTTCAAATAGTACAGTAAGTCTTGACGTGGTGACTTCATGATCAGCTTGATCATTTCTCACTATGTGATCAATGTACTCTATGAAACTCATGTGGTCATATTCTCCTTTACCATCAAATTTGGGCCAATCTTTCAAGTAGGGCATTAGTTTGTGTATAGCATTCATATCAGAGCTTCTGTAAGGAGTGGACATTCTGGTATATTTGGTCATAGGTCTATTCTGCATGAAAGGATTATTCAACTTAGGTTGGGCACTATTAGTATTGGGGGTGCTATGTTTTTCTTGAGGGTTAATGTTTGGACTCAAGTATTGGAGATTTTTATATGGATTATTTTGTTTCTCCTCTTTGTTGTTTTAATGATTGGAATTAATATTGATATGAGGAGCTTGATCTCTATCAAGATACGTGGTGGGTTTATGGTCAGGTACCTTGTCACCATACTTATTCCAATTGTTTGTTGCTTGATCAACCATCTCTTCTTCACTATATGAGCTGCTGGGTCTGTGAGGCTCATGGTATTGTGGATTCATTTTCTCCTCTTTCAAAGATTATATACCTGAGATGATAGTTGTTAATTTTGAAATTACATTGTCTTTTAATTTCAACGATTCAATTTCAGATGTAAGAACAGATAATTTGTTGTTCACTTGCTCCTCTAGTTTCTCAAATTGTGTGTTAAAATTGTTATTAAGATTTAGGATTAAATCTTCTAATTTATTGTTATTTGTTTCATCCTTTTTGAGGGAATTAATAACATATTCTGCCATTGTTACTTGGGAAGTTGGCATTTCTTCAAGAACATCTAAAGTGTCATTTGTATTTTTGTTGATTTCGTTTGTTATATCTTTGAGATGCTCACTATTTTTGTTAATTCCCAACAAGGTGTCACTATGGTGCACTGGTAACTCAAGGGGTAATGGGTTTTCCAGGGTTTGTAGGATTCTCATAGTGCGCGCAGTAATGTTATTTTTAATTTCTTCTAAGCTATTATCTATTTTATTAACAATTATTTTTAAATTTGCTTCATTGTTAATATCTAAAGTATTTGAATTGTTATTAAGCGCTTCAATAGAGTCAAACAAAGAATGTATTACAGGTGGGTCTAATCTATGTTCTCGTAAAGATTGGCCGCAATCAGAAGGAGATCTGTGGCCTTCTTCCATTTGACTGGGTCGTCAAAATTGATGGAGGAAGAGCTCCTGTTCTTTCCCTGCTCGTGTTTTTTGAAATTCAGGGTTTGTTTCTTTGGAGGCACTGGGAAATAGATTTTCTTTTCCTCCCAGGGGTTCCAACCCTTCACATAAGCTTCTATCTCGTTGTTGGGGATCAGTTTTTGGAGAGCCTCCTGGCTGTCCTGTGCCGTAGTCAGCAAGGCTCTCAGCTCTTCTGTAGGCCCCTGCCTTAAGGAGACTTGGCACTGTTTCCAAATGGAAACATGCTCTTTCACCCGATGTCTGATCTTGTCTTCCTTTGAGAGGACTTGGATTTCCGGGGTGGAAGGGGGTTTCTGGGTAGCTGCCAACGACTCTTGGGGTCTCTTGTCGACGTCCATGGGGGTTTCTGCTTCCTTTTGAGGAAGCGGGGGCTCTTGGGGCGTCGTCGAGAGCTCTTGGGGAGTTGGGGTGGCTTCCGGAGTGGCTGGGACAGGACCTTTGCGCTCTATGTTTGTCATATTGAGGTTCTTGACTTGCTGGTGCAATTATTTTGCCGCCGCGAGCTCTTGTTGGACTGGGTAAGAGACCTCGGAGCTCTGGCTTGGTCAACCTAGGAGATTTAGCCATAGTAAGTTAATGGTTATTATGTATTTTATATGTAATAAATACTTACTTGGATTGTCAGCTTGCTACTATGTCAGAGACAACCTGAACAAAATATATAAAAATATAACAATAAAAGAGACATTGTTACTTATGAAAGAGACATTGTTACTCTTTACGCCATATAAAGAGAAAAATACATATAAGAACATATAAATAATAGAATATTAATTAATATTCTGATTCTACATGTAAAATAACATAGGGTACCTCAGCCAAAGTACCCCTGTAACTTTACTCCTTCTAGTAGTAAATCCACCTTGAACTACTATAATAATAAGTATAAACATGAATAGTAGAATATACAACCTGTATGACGAACAGAATAATCATCATACAACAGTAAAAATATAGTACAACTCAAAGGAAACATATGTAAACATCCCTACATACATAATTTGACATTTGTGGCCCAATTGAGATGACATATTACCAATGGTGATCATGACAGATGTTCTACATGGTTACCAATTCAGTTGGACACTCTGAAGCGCACACTTGAACCATATTACATGACAGTAACTGTGGTAATACTCCCATGTCAACCATTGACATCATTGCCAATCTGTCATGGATCATCCTTAGTAGTTACTACTAAGAATCATGACACAAGACAGCCCTCTCTAGCTCTCCTTTTTCGCCACCAAGGCTTCAAAGAAGATATTTAAGAGGCTCTTCTTTCCCCTTGCTTTAATCCCCATCATCTTTTATACATACAACATACATACATAGCATTCCACCAGTCATAGTAAACCAGTGTCCTGCCCTGTAAGTTTGTCTATTATAGACCTGATTACTCAGCCCTCTTTCTTCACCAACTGCCAGTCTTTAGCCCATCAATCCAACTGCCTCAGCCTGTCCAGTAACCCATAGAAGTGCCCCTTCCTTCCAGAAAAGACCATAACAGTAAGTCCTTTCTTTCAGGAGTTGTGGCCCTTCTAGCCATCTTTACTGGGATCACAACAACCCCTGCTTGCAGGCCCCAGTTGTAACAGGTCACCAATTCCCTCTGCTTTTGCAAGAAAACCTGTGGAGGGAACTAAACCACCCCTGCTTGCGGGCCCCTCCTTAAAAATATATCCTTATATTTTTTATATCTCATATCACCACCATTTTACCACCCTGTTCTATCTTTGCACCCTGTGTAGCTAGAAGGATCTTAGTCCTTGGCATCACAGAGCGTGACATGGATGGTTATTGTTTTCCGCGTCAACGGTGGGAGCTGCTTCCTTTTGAGCGGTTTTTTCAAAGGAGGCCACTAAAAAGAAGGTGTGAATAAATATTTGCAGGATAATGTTCAAGAAAGAAATAATGCTTACTTCTTTCTTGATATCTCTCTTGGGATATTCTTTCTCTGTTTAATTTTAAATCCCGTAAATAGTTGTGCAGGGTTATTTCTGCTTCAAGATTGCTGTCCTCCCTCAAGTGGGAGTGGTAAGCGGCAAGGATTAGTCTGTCTGCTTGGGTGAGAAGATCCCAATCAGTCGCACGGTAGTTTTGAATTTCTTCTTCTTTTTTGAATTGAAGGATTCAAAGATAGTGTTGTATTAATGTGGTGTTTTCTTGTAAATTCACTGTACACGCCACAGATAAGTAAAATAAAAAATGATAGTTAGTATTGATTACTGTAATTTTGTATAGAAATGTTTTTATTAGTATGTAATCAATTTTATTTTTCTCCCTTTTTTTTAAAAAAAATAAAATAAAAAAACTTACGAATTTTTTATTGAATCTTTGTTGGGTTGGTTTTTTTGAAAAAAAGAATAAAGAAAACATTTTTTTTGTTAGTTTTTTTTGAATTTATATGGGATGAGTATTTAAATAAGAAGTGATAATTGTTATGAATTTTTTATTTGGTTTTTTTTTAAAAAAAATTTACGGGGTTTTTATTTCAAAAATAAATTTGAAAAGTTCCCGGCCAGACCCCCAATTGTCAGCCTACTTGATGCCAAGGACAAGTCCTTCTAGCTACAAGTGGTGCAAAAATGTAAGGAAAGAGTAATAAGACTCTGGGTAAGGTATAAGAGTTACAATTCCCAAATAATATGGGGGAATTGTGATGTAAAAATTAGAGAAAAATAAGGTAATAATATATTAAATAAATTTAATGTAATTAAAACCAGAGGGGCCTGATAAATCAGGGGTGGTTTAGATCCCTCTAAGGTATCTTACAAATAAATTCAGATGATTTAGGTACCTGGAACACTGGGGCCTGTTGACACAGGGGTGGGTAATCCCAGGAAAGGCAAAGGTGGAATATCTTCAAGAAAAGGTTTATTACTTACTAGTAATAAACCTTGAGGGATCTTGGGGATATTCAGGGTGAAACTGGACAGTTTTGGGCGCTTTGATGGGTGAATGGTTGAGCTGGGTGGTCACTGTAGAGTTTTTGGGGAAGACAAGGCTAAAGAATAACTACTAATAAGCTTACCAGACTGTTTTATAAAGATTTATATCTAATAATAAGTGGGTAAGGTTGTTGGTGGGTATTCAAAAGCATAAGGGACCTTCTTTGGGCGGTTGAAGAGCCCCTTAAATAGTCTTGAGTTCTCTCTGGGGACCCTGTAGGTATTATTGGCCAACTTGTGGGATCTTTGGACCACATTTTGGCCATTTTTGATTTCTTGGTGACACTTCAGCAGCCCCTCCTTTGAATACACGTCACCTATTGATTTTGTTAGTTTATTTATTTATTTATGTTGACTTACAGTCTGTAGTACATTAGTACTGGTTGTTATAGATTAATACTAGTGGCTTATTTGTATGTATAATGAGCCACAGTATTATTTGTACTGGCTTGTTTAATCAATATAATTTTATTTACATGTATAAATAATAATAATATCTAATATAATTAATTATTTAGTCCCCAGTACTCTTCATTACATATGTAACATATGTAAAGAAGTTAATGGGGCGTGTTTTTTTTGCTTTGGGTGTACCTTGGGTGAATTTGGAGCCCGCGTGCCAAGCTGAGAGCCTGTGAGGGGTCTGATGCTTGCGCAGGGGTGTCAGCCTTAGAGTCGGTGCAGCTGACCTAAAGTCTGCCTTTATCACTCATTATCTTAATCCCAGTCCCAAATGCATTATATCTTTTTACCATGAGGTTTAAACCTTGTTTTGACTTCAAATTCTGTTTCACTACATGCACAAGATCATTTCACCAAGGTAAATATTCATGTGAAATCAATGCTTGGGGTTCACTGACAGCTGTTCCTGCACTGTAACTGCTCAGTCTACTCAGTCTACCTCAGCCTCATGGTCTGCTCAGTCTGCTCAGCCTGTCATTTATTTTTCTTCAGTTTTTGAAACATCTCTGGTGATTCACTAGTGTCTTTTCCCCTTTCAGAATCCTCACCTTTCTGCTTGTTTTCTTCCTTTTCTCATCATTTTCTGCTTGTTTTCTTCCTTTTCTTCCTTTTCTCATCATTCTTATATGTGTTTTCTTTCTTCTGGCCTGTTTTAGCAACTTCTACTCAGTATAATATTTATTTTTAATTTTCTTTCAATCTGAGCCCCATTCAATCTCATATAGTACATTTCATTCAATCTCATATAGTACATTTGATTCCATTATTTCTTTTTCACATGATGAATATCAGACAAACAGTAAAAAATTTCAACAGTCTAGCACAACCAATGCAATGCATTCTTTTTTTATCTCCTGCGATATTCCCAAAGGCCTATACTTGAATTCTTGTTTCAGCATGATCTGACTTGGCTGAGTGGTCAGTGGTCTAACTTAGCTGAGTATTCTTAGTATTCTGACTTGGCTGAGCAATCCTTCCAAGGAGATCAGGACTCATACAGATACAGATACAGTTAGAGTAAGGAAATTTTCAAAGGACAGGGACTTTGATTATGAACACTATGTACAGATATCGATGAACACTATGTACAGATTTAGTTCAAGACAAGACATAAAAAACCTAAATAGAATTTGGAAAGCCTGAGACGTCGATTTTTCAGCTAAGAACTGGACGTAATACAGCCCTGAGTTACATCTTTAGGTTCAGGAGATGGTTGATCGGAAGTGAGAGACTGTGGAGCAGAACCTTCATCCTGAATAGCCGGCAAAGCCGGTACAGGATGAGGTTCCATAGTAATATGTGGGGTTTGGGATTTTTTGGGGCTTGCAGCACTAGCACTAACAGAGGTGGAAGTCGGGCTCAAAAACTCCTGCGGTTGATGTGCTGGAGTTCCAGATCTATCCTCGGCTTCATGTGTCTCCAGAAACTGGTCTAGGATTTCTGAAGCAGACCTGGAAAATCGTATCTCGGTGCCGGCATCGTGATCATGAATTACAATTGGGGCAGTCTCAGCACTACCAGAGTGGGTTGTAACTGGAGCTGTCTCAATGGCTGTGTGGTTTGGATTTGGGATTTTCTGGTGACTAGCAGGGCAACTGATCTCGGTGGTGGTAGCTGGAGTTGCTGCGGAGTGGCTGTTATTTGCATTTGGGACTGTCTGGGCACCAGCAGTGCGAGTGATCTCGGCGGTGGCAGCTGTAGTTGGGGCGGAGTGGCCAGAGGTCGACGAGTTTCCTTGAGACTTCAAAGGAGCAATAAAGCGTTTTGTCTGAGGTGCGGTAT
Source organism: Puccinia hordei (assembly GCA_007896445.1). Taxonomy (NCBI): domain Eukaryota; kingdom Fungi; phylum Basidiomycota; class Pucciniomycetes; order Pucciniales; family Pucciniaceae; genus Puccinia; species Puccinia hordei. The sequence continues at coordinate 130,619 of RDRW01000237.1, read as the reverse complement.
CTGGGGTTGAAAATCGAACTTGTTTGGAGCTTGAAGGATTATCAAGTGCTGAGCCGCTGTAATAGTAATGGGCGAGTTTCATTTTTGAATCAAGAGAGGATAGGGAACCAGGATGGGAGAAGATTGACTTACTGAGTCGACTGCTTCTCGTAATATGTCTCCGTAGTGCAGCCATAATTATTGGCTGACGGACCAAAAGATGTTTTCAGTAAGGCTTGGCGGCTGTCACGCTCTGTGATGCCAAGGACTAAGATCCTTCTAGCTACACAGGGTGCAAAGATAGAAAAGGGTGGTAATATGGTGGTGATATGAGATATAAAAAATATAAGGATATATTTTTTAAGGAGGGGCCTGCAAGCAGGGGTGGTTTAGTTCCCTCCACAGGTTTTCTTGCAAAAAGCAGAGGAAATTGGTGACCTGTTACAACTGGGGCCTGCAAGCAGGGGTTGTTTTGATCCCAGTCAAGATGGCTAGAAGGGCCACAACTCCTGAAAGAAAGGACTTACTGTTATGGTCTTTTCTGGAAGGAAGGGGAACTTCTATGGGTTACTGGACAGGCTGAGGCGGTTGGGTTGATGGGCTAAAGACTGGCAGTTGGTGAAGAAAGAGGGCTGAATTATCAGGTCTATAATAGACAAACTTACAGGGCAGGACACTGGTTTACTATGACTGGTGGAATGCTATGTATGTATGTTGTATGTATAAAAGATGATGGGGATTAAAGCAAGGGGAAAGAAGAGCCTCTTAAATATCTTCTTTGAAGCCTTGGTGGCGAAACAGGAGAGCTATAGAGGGCTGTCTTGTGTCATGATTCTTAGTAGTAACTACTAAGGATGAGCCATGACAGATTGGCAATGATGTCAATGGTTGACATGGGAGTATTACCACAGTTACTGTCATGGAATATGGTTCAAGTGTGCGCTTCAGAGTGTCCAACTGACGTGGTAACCATGTAGAACATCTGTCATGATCACCATTGGTAATATGTCATCCCAATTGGGCCACAAATGTCAAATTATGTATGTAGGGATGTTTACATATGTTTTCTTTGAGTTGTACTATAGTTTTACTTTTGTATGATGATTATTCTGTTCGTCATACAGGTTGTATATTCTACTATTCATGTTTATACTTATTATTATAGTAGTTTTAAGGTGGATTTACTAGTAGAAGGAGTAAAGTTACAGGGGTACTTTGGCTGAGGTACCCTATGTTTTTTTACGTGTAGAATCAGAATATTAAATAATATTTTATTATTTATATGTTTTTATATGTATTTTTCTCTTTTTATGGCGTAAAGAGTAACAATGTCTCTTTCATAAGTAACAATGTCTCTTTTATTGTTGTTTTGTAATAATGTCTCTTTCATTGTTGGTTTGTAATAATGTCTCTTTCATTATTATATATTTATATACTTTGTTCAGGTTGTCTCTGACATAGTAGCAAGCTGACATTCCCTACCTTCAAAATGAGTCTATTTAGAAAAAAACAATGTTCTATATTCCTAGTGCCTTTTGGATATCCTAACATTTCTGAGGTGAATAGAACTATCAGGAATATTAATTTCTGGGAGCCATTGATCTTTATCAGCAGATGTATTTTTATATCTGACTAGGTATAGTCTAGTATCTTTTCCATTAATTCTTTCTTTCTTTTCTTTAAGAATTTTTAATACTTTCAATTTAATGTTAGGTTCAGGATCTACAATGAGGGGAATAGGTGTTCTCTCAATAGATGGTTGTCCTGTTGTTCTTTGTGAGAAGGGCTTATGTAAGGGTTGAGTCCCTTCACTGTTCTTTATCGAGGAAGCTGTTGGAAATGTGGCACAGAGGAACCAGGCTAAGAGCCTCTGGAGGGTTCTAGTACCAAAGTGGGATGAATTGCAGTCTAGACAGGAGAGAAAGATCTCTCTAGTTAGTATCTACAAGTGAAGGCAATGAGAAAAGGAATTGAGAAGAGAATGAATGAAGGAAAGGTACTTACCTAGACAGGAGATAAAGATCTCTGCTGTCTAGGTAACGGGGAAAGAAGAGACTAAATACAAGGCAGAACAGCTTATATAATCTTGTGACAGGTTTGTGTAAGCCTGTGAGGAGCAGGGCTTACAGCTTAATTAAACTGACAGGAAAAACTGGGTGTTTTCTGGATAATTCATCACTAAGGATTACTTCTACTGCATTTTTTCCATGAAGTTGCTTAATAGTAAAGGGCCCTACAAAGGATGGCTTAAGTTTCTTATTTCCTCCTAGGTTATTAAAAGTTACAGTGGAAAGTAACACCTTATCCCCAATATTAAAAGATGGTTCTTTATGTGTTTTATCCCACCTTGTTTTGTTATATTCTACAGCATCTTGTACGCATTTGTTAGCATGCTCTTGTGTAATGTCTAACATTTTCTTAAAATCAGCAGATGTTGGATGTACATGAGGTAATTTTGAATTAATCATGTCTTTGGGCATTCTTGGTATCCATCCTCTTTCTAAAATGTAGGGTACTTCTTTAGTTGAGGAATGCCTACTGCTATTATAAGCTATTTCCAAAGCTGGGAGGCAACTGACCCAATCATGTGTATATCCGTCTTGGTTCTTAAATTCAAGGCCAAAGGCGCAAAATCTTCTTAACATATCTTCCAATGTTCGGATCATCCTTTCTGCTAGGCCATTTGTTTGTGGATGATATGCGGTGGAAAAAGCCAATTTAGTACCTAACATGTCATGTAAATTCCTCCAAAATTCAGAGGTAAACTTGGGGTCTCTGTCACTAATTATGACTTTAGGTATCCCTACATCAGACATTATTCTATTCCAGAATAATAAAGCAACTTCCATTGCCGTGTCATCTTTGTGATTAGGTATAAATCTTTCCCTCTTAGAAAATCTATCTACTACCACCAATACAGAATTGTAAGAAAAGTGTCCTCCTGGTGGTAATCCCGTGACAAAGTCCATATTGATTATTTCCCACCTTGTAGTAGGTTCTTTGATGGTTTGAAGCAAGCCAAACCTTTTACCAGTTTGTTTATTTGCTTTCTGGCAGATATCACAGGTTTTTATATATTCAGCTACTTGATTCTTCCAATGGGGCCACCAAGCGGTGTTTTTAATTCTTTGCATAGTTCTTTCTTCTGAAAAATGCCCTGACCCTATCATATCATGACATTCTTCCATTATGTTATTAATCTGATTTTTCTCACAGATGACTATTACACTGGAATGTTTATGTCTATAATAAATTAAACCATCTAGAAGCGTAAATTTGCCATCAGCATATGGTTTAGATAGCTCAGGTGGTAGACTAGCAATTAATTCAGGCGCACTATTCTCATTGCTTAGTATGTCTATTAACTTAATTAATTAAACATCTTGTTGATAGCTTTGTTCTATTAAATTAAAGTATGATTGGTCTAAATCACATGTATGAATCCCTAATATTGGGAAAATATCCTCATCTTCAGGGTCATACGCAGGATTATCCGGGGTATTGGGTATTGCCCATCTACTCAATCCATCCGCATTTTTGTGTTTAGCTCCAGCTTTATGTACAATTTTCATATGTCCCCTGTATTGTTGAATAGCTATTTGCCACCGCAACATATGCCTATTAGGGGTTTTCATGTTCATTAAAGTTTTTACAGCTGTACAATCAGTTACTACAACTACTTTACACCCTTCTAAATAATAATTTAATTTATCTAATGCCCATACTAAAGCTAGACACTCCATCTGACTGGCACCGTACTTTTTCTCTGTCACTTTGATTTGCCTGGATATAAATAGTATAGGTTTTTCAATGGGTTTATCTTCTACTTGGAATTCCTGATGTAAGGCAGCTCCTAATCCATCTAGGCAAGCATCAATATACAATATGAAAGGAAGACTGTAGTCTGGTTGAGCTAAAACTGGGGCTGTAGTAAGAGCTTCTTTTAAAGATTCATAATCTTTGACTCGAGCAAAAGTCATTTCAAAAATAGTGTCTTTAGAGCAAATTTCATAAAGACTCTTGGAAATGTTAGCAAATTGTTGTATGTGTTGTCTATAATAACTGCAGAAACCTAAAAAGGATTGCATTTCTGTAATATTTTGAGGCATAGATTTCATCATAACAGCTGCTACTTTATTTTGGTCAATGGCTAAAGACAATCCTGATACTATATGTCCTAGAGCTTTTAGTTCTGTAAAACCAAAGTTACATTTTTTGATTGACATTTTTAATCCAGCTGTAATGGCGGTTTCCAGCACAATATTTATTTTATTGACGTGTGTCTCCCAATCTTCAGAATAAATTATTATGTCATCAATATAAATCATCATCCAACATTGGCGTATGTAACATCCAAATATGGAATCCATCATCCTTTGGAAATGGGAAGGCATATTTTTTATCCCAAAGGGCATTCTCAGGTATTCATATACTCCCAGGTGACAGATAATTCTCATGTATTTCCTACTTTCTTCTGCAATAGGTATTTGATGAAATCCCTTCAGTACATCCATGCACGTAATATATTTAGCTTTAGATAAATTGTGAAGTGAGTGGTCAATTCTAGGTATGGGGTAGTTATCAGCTTTGGTAAAATTATTTAAAGCTCTAAAATCTCCCACCATTCTTGATTTATGGGCGTTGATAAACGCACGCCAAGCGCGCACGCCAACGCCAACCCGCACGCCAATTTTGTTTGGCGTGCGGGGCCTACACGCCAATTTTTGTTGGCGTGTAGGGTCTAAACGCCAAAATAAATTGGCGTGTGAGACCAGCACGCCAAAAATGGCGTGTGGTTCCCACACACCTTTTTTTTTGGCGTGTGGGCCTCGCACGCCAAAGAAAATTGGCGTGTGGGACCCACACACCAATTGTTTGGCGTGCGCTCCCACACGCCAAACAATTGGCGTGTGCGAGCGCACGCCAAACAATTGGCGTGCGGGTCCCACACGCCAATTGTTTGGCGTGTGGGGGGATATCGCATGCGATGTCCCCATACACATAATAAATACATGTATTATGTGTATGGGGATATACATATCCATCCCCTTGCTCACGTAATCGAATGGTAGGGACCATTCGATTACGTGAGCGAGCCCGCCGAGTCTGATTCCTTTCAGGAATCAGACAGTCGGTCTGGTTGTTTTCAACCAGAACAACCACGAATTCAAGCAAAAGACAATCGCCACCACCCACCGATTAAAAAAAAAACATGTGAGTAACAAAAAAATAAATAAAATAAAAATAAAATAAAAATCAAAATCAAAAAAAAAAAAAAAAAAAAAATCAAACAAAAAATCAAAAAAAAAAAAAAAAAAATCAAAATCAAAAAAAATAAAAAAAAATAAAAAATAAAAAAAAAAAAGATGAGAAATAAAAAATGAGGAAAAAACCCCAAAAAAACCAAAAAAAAGGGTTTTTTTGGGGTTTAATTTTGTGGGAGAAAAAAAGCCCACAGGCCCAGGGCTCCAAGACCCAACTGGCCCAAAGACAGGGCCCAATGGCCGTAAGAAGGGGCCCGCCTCTGCCCATCACCTCCAGTGGGCCCACAGGCCCACTTTGATGCTCCAAAGGGGCAATAAAAGATTCAATGGGGCCATTCAAACCCCCGAGGCAGCTCAAAGGGCCCCATATAAGCCCCAGACGCACACCATCCCCCCCAAAAGTGGCCCAATGGGCCCATCTCAAACACAATCAATCCCCCACATCTCTTCCAATATTTTTTTCAATTTTTTTTTACCATAGATATAGTAACACGTGCTGACATACTCTCCCATTCAAATGCTAACAGATTCCGCACAAATCACCAATTTGACTTCAACAATCAACAATGTCTTCACATCAGACCAGTGAACTAGGAAGTGAGATTCATTCCTTTATTTTGTGTATAATATAAGTCCCTGGCTCACTCCCACCCACCCTCCCACCATTACACAGGTTTGGATCTCTGGGAAAAATGCACAGAGCTGGCGCGGCACCCTGCGTTGAAACCAGATGAACGTGAAAACCTGGAGAATTGGGCCTCTAAAATAAAGGCTGAATACAAGCAGTCAGACGATGAGAATGAACAGGTCTCCAGAACCCCGGCCCCGGCTAGAAACACCTTAGGCGCCACTAGGCCTGCTCCACCACAGTCCCACCCACGCCCTGAATTTGCAACCGACTCAATGGCATACTTATATGCACACACTCCTGATCCCCTACCTCCAGCAACCAACCCAATCCCCACGCTCAATCAATTTGAAAACCAATTCAACAAGGATGTTCAATATGGCCAGCCCAACACAACAAACCCAGCTGATGGATCCCCACATTGAAGCGGAGAGATGCGGACAGATGTCGAAGGCCACAAGACAACCATCAACACCTTTGGCCAGTCTTTCCTTCAAGGCGTACAAAGGGACCAAGCACTCATTGGCCAGAAGTCCTCCAAAGCCCCCAATGCGGACGGGAGACAAGAAATTAACAATCCAGCCATCCGGGACAGCTCTGAAGACCCTGACGCAGAGGGTGAAACAGATGACTCTGAAGATGGTGCAGAAGACCAGCAAGTCCTCCAACAATTCCTTCATGGACTTCCCAAACCTACCTTCCACCAGGAGCCAGTCCATGAACCGGTGCCACAACAAACCCGATATCGCTATGACATGGTACGAATTGAAGATCCTACGGTTGAAGACCCGACGAGCAAAAAGGCGCGCCTGGACAACTCTGATTCTTCTTCTAAAAATACAGGCCCCATGTATAATTTCTTCACCCCTCATCCCACCTCTCACTAATTCATCACTGCGCAATCACTGCAAGGCCTCAGAATTCCACGGAACCCCCCTGTTGCTGGGCCATCAACAGTCAAGCCACCTACCCAAAGACCACCGGGCGAATCAATTCCTCCTCCCCCTGTCCTGACGCCTCCTTGTAAGTCACTCCCCATTGTTTATGCACACCCATCTTGTAATTAACATCCCTCCTTTGCGCACAGCTATGGGTCTATTTATCCCTGGCCCAATGCTTCCAAAAGCATTGGCAGATGATTTGAATGAAAATTTGGCGGGTGGAATTGCGTGGTCACACCGTTCAGCCAAGAAAATGATTGAAAACATAGCATTCATCCTCACACACCTTCACTCAATGGTCACACCACATCCAACGATGCCATAGGAGTTCAGCCAAGTTGTTTGGAGGGAAGTGGATACACTTCTGAAGGCATGCAAATCTGGTAATTAATCACTTTTTTTCTCACTTGTTCATACATCACAAAGGCTGATATTTGTGTGGTATGCAGAGAGAATTCTTAACCCCACTCAACCTGGTGCTCTCTCTCTGATATCTCCTGAATTTGTCAACATGGCACAGCTCGAGGCTTCCCAGGAGAACCGGAAGGCGCCGCCGTCCAAACGTGTCCAGAACCACACACTTGTGGCAAATCTGGCCTCATACTTTTCTCCAAGTGACCACACTTATCTCCGGCTTAAAAGTGCTTTGCAAGACTGCTGGGCCCTTCAACACATGGAGCAACAGGGCAGTGAATTGCAGCCTCTCCCCCTGGACGAATCTTTGGTGCATACTGCCCATCTTGCATTCCAACGAACTTATGAAAACCTTGGAAGTCACGCAAAGGATGGATCAAGCCCCCAACCAAACACCTCTGGTCTCAAGGTCCTTGGTCTATACTTCACGGGGGCTATGTCAGCCTTGTGTTACATCTGCGGTCTCCTGGCACCAACAAGACCAAAGTATAAAAAGCTTGATGAGTTGTCAACATTAAACACGCGGGAGCAAATACGGATGCTTGCTGGTCTCCTGGTTTTTTGGTCCAACAACAGCCTTTGTCACTAACAAATACGGGTCCGAACGTCCAACTACTTCAAATGCTTTGGCCTTATTGGAATTTGGCGCCAATGTTCTGAAACATAAGGTCGATAGTGGTAATACTTCTGTGATGCCTCACGGGACTTTGGATAACCTCCGATTATACTTTCTCAACTTTTTGTGCTCCATGGGATTTAACCGGATTGGTCATGATGGTTTGCCAATGGTTGATTGGAAAAAAACCCATGAAGAGTTTCACAAATGTTTTTCTATTCAAAACCTCCAAATTTTGTTTTCCCAAGATATAGAAATAGCTGTAGCCAACTACCACTTCTGATATATGTACCGGGGGTTGTTTTTTCTTTGGTTTCCCTTTTATTTCTCATTCACATGCCCTTGAGTTGTAATTTCCACCACTGTCTTGCTCATCCACTTGAATGAAACATCAGACTTAAGTGTTTTTTGAAATATAACCCAAACAGAGTATTATTAATAGGCATCCAAGGAGTACTCATGTGGGTTTGTGGTTTCTATCTTATTGAAGGTAGTTTGTGGCCAATTCTTGATGATATATCAGCATCAAACTATAGATTATCCAGAATTGGGCTATTGGGATTCCTTAGTGGTATCATAATTATTATAGGGCATTAAGGAACAAACCCGGTTTTTCCGCATTTACACACAGTTTTACGCAGCGGGGACCTCAAATTTGCTGCGCAGCACACCCGGTTGTCCGCTTGTAAACCCTTTTTTTTATTTATTTTTTTGCGGGCGGATTTTGATTTTTTTTCAACATTTTAAAAATGTATAATATACTTCCAGGGGTGTAGGAATTTATGGTATTTTTTATTTCCCAAAAAAAAAATGTCTTCTATTTTTTTTTGCCCATTACATATCAGTTCAGGAATGTAATTCAGGCGTATATTCACCATTTGTAAGCATTTTCTAGCTGTTATCAGTAGTGTTGATAAAAATTTCTCTTTCTTATACGTATTATTTGTGTGCTAATAAATTATTAACTTGCAATTATGTCTCTTGCTTTTTATTTTATTTATTTATTTTATTCATTTCATTTATTCTAGGGCATTAATAAAAAAACCCAGTTTTTCCGCATTTACACCCAGTTTTCTGCGCAGCTGCGGCTGCGCAGTGCACCCAGTTTTCCGCATTTACACCCGGTTTTTGGTTATTTAATAAACAACATGTAACACTCCAAAGCATCATGCAATGTACCATACCTCTGTGTATAATTGTATTTCCATTTCTTTGTCATGAAATCTGATAAGAAGTTAATTTTATAATCAGTATTTGTTTCCAATGAAATCTTCACTCTCTAAAGTGTATGAATCCATTTAAAAACTCCCTGAATATCTTGAAAGACAGACGTGAAGGTGTTTGGAAATAAATTGAGTCCAAAAATCATAAAAATCCAACCAGTGATTTAAAAAAAAAACTATTAGTGACATTAAATTCTACACCCCTTAAAGTGCTTTGAAAAAGTTTAAAAAATGTTAAAATGTTGAGAAATCCTGGAAATTAAGCTGTGAGGATTTTTCATGAAAAAACCGGCGGGATTGGCCACAAAAAAAAAGACATGGTTTTTTAGCAAAATAGAAATTACCATAAAATTCTAAACCCCTGTAAGTATGAGAAATAAATTTAAAACTTTGTAAAATAATGAAAATACGCCCGCAAAAAATTAAATTAACAAAAACCCGGGTGGATTGGCCAAAACAAATAGAAGACACAGTTTTTTTGCAAATTAAAAATTACCACAAAGTTCTACACCCCTTTAAGTATAATAAATGAATTTAAAATTTTGATAAATAATGTTTACTTGTTTTACTTCTTTAAAATGCCACCCTCCATATTTTTGTTTTGTTTTTCGATTCTCCGCAGAGATGCCAATCTGCCACCTCCCAATACCTCCACACTTGGTCGCCCTGCTTCTGGTTTCGCCCGCCAGGCAGCACCACCGAACGACCCACCCATTGCTTTGACTTCTAATGCGGCAGTTAGGTCGACAGTGGTTGCGGATGCAACGGGTGCTGGCGGCGCTGGCACTGTTTTGGATTCAGGGGCGACCCACCACGTGAGCGGCTCTTTCCATCTTTTTTCTAATCTCTCTAGTCTTTGTCCACCATTGAAACTGAATCTCGCATCGTCCGATGGCTCGATGTTGGCAACCCACAGTGGTCACCTGAAGATAATCAATGGGGATGGTTCCCTAATGATCCCGCCGGTACTGTACAGCCTGGAAATGACGGGAACTCTACTTAGTCTTGGCCAACTCATTGACTCCGGTTTCAAACCGTTTGTTCTGCCAAAAAACAACATACTTCTCACTTCCTCTTTCGTTTCTATTGTCGCAAAATATATCAATCGATCCTGGCTAGTTTTCCCTTCCTCTTGGCATCGTCCGACTCCTACCGTCAAGTCTATTTCCCGTGATTCTTTGCTTCCTATTTCTTCTCCTTCACACGATTGGCATTGCCGCCTCGGACACGTTTCAGACGTGGTTGTCGAAGACTTTCTCAAGCGTTTCGTACCTGAATTCGACATCAAAAGCTGGACCCCTTTTATCTGTGAATCTTGCAAAATATCCAAGAGTGAGCGCCGCCGCCATGCCCTACCCAAAGTTATCCCGAAAGAAAATTGCCTCGATCTATTGGTAACCAACGTCCTGGGACCGTTGGACCCAGACATTAAAGGAAATCAATTTCTTCTCACCGTCCATGACCACGCTACCACCTACTCCTTTGTTTTCCCCATGAAGTCCCGTTCAGAAGTTCCCGGTATTCTCATTTCCCTCGTCAAACGTATAACTTCCCATTTTCAAGCTTCCCCAAAATTCATCCGTTGTGATAACGCAAAAGAATACACCGTGAAACCCCTACATGATTATCTTGCCTCGGTTGGCTGTCAGATCATTTTTACCTCACCATACACGCCCGATCAAAACGGTGAAGCCGAACGTCTCAACCAAACCCTTGGCGACATCGCTCGAACAACTCTAACTCATTCCCTTCTTCCGTCTTCCCTCTGGTATTATGCATACAAATGTGCATGCTTCATCACAAACCGGCTATCCAACACTCGCTGCAAGTCTACGCCACTTGAATTATGGTCAAGCCGACTCCCAAACATCTCATCCTTTTATCCCTTTGGGGCTCGCGCGACTGTTCACATCCCCAAAGACCACCGACGCAAACTAGACCAGCGCGGCTGGACAGGCTACCTTCTAGATTATCAAGACGACGAGCGTGGATGGTTCTTCTGGAATCCTGAGACCAAGAAAATCATCAACTCTGAGTGTGCTGACTTTCTCGATTTCCAAAACAACCCGATTATTCCTATTCCCAAGAATTTATCTGACAACCCTTGCATCCGTAGAATCCTCCACCTTGGGCAAGAACCAACCAAAGAGATATGTGATGCCCAAGATACTCAAATTGACAACCTCCAAGCCATCTCTGATGCCGACATCCCGACAAACCTTCGTAATGCTCTCAATTCCCCAAATGCGGCAGACTGGAAGTCAGCCTGTATCACGGAATGGAATCAACTAGAAGAAATCGACACCTTCGACGTTGAGGACAACAACTCCAAACACTCCATTGGCACCCAATTTGTATTTGACATCAAACGGAAGGCAGATGGCTCCGTTGATAAACTCAAGGCACGATTTGTAGTCAGAGGTTTCAAACAACGACTCGGCATTGACGTGCGTTCAACGTTTGCACCGACGGCTTCACTCACCACACTCCGGATGCTTCTCACGCTGGCCGTCAAGAAAAAGTGGATTATCAATTCTTTTGACATTACGGGGGCTTTCGTCCACAGTCCTATCGATGAAACCATTTACGTCGATCCGCCGGTTGAACTCTTCCCTCATCTCCGTGGGAAGGTTTTGCGACTCAAAAAGGCCTTGTACAGCACTCAACAAGCCAGCAGATGCTGGTGGAAACACTTCAAGAAACTTCTCCACAACTGGGAGTTTGATTGCAACGAAGTTGAGGTATGTCTCTACCCGTATCGACGAGGATCTTCAATCATCATTATATGGATACACGTCGATGACGGCATTGTTTTCAGCAACGACACAGCATCCTTAAATCAACTGCGAGAGAATCTGGAATCCAGCTTGCGTGTTAAATGGGACGCGAAACCTGAGAAACTAGTGGGACTCAATCTTGATTACTCAGACAACGCAATCTACTTAAGCCAGCCATTACTCATCGACCAGATCATCAGCAAATTTTGCGACCAAATCCAAAGCAACATTGTGGCAACTTACACGCCGTTGGTTGGTGACAACCTGGTAACCAACTGGGGTGATCCAGTTTTGCCACCCCTTTATCAATCCTTTATCGGCTCCCTCAACTATCTAGCACTGGGCTCAAGACCCGATCTCAGCTACGCAGTCAACTACCTCGGGCGCTTCAGTTCAAATCCCAATGAGACTCACTGGGCGGCATTGTCACGCCTCATTCAATATCTTGCGACAATTTGGGACAAACGCCTGAAATTGTCCGCTGACAGTGACGAACTGGTCACATGGTCGGACGCCAATTGGGGCGGGGAGTTCCAACGATTGACTTCTGGTTTTGTAATTACATTTCTGGGCAGTCCAATTGCGTGGGGTTCCAGACGACAAAAAGTCGTGGCCACATCGACGTGCGCGGCAGAATTCATATCCCTCGGTTCTTCCATCGATTTTCTCCTGTTCCTTATTCCGATCATCAAATCCCTCGACTTGAATCCTCCTCTATTGCTCAAATGTGATAACCGGGCGGCTGTGTTGGTTTCAGACGACAACGCATCAAAAGGACGTATGAAAAGTCTTGAGCGCAATTTTTTCTTTGTCAATGACGCCGTTCGGGAACATAACATCAAGCTTGAATGGGTCTCCACCTCTGCCAACATGGCCGATTTTTTCACCAAATCCCTCCGAGCCAATTTACATTCCATTTCCTTGAATAAAATTTTCACCAATTAAAAAAAAAAAAAAAAAAAAAAAAAAAAAAAAAAAACAGGGCCCGTATTTTCAATCAATACTATCAATCAAATAGCCTGTTTTCTTTCTCCTTGTTTCCTCTCTCAGTAATCTTCAAATTTATCTTTTTTCTTTATCAATGTTTTGATTTTTTTTTTTTGATTTTTTTTTTTCTTCCTTTTTATTAATTTTCTCATATAAATATTTTGATATCCTTTCCATTTTCACCTATTTTTCTTATCTTCTTCATAGTTGTAGGTACTAGTGTGGAGTTTGAGGGGGGGTGTTGTAGGAGTGAGCAAACTCCATATTTGGAGTATGAGGAGTACAAGAGGTGGGGCGGACAGAGGCAATGAACACTAGGCATTCTACCAACAACAACACATGTAAACAGCTAGATTTACTATACCTACTAGCACCAGCAATTTTGAATTGATCCATTCAGCTCAATTGAAACAGGAAGATTTGCCTCCCTTAATAATATCCTTATATAATCACAACTGAAGAACTGAATCATGCAATTTCAACCCTAATTCTAAGGTACAACCCTTCAAGGTAAAAATCCTTGCTAGTTGTATTTTTAATTAAAAAAACAAAAACAAAGGCTTTTGCGTCTTATTGCCTTTTTTCATGTGTTCGCCAGTTGATGTGTATCGCCAAGAGATGTGTATTGCCGGGTGATGTGTATTGCCGGGGGGTGTGCATTGCCGGGGAGTGTATGTAATATGGCCTGTGGGTGTGTAGGGTGACATATGACCGGGTGGAGCAGTGATGTGGGTGACGGGTGCAGTGTGTATGTAAGGCAACATGGGGGTGTGTAAGGGTACATATGGCTGGGGGTGTGTTGGTGTAAGTGTAGGGGGACTTGTAAATATTGGGGAGCTAGGTGTGCCAGAGATCCAAATTCGCAGAGATCTCAGATACTCTGGATTTTGCGGGAGTTTGGGGGGTATGGGCTGCATGAGAGCACGCGCGGGGTGCTGCTTTAGCATGGGTTCTAGGCTTGCCCACAGCTAACTTAACTAAGTCCCTCTTTATTTGGAGGTGGCATGCCTTCCCAAAGGGACCCTCCAAAGGAGGGACTTATACCCTAAGTCACACAGCTTACGTGTGAGGATTAGAAAAAAGTGGATTTTTTTCAAAGCGCTCTGCAAGTACCCTTGCTTTCCCAAAAACTCACATGTTGCCCACCAAAAGAAGGGGCAGATCTCAGAGAAGCACACCATGACCTTCATGGTGTTCATGGAGCCTGGGGTTCGCACCCAGCCGACCCCTTTGCAATGTCTGAAAAATTGGGGTTTTGGAGGGTCATTCTGTATGACCCGCCACATCTGACACTCAATAGCAGCTCTATATTTTACAGGATTTAATTCCTTTAGCATAGACCATAATATCAGGCTTGTTTGGAAGTATTGATGGCTGCAGGCAATACCATAACACATAATCTGGACAGGAAGAACACTTCAGGGCAGTGTTCAGACTCAGCCTGGAGAGTTGCAGAGAAGTGGTGAAGGTGAGTAGATGCGCGCAAGTGATACAGTCATTTCACTCCAAGCAGGAAAAAATACGTCCAGAAATGCCTACTCAGGCATGGTTTTGGATTTATCCCCAGCCAAACGCCTAATCCTCACAGGCCACGGGGGCGACATAGCCCATAAGTTCGGAGGGTCCCTGTGGGACGGCATGCCACCTCCGAACACAGAGGGGCTTAGTTAAGTTAGGCCCACAGGTGGCATGAACAAAATTTTAACAAATGAAATACATTTTAGTTCTTCCTATTCTTAGGGCCTGTACCATAGCGCTGTTTTCTGTTTTTATTGGCCAAAAACGTTTTTGACCAAAAACGCGTACCACAGGGGCTTATTTCAGATCAAATCAAGAAAACAATTTTGTACATTTTTTGCCTGTTTTCAGAAACACCCCCCCCCGCCCCCTGTTTTTGAAAACAGTTTATGCCTCATCCTTCAATTGCCACTCACAATTCACACCGGTCTCAGCATGTCCACCCAACAACACAGCCAAAAAAATCTACCAATTGATCCTGATCTCTTCAATACTGCTTCACTCCCAGGCACATCCAATCTTTCAGATGACCTTTTGCCTCCACCTCTCAACCTTTCCTACAACTCTGATGATAGTAATATTGTAACAATAGTTCCACCAGCTGCCTTGAAAACTACGACACCAAAGACAATCAAGAAAAAGAAGAACAAGGCACCAACTCTGAATACACCAGCAAGCTCTCAAAAGCCTCCATCATGCGCTCCAAAGACTCCAGGATCAACTCAAAAACTATGCAAGGCTAGTCCTGAAAACGAAATCTGCAAGGCACCCCACATATGGACAACCATACAAAAAGAAAAACTTTTGGATCTTATGGCTATCGAAATAGCTGCTGGTCGAGATTGCGACAATGGAAATTTGCAGAGGCTAGGCTGGACAAATGTGATGAATTCTTTCAACAAGGAATTTGACCTCAATCTCACTCGTGACCAAATCAGAAATCAGAAGAATTCTATCTGATCCCTGTACTTTGACTACAAATTCCTGTGCAACCAGTCTGGATTTGGATGGGACATCGAAAAAAAAATGGTCACCGCTGATCCAAGGGCCTGGAGTGAACTAATCCGAGAATATCCACGACGCAACTTTGGGAAGCTCAAAGATAAGCCGTTTCCCTTGTACGAACTCGCAGAGCAAGTTTTTACCGGCACATTTGCAACTGGTGAACCAGCCGGAAAGTTGTTGGAGTTATTAACAACTGTGCAACAGAAGATTTCTTGATTGAATCACGACCTGAGCGCAAGAGGAATAGAACCTAGGATCCAGAGTGTGAATACTTCAATTCTGAAGATTGACGTCTGAACTTGCCTTCTCATCAAGAACGGATCACGGAAAAGGAGAGAAGAACTCAAACTCATCATTTTCAGCAACTTCAAGAAACACCACACTACGACAACCCTCCTCCAATAAACCTCAAGTCCTGTTCAACATACTCAACTGATCCCACCAAGATTCTCAGCAAGTGAAACTTCCAGAATACAATTACATTATTGAAGACGAACTGTAGTGTTATTATTAAGGTATTAATTCTACTTTTCTCAATAACTCTACTATGATCATTCAATTATTGACCTTGTTTATATTATTATTAAGTTGTTTATATAATTATTAAGTTTGCAATTCAGCCCTGGTCATTTCTCTCTAAATAAGAAGTACTCGACGCCTATAAAACTAACAAACGTTTCTCCCACAAATCGAGGACCCTGGTACAGTAGGCGAAGCTTCCAGCAGTAACTTGGCAAGGAAAAAACAAAAACAGAAAACGAGGTCTCTGTTTTCAAGCTCATCTGACAATAGAAATGTTGAATTAGCAAATGAAAATCCTACTGACTCATCAACGGCTCAAGCATCAACAACCTCCAGCAAGAGAGTTCAAGAAACTAAGGGCTCCGTTCTGACTAAGAGTATCAATAGCTTGATTGGTGCAATCCATGATGCCAGTACAACTTTGGCGAATTCCAACATGCAACCATCTCAACCACACAGCTCAGGCACTTTGATCCTTTCCTCTTTCTCATACAATCAAGAGACCATTGGAGAACGCGCACTGAGATCACTGGCCAAAAATTTCTACAAGACAGTCAATCATGCCAACTATGTTCGCTTTGTCTTTGTTCTTGAGGATGAAAAGAACACTTCAACTTTCTTGTCTTTGATTTTCAGCTTGCTACTATGACAGAGCAACCTGTCACAAGTTTCCTACAAAAATGATTATAAAAAATATATAATATCAAATAATAGTTAGAATATTATTTGATATTCTGAATCTACACTAAAATTAACCTAGGGTACCTCACTCACAGGTACCCCTAATTCTCACTCCTTCACTATGTAAATAAGCAAGTACCTTTTTAATAAAAAGTACTTGCCATAATTAAATGCTTATATATATATACACATATGCTTAAACCCCATTTCCAGTCACGGACATGAGGTGTTGTGTAAATTAGGGGAGATAGTGTAAATACACGGTGTGAGAACTCCTTTTGGGATGGGGGTAGTTCTGTGAGGGGGAAATAGCAGTTATAGTATTTCAGGTATGTATAAATTTGTTAAAACTGTTAAGGGTGGTTTGAAAGACCTGCCCCTCTATTTACTACAAGAGTTAATACAACAATTTTATTTATTGTTGTGGCTGATAACTTTCTTTTTGTTTTCTTTAAGAGAACTATTTATGTAGTAATCTCTTATCAGACAAAGATCTAATTTCAACTTACAAATAATCAGCAATGGGCTTGATGAAGGGATGAGGGGGGCGTAGATAGTAGATGGATTGTTAAAGAAAGTTGTGGTAAATGGAATACAAGGTTTTGTTGGAATTGATGAGGAAACAAGTATTTATATGTTTATGATTTATTTATTTATTTTTGGATGTAGTCTGAGGAAATGAGTAAAAAGATGTTTTTGGTATAATGTGAAATATTCAAAGTGTTGTACCCTCTTCCTTAACCTTTAGTTAAAAGAGCACAATTTTCCTTTTGTTTCTTTTGTGTATTTTAAACTGATATGAAAGATGTTGTTGTGGGTCACCTGATTAAGATCACACTATTTATATGGATGAGTAATTCTATTTAGTTTGCTAGCTAGATGATGGGGCGTGGGATCCAAGTGGGATGCTACTGGGATGATTCCGGGATGCTACCTGGATGATTTTTTTTCTGGGAGGGAACAACCTCCCCTTTATATAGTAAAATGTGAGGGAGTTTTGCCGGTGGGATGTCTGATTGAGGTATTTATGCTGGTGGGGTCTCGTCTTCTACGCTGCCTTCATGCATGGAGTGCATAAAGTGAGCTATTTCTGCTGGTGAGGTTATGTACTTAGACTGTGCCACAGATCATGTGCTGCACCCTGTGACCTAAAGTGAGCTATTTCTGCTGGTGAGGTTATGTACTTAGACTGTGCCACAGATCATGTGCTGCACCTTGTGACCTAAAGTGAGCTATTTCTGCTGGTGAGAGTATGTACTTAGACTGTGCCACAGATCATGTGCTGCGTCATGTGACCTAACACTAAACTATATACTACTTCTATATATATACTATGTACTTATTATTCACTATAATTCTTTTTAACTGTATAACTTTTGATTTAGCCGTGCAAAACCCTAACATAAATGGGTGACTTATAGATTAAATTTACCCTAGATTTCAATTATGCACTTATATTGCTACTATTTTTAGCTTCTGAAAGATAATGAAAGAATATAATCCTGCCTGATACTTGAAACAGGGTTTGGAATACCACAACGGTGTGAAACTCAAACCCCGCGTACCGCAGTCCGCAGAACCTGAAGTTCAACCCGTGTGACTGAAAGCCCGCGCCAAAGTTGGGATATAAGCCCCCGCGCAAGCATCAAGCCCCTTACAGGCTCTCAGCTTGGCACGCGGACTCCACAGTCACTCAGGTACACCCAATTCAACAAAACCACGCCCCAGTAACCTCATTACATATGTTACATATGTAATAAAGATTACTGGGGACTGAAGAATTATGTATATTGAATTGTATTATTTATTTGTACATTTAAATAAAATATATTGAGTACACAAACAGTACAATCAATACTGTGGCTTATTATAAAATACTAATAAGCCACTAGTATTAATAGTCCTAATGTACTACAGACTGTACCTCAATATAAATGAATAAAATAATAAATAAATACATTAATAAAATCAATTGGTGATGTGTATTCAAAGCAGGGGCTGCTGAAGCGTCACCAAGAAAGCAGAAATGGCCAAAATGTGGTCCAAAGATCCCACAAGTTGGCCAATAACACCTACAGGGTCCCCAGGGGGAACTCAAGACTATTTAAGGAGCTCTTCAACCGCCCAAAGAAGGCTCCTCATGCTTCCCAATACCCACTAACAACCTTACCCACTTTCTTATTAGATATATATCTTTATAACCCAGTCTGGTAAGCTTCTTAGTAGTTATTCTTTAGCCCTGTCTTCCCCAACAACTTCACAGTGACCATCCAGCTCCACCATCCATCCATCCAAGCGCTTCAAACTGTCCAGTTTCACCCAGAATATCCCCAAGATCCCTCAATGTTTATTACTAGTAAGTAATAACCCTTTTTCTTGAAGATATTCCCCCATTTCCATTCCTGGGATTACACCACCCCTGTTCCAACAGGCCCCAGTTTTCCAGGTCATTAAATCCTCTGCATTTACGTGCAAGATACCTTAGAGGGATTAAACCACCCCTGATTTATCAGGCCCCTCTGGTTTTAATTATATTAAATTTATTTAATATAATTATTACCACCTTTTTCTCTAAATTTTTTGGGCACAATTCCCCCATATCTTTTGGGAATTGCACCTTTTGTACCTTACCCAGAGTCTTTGTACTCTTTCCATCTATCCTTGCACCACCTGTAGCTAGAAGGACTTGTCCTTGGCATCAGGGAGGCTGACATTGATGCAAACCTCAAAGGAAATTTGCCTCAAGTGGCTCAATCAAAAAGTCAAGTCTGCAGAGTCTAATGTAAGTTGTCAACTTTCATTGTTGTTTGTCATTTTTTTGCTGTAATTGATCTTCTTCCTTACTCCTCTCCAAAACCAACAATAGATTTGAAGTGTTTGCCAATTCTCATAGCGGCTAAATCAACGACCATAAACCGTTTCATTCCAATGCTCAGCTCTGTCTACCTTTCTTTTTCCGAGCTCGCTAAATCAACGACCATAACAATCAACGACCATAAACCGTTTCATTCCCATGCTCAGCTCTGTCTACCTTTCTTTTTCCGAGCTGTCTTGTCTGGCGTGGAAGTTGATGAATCTGTAAACCTGACAAACAGGAACACATCTTTGTCAACACCGGCAACGCTGTTATTGTACTCCTAAGCTTGAAGTTAATATTGAGGCAGTTAGATCAATCACTGAGCCCCCAGAAGCCTAATCTCTAAGCTCCATCACTGAGCTCGTCAATTGCTGAGCTCGATCTCCATCGCTGAGCTCCACAGCTCAATCGCTGAGATCGAGCTCAGCAAGTGAGCTCGATCTCAATCGCTGAGCCCCACAGCTCAATCGCTGAGATCCAGCTCACTTGCTGAGCTCGATCTCAATCGCTGAGCTCCACAGCTCAATCACTGAGATCGAGCTGACTTGCTGAGCTCGATCTCAATTGCTGAGCTCCACAGCTCAATCGCTGAGATCGAGCTCACTTGCTGAGCTCAATCGCTGAGATCGAGCTCACTTGCTGAGCTCGATCTCAATCACTGAGCTCCACAGCTCAATTGCTGAGCTCCAGCTCACAGCTGAATTGCTTTGATGGCTCAACGAGGATGAAATGCTGAGCCTAAGAAGATCAAATGTGGCTTTAGAACAATAGAAAATTGCTACAATAAATTGCTAGTATAGGAGACATATTGGTCCCACAACTTTGTAGCAAGTCGATCTCGTCGGATTTTCATAGCTGCATCCTCCTGGGAATTACTGTAACAGTTTTTTGAACCAGATTCGGAGGTCCAGTGTTCAGTATCATTTTCATCGGCAAGGAGAGATTCAAGTGATTCATGTTTTTGTATGAAGTTCCAGAGGCAAGAGAGCGCATAAATCAGTTTTATTTGCTTCCCAAGATCAATCTCTGGTGCTGTCTGGAGGATTGAAAATTTTCTTTTGATGGCGCCAAATAGTCGTTCAACAATGTTTCTGAGTGAAGCAGGTTGTAGGTTATAGAGTTCCTTTGCTGTTGATGGTTGCAGTCCAGAAGCAGTTTGCTCTCGGAGATGATATTGAACAGCTTGATAAGATGTCATCAGGCCTGGCTGCAACCCATATCCTGCATCAGCGACGAAATATTTTCTCTCCAGTATCCTCAAGCCCTTCAATTTTGCGTCGTTAAATACTCGTGTATTGTGAGCACTGCCTTCCCATCCAGCAAGAACATATACAATTTCAAAGTTGAAATTCACAGCAGCTAAGATGTTCTGACAAATACAATGTTTTTGGTTTCGCCAAGGTGACTGGAGGTTCAGAGGAATGTGGGCAGGAACAAATACCCCATCAATAGCACCCAAGCAATTCTTGAATGGTGCGTACTTGGGATTCTTGCGGATATGGTCAGGGAGGCCTGTTGTTGATGGGTTGAACTTTACATATCGGGGGTATAGCATAAAGAGAGCCTCCAGAACGTCTGCAAAGTATCTGTGATAATTAAAAAAAAACTCAGTATAAACGTTCTAGTCAAGCCATTCATAAAATCACTTACCGGTTAGTTGTGTATAGCCCACGACAAAACTTCACTGCTGTTTGCCGCATTGAGTTATTATACCGTACAATATCCAGAAAAATGAGAACTTGCTCTTCAACATTCACCAATCTGCCATCGCCAAGGAGCCCAGTATCTCGGAATTCAGAAACCAACTTGTGAAAGGTCCCTCTCTCTAGTCCTGTGATTTCAAAAAATAGTTCAGGCCTTGCTACTTCCAACAGGAATCGGACATATTGAGCTTTTCCACCATCACTGTAATATGGGGCCCCATCACTATAATAATAATCTAGAACCATAATTGTAGCTGTTGCTGCTGCTGCTGAGATTAAAAGGAATAATTCTGATGCTGCCAATGACATAGTGAAGTTCTTCGAGGTTGTGTGGGTGAAACAGGTGATGGTGTGTTTGGTTGGTGCTCCAGTGGTTGATGGGGTGAAGTGGGTGTGTTGTGGTTGATGGGGTGAAGTGGGTGTGTTGTGGTACACAATTTTGTAAAAACTGTTTTCAAGACCTGTTTTCAAAAAAGCGCATATTTAAAAACAGGTAAAAACAATTTTGAAAACTGGGCCGCGCTGTGGTACAGGCCCTTACAGTATCGCCAAATGCCAAAGATGGATTGGGTAGCGAGGAACTTGGGGCACCCAAACCATGCCTACCGGCGCCGGGCACAGTAGTGACCGGCGTCACACAGCTGTTTACTGATTATTCAATGATATATAATAAATCAAACTACATCACGCATGTTCAACCTCTTTATTCCACAAGCGTATCCACAAAGAAAAGTAAAAAGTATAGAATAAGATATAAAACAGCCCATCATTTGCTCCACATTTGCGTCCACAGCTCATAGAACTCAAACTTTTCATCATCACATCACATACTCTACACTGAGAACAAACCTAAAAGTGTCGAAAAAAGGGATATATGATGTTGTACCAATGTGCCTTCATGGCATTACTCAGCCTTCTACTAGCTCCAGGCTCCTTCGCAGGAGAGGGATCTTTAGAGTGCACTACCAACTCACCCTCCCAAATTACAGGCAGCAATTGTACTCAGTAAGCTGTATCTTTACCTGAAAAGGGACATTCCAGAGGCTAGTTCAGAAGCTCTTCGACTTATTATTTCTACTATCTCTGTCTGATTTCCTCAGGGTACTGAAACTCTTTAAATACAAGGCCCAAGCTGGCCAGCTTGAACAAATTGAGCCAATCAAAAAGAAAATCCAAATGACTGTTGGAACCTGTACGGTAAGGGTCAAAATCAAAGCCCAGATCTCATAGATTTTCGAGTTGTGTTGAGCTGAACAATACATCTGTACTGTCTTCCACCTGTAGATCCTGTATCGTAATTTGGCAAATGCCCCAAATGAACCCTCTAAAGTGATCATGTGAGCTTGAGTCAACCTTACAGTCACTAGGTGACAAGTTGTCAAACTACCTCTTTAACCCAAATTTCTGAATATCATCAGCACCAAGAAAATATTTGAAGATGCAATCAAACAGATTGTAGGACAATGTAAAGGAAATGTATGTAGGAAAAAGCTTGTGATCTGCTCTGACCATCAGACTTTTCCTGATTCTGATGCCACAATGGAGTTTCTTTTTTCCCCTTTTTTCAGGGTGGAAAAATGCAGTCAAAAGATTCTCCACAAATTTTGTTTCAAGTTCATTCCAATCGGAACGAACTAGAATATCAGATGTTAGATTCTAAGTTTCCAGCCCTCAAGGTAGCATGCCGAGCTACTGCATCCAATGTAGTACCGCAAGGTTGTCTAGAGTATGTATTCTCCTTTGTAATCCAATGAATCAGTTACAGAAAAATACTAGTACATATTTCTCACCATTTTATTTTGTGTGAATTTATCAACAGTGCCTTCAATGCACTTCCTGTGGATAATAATGATAATCTGATAACCACAGGTAACATACCTGATTTTCTTTTTTCCCAATTCGGAAATGGCTGTGAGGTAAGTCAAGATACTGGGTGATATGGTTGTTTGTATTCATGTGATCTTATTAAACATATTTCATTTATACAAAATCTGAACATCAGATAAAATTATGGTCAACAGATACATCAGATATCACTGTGTAAGTTAGTGATTTAAAACTCAAACTAGGACACAAGATATTAATAAAAATTCAATAAATTCACCAGAAAAAGGGCTTCTCTTATTGGACATTTGCAAAATGTGCTTAAAACATGCAACAAGCAGGTGATCAATTTTCCAAAAGCCTCTTGGAACTTGAGAATTTCATTGATATTTAGCTGAAATCTAATTACATTAACAGCCAGGAGTCATTTCCGTGCCAGGTGCAGTTAAAGGGGTCAATGGGAGATTGCTCATACAAACTTTTTCAAAAAAATAACCCAAAAACTTTTCTTCCCTCCGTGATGGAATGCTAATAAGCCAATGTGACTGGGGGGATTTATCACAGGAGATGAAGTAAATATTGCATGTTCTGGATTTATGTAAATAATACTAGAAAACTATTCTATATGATCTAAATGTATTTCCTATTCAGGCTATTGGACTTTATCCCCTGGCCTCAAAGCACAGGATGAGTGTAAACCCTGCTCCTCACAGGATTACACAAATATTTCACAATATTAAATAAGATTCTTCTGCCTTGTATTTAGTCTCATTGTGTGCCTTTACCTAGACAGCAGAGATCATTCTCTCCTGTCTAGGTAAGTCACATGTCCTCCTCTATTCTCTTTTCAACCCCGTTCCTCTTTCTTTCATGTGTAGATGTTGATAGAGAGATCTTTCTCTCCTGTACAGACTGCAATTCTGTCAGCCTCCCTGATGCCAAGGACAAGTCCTTCTAGCTACAGGTGGTGCAAGAATTTATGGAAAGAGTATATTCACTCTGGGTAAGGTACAATGTTACAATTCCCAAAAGATATGGGGGAATTGTGACGTAAAAATTGAGAGAAAAATAAGTTAATAATTATATTAAATAAATTTAATATAATTAAAAACCAGAGGGGCCTGATAAATCAGGGGTGGTTTAGATCCCTCTAAGGTATCTTACAAATAAATGCAGAGGATTTAGGTACCTGGAACACTGGGGCCTGTTGGAACAGGGGTGGTTTAATCCCAGGAATGGAAATGGGGGAATATCTTCAAGAAAAGGGTTATTACTTACTAGTAATAAACCTAGAGGGATCTTGGGGATATTCTGGGTGAAACTGGACAGTTTGAAGCGCTTGGATGGATGGATGGTGGAGCTTGATGGGCACTGTGAAGTTGTTGGGGAAGACAGGGCTAAAGAATAACTACTAAGAAGCTTACCAGACTGTGTTATAAAGATGTATATATCTAATAAGAAGTGGGTAAGGTTGTTAGTGGGTATTGGGAAGCATGAGGAGCCTTCTTTGGGCGGTTGAAGAGCTCCTTAAATAGTCTTGAGTTCCCTCTGGGGACCCTGTAGGTGTTATTGGCCAACTTGTGGGATCTTTGGACCACATTTTGGCCATCTTTGCTTTCTTGGTGACGCTTCAGCAGCCCCTGCTTTGAATACACGTCACCAATTTGATTTTATTATTTATTTATTCATTTATATTGAGGTACAGTCTGTAGTACATTAATACTAGTGGCTTATGAGTATTTATAATAAGCCACAGTATTGTCTATACTGTTTGTTTATTCAATATGTTTTATTTAAATGTATTAATTATTAATATCATCCAGTATAATTAATTATGTAGTCCCCAGTAATCTTTATTACATATGTAACATATGTAATGAGGTTACTGGGGCGTGTTTTTATGGATTTGGGGGTACCTGAGTGACTGTGGAGTCCGCGTGCCAAGCTGGGAGCCTGTAAGGGGCTTGTTGCTTGCGCGGGGGCTTATATCCCAACTTTGACGCGGGCTCTCAGTCACGCGGGTTGAACTTGAGGTTCTGCGGACTGCGGTACGCGGGGTTTGAGTAAAACACGGTGTATTTACACTATCTCCCCTAATTTACACAACACCTCATTTCCGTGACTGGAAATGGGGTTTAAGCATATGTATATATATATATAAGCATAAATTGATGCAAGTTCCTTTTTATTAAAGGTACTTGCTAATTATTTTTTGCTAATTTACATAGTGAAGGAGTGAGAATTAGGGGTACCTGTGAGTGAGGTACCCTAGGTTAAATTTAGTGTAGATTCAGAATATCAAATAATATTCTAAATATTATTTGATATTCTATTTTTTTATAATGATTTTGTGGTAAACTTGTGACAGGTTGCTCTGTCATAGTAGCAAGCTGACATTCCCTACCACCAAGATAAGTCTCCCGGAAAAAGGTAAGTTTCTAACTAAAGATAAGGTTATTTAAGGAAAAAAAATTTTCAAGAGGACCTCTTGGATGCCCTGTAATTTCTCAGATGAATTGCTCCATCTGGGATATTATTTTCAGGTAACCATTCATCTTTGTCTGCCGATTGGTTCTTATATCTGACAAGATAAAGTCTTGTATCTTTTCCCTGTATCCTCTCTTTTTTATCTTTCAGGATTTTATGTACTTTCAATTGTCCAGAAGGTGGGACCTCCATCAGGGGAACTGGTTGTTGAGTGACTGGTTCATCTTCAGTTCTAGATTGGTACTGTTTTACCAGACTGACTGGGAATACTGGGTGTTTTCTTGATAGTTCCTCTGTCAGTATGACTCTACAGCATTTTTTCCATGAAGTTGTTTAATGGTAAAGGGACCTATAAAAGGGGGTTTTAGCTTCCTGCTACCTCCCAAGTTATTGAAGTTAATAGTGGATAAAAGGACCTTATCTCCTATTTTAAACTCAGGTTCTTTGTGGCTTTTATCCCATCTCCCTTTGTTGTATTCTACTGCTTCTTCCACGCATTTCTTAGCATGTTGTTGGGTCAGATCTAACATTTTCGTGAAATCTAGTGCTGTTGGATGCAGGTGGGGTAATTTATCATTCAAAGTATCTTTGGGCATGCGTGGTATCCATCCTCTTTCCAAGACATATGGAGCTTCTTTGGTGGAGGAATGTTTACTACTATTATAGGCAATTTCCAATGCTGGTAGTAGACTAACCCAATCATGAGTGTATCCATCATGATTCTTAAATTCAAATCCAAAGGAGCAGAATCTACGTAACATGTCTTCTAGAGTTTGTATCATTCTTTCTGCTAACCCATCAGTCTGAGGGTGATAAGCTGTGGAGAAAGCTAGCTTAGTACCAAGCATGTCATGTAGGTTCCTCCAAAATTCTGATGTAAATTTGGGGTCTCTATCACTAATTATAATTTTGGGTATACCTACATCAGCCATAATCCTATTCCAAAACAACAGGGCAACCTCCATGGCAGTATCATCTTTATGGTTAGGTATGAACCTGGCTCTCTTGGAGAATCTGTCTACAACTACTAGTACTGAGTTATATGAGAAGGATCCTCCTGGGGGTAGGCCTGTCACAAAGTCCATGTTTATGATTTCCCACTTGTCAGTTGGTTCAGATATTTTCTGCAGTAAGCCAAATCTTTTTCCAGTTTGCTTATTGCCTTTCTGACACGCATCACAAGATTTGATATAGTTGTGTACTTGTTCTTTCCATTTGATCCACCATGCTGTATATTTAATTCTCTCCACTGTTCTTTCTTCAGAAAAGTGTCCAGAATTAACATTATCATGGCATTCTTTCAGAATGTTATCAATTTGGGAAGGGTCACTTAGCACTAGTACACTTGAATGCCTATTCTTGAAATATATAAGGCCATCTAGGAGACTGAACTTTCCAAGTTTATAATTTTTGGCTAATTCTTCTGGTAGACTGGCTATTAGTTCTGTTGAGCTGTTGTCATTTCTAAGTATGTCTACTAGTTTTAACAACTCAGGGTTCTTGTCATAGCTATTCTGGACTAATTCATAAAAAGCATCATCTAAGTCACACACATGAATTCCTAGGATGGGAAATATGTCTTCATCTTCTGGGTCATAAGCAGGATTATCTGGGTTATTAGGCAAGGCCCATCTACTTAGTCCATCTGCATTTTTGTGCTTGGCTCCTGATTTATGAATAATAGTCATATGTCCTCTATACTGCTGAATTGCAATTTGCCATCTAAGCATATGTCTGTTAGGGGTCTTCATATTCATCAAGGTTCTTACAGCTGTGCAGTCAGTTACCACTAGGAAGTTAGTTCCTTCAAGATAGTAATGTAACTTTTCCAGAGCCCAAACAAGTGCTAAACATTCCATTTGGCTTGCTCCATATTTCTTCTCAGTACTTTTGATTTGTCTTGAGATGAATAGAATGGGTTTCTCTGCAGGTTTATCCTCTAATATGAACTCCTGATGAAGGGCTGCTCCTAGACCATCTAAACAAGCATCAATATACAGTATAAATGGTTTAGTATAGTCAGGTTGTGCTAAAACTGGTGCAGTGGTAAGGAGTCTCTTTAACTCTTCGTAGTTTTGTACTCTATCATAGGTCATTTCAAATATTGTATCATGATTACAGAGTGCGTAGAGGCTTTTACTTACATTTGCAAAGTTGGGGACATGTTGGCGGTAATAACTACAGAAACCTAGAAAGGACATAATTTCTGTTCTGTTCTGAGGCATGGATTTCATTAAGACTGCTGCCACTTTATTCTGGTCTATAGCCAGGGAAAGACCTGAGACTACTCTTCCTAGTGCTTTAAGCTCTCCATATCCAAAGTTACACTTTTTGATGGACATTTTTAACCCTGCTTGTGTGGCAGTTTGGAGTACTATATTGATCTTTTCTAGGTGAGTTTCCCAGTCATCAGAGTAAATGATAATGTCATCTATGTATACCATCATCCAGTTTTGTCTAATGAATGAGCCAAAAATGGAGTCCATCATTCTTTGGAAGTGTGACGGCGCATTCTTTATGCCAAAAGGCATTCTGAGGTATTCAAAAATCCCTAGGTGACATATAATCCTCAGGAATTTCCTACTCTCAGGAGCTATGGGGATCTGATGGAACCCCTTCAGTACATCCATAGTGGTGATATACTTGGCTTTAGATAAGTTGTGTAATGAATGGTCTATCCTGGGAATAGGATAGTAGTCAGGTCTGGTGTAGTTATTCAGAGCACGGAAATCTCCCACCATTCTTGACTTTTCATTATGCCAGGCAATTATTACAGGTGTGGTGACTTCTACCTGTTCATTATGTCCAACTTTTCTCAGGACTTTGAGTTCTTGTAGCTCTTTGATGTGTGTTTCCAGAGCTTCTCTTGATTTGGGGCTGGAGGGGTAGGGTGGTCTCCTTAACTGTGGGGGATAAGGTTTGTCAATATTAAGTTCCAATTTCATGTCATGGCCCTTGATGTTACCAATTGGTTCTTCTGTAGTGCAGAAAGCTTCTTTATGTTCAAAACAAGTTTTCAATACATCCATCTTCTGTTCCTCATTTAATATGTCACTGACAGCAGCTTGTGATAAGTATTCTTTCTGGAAAGATAGTAGATCTTCTTGGATTTCAACATTGTTAATGGTGTCTGGTATCTTGATGTTAATGTTGCAGATTTGGAATTTTCTTTTCCAATCACCACCAATAGTGTAGAATCTATCTTTACTCTGGAAAATATCTATACCATACATACAGAAAGCATCATTACCTAGGATCAGGTAATCACAGACTGCATCTTGTAACACTACAAATTCAACAGATAACCTAAGAGATCCTTTAGAGTGAGGAAATATTAGAGGTATGGATACTACTCCAATAGGTTTCATGGCTGAGTTGCAACTACTGAACTTGGCTTTTGGCATGGGCATTAAGTTATCTCTCCATCTGGGGTGACATTCATCTAGAAAGGTACTACTGGCACAAGAACAGAAAGCTCCTACGTCAAGGAGTACTCTTATTTCTTTGTTGTCAAACAAGACAGTAGTATAACTAGTTTTCCCCATGGTGTAACTCATACCAGCTTCAGGTTTATTGGTGAGTAACTTTGCGTCAGATATATGGCCAACCTTCATGGAGGGATCCCATCTCTGTGGTAAATTAGAGTCACCATGTATAGCATTAATGGATAATTCATCCCCAATGTCAGCTTGGATAACTGAGATTCTCATCAAGTCTTCTTCAGCTGGTTCATTCATGACTATTTCAAACTGGGACTGGGTATCTTCTTCAGTTTCTGATGGGGTGTTCATTACTACCATATTTACTCTTTTACGTATATTGGTACATTCATTTTTCCAATGACCCTTTTCTCCACACTTGAAACATTCAGGAGTAGCAGTTTTCTTGGGTATTTCAGTTGTGGGGTTAACCTTTGTGGATTCTTTTTGGAACTCTTTTCTCTCAGGGATGTTATTCCTGGTGTACTTCTTGTTCCATCCATTAAGGACTACCATTTCATTTAATACACTGCTGAATTCTGTCAGGTCTACATCTAGTGAGGGGAATCTACATCTCATTATACTCTCAAGATTTCCTTTACATTGACTCAGTAATCTGTTGTTGGCTTCTTCATCTGAGACTCTGTCATACACACATTCAATCCTTCTTCTTTGTTTCAAACACCATTCAGAAGCTGTTTCTGTGGTTGGATCAAAGTAATCCTTTTCAAAGGCTTGGCGCTTTTCATTTTTCCAAATTCTGGTGCCAAACTGGGCTTTGATTAATTCTTTCCACACTGACCAAGATTGGTGTCCTACAACTTTACTTTTGGTAATAAACCAAGTAGAAGCCATTCCTTCAAAGAGTACAGTAAGTCTTGAAGTGATGACTTCATCATCAGCTTGGTAAGTCCTTACTATGTGATCAATGTATTCTATGAAACTCATGTGGTCATATTCTCCTTTACCATCAAACTTGGGCCAGTCTTTTAAGGGGGGCATAAGTTTGTGTATAGCAGTCATATCAGAGTTTCTGTAAGGTGTGGATATTCTGGTATCTTTGGTCATAGGTCTATTCTGCATAAAAGGATTGTTATACCTGGGTTGGGCACTATTGGTATTGAGGGCGCTATGTTTTTCTTGAGGGACAATGTTGGGACTCAAGTATTGGAGATTCTTATAAGGATTATTTTGTTTCTCCTCTCTGTTGTTATAATAATTAGAATTAATATTGATGTGAGGAGCTTCATCTCTGTCAAGATACGTGGTGGGTTTAATGTCAGGTACCTTGTCACCATACTTATTCCAATTGTTTGTTGCTTGGTTAACCATTTCTTCTTCACTGTGTGAGCTGCTGGGTCCTTGAGGCTCATGGTATTGTGGATTCATTTTCTCCTCTTTCAAGGATTCTATACCTGAGATGATAGTTGTTAATTTAGAAAGTACATTGTCTTTCAATTTCAATGATTCAATTTCAGAGGTAAGGACTGATAATTTGTTGTTTACTTGTTCCTCTAGCTTCTCAAATTTTGTATTGAAATTGTTATTAAGATTTGTAAGTAAATCCTCTAGTTTGTTGTTATTTGTTTCATCCTTTTTGAGGGAATTAATAACATATTCTGCCATTGTTACTTGGGAAGTTTGCATTTCTTCAAGAACATCTAAAGTGTCATTTGTATTTTTGTTAATTTCTTTTGTTATTTCTTTAAGATGTTCACTATTTTTGTTAATTCCCAACAATGTATCACTGTGGTGCACTGGTAACTCAAGGGGTAATGGTTTGTCCAGTGTTTGTAGGATTCTCATGGTGCGCGCAGTAATGTTATCTTTAACTTCTTCTAAGTTGTTATCTATTTTATCCACAATTATTTTTAAATTGGCCTCATTGTTAACATCTAGAGTATTTAAATTATTATTGAGGGCTTCTATAGAATCAAATAGTGAATGTATTACAGAAGGCTCTAATCTATATTCTTGTAAAGATTGGCCGCAATGAGAAGAAGATCTGTGGCTTTCTTCCACTTCACTGGGTCGTCGAAGTTGATGGAAGAGGAGCTCTTGTTCTTCCCTCTGTCCAATTTTTTGAACTTTAGGGTGTTCTTCTTGGGCGGCGCGGGGAAGTGGATCTTCTTTTCCTCCCAGGGGTTCCACCCTTTCACGTAAGCCTCTATCTCTTCGTTGGGGATGAGCTTTTGGAGAGCTTTCTGACTCTCTTGCGCCGTAGTCAGCAAAGCTCTCAGCTCTTCTGTAGGCCCCTGTCTCAAAGAGACTTGGCACTGTTTCCAGATGGAAACGTGCTCTTTCACCCGGTGTCTGATCTGTTCCTCTTTCGAGAGGACTTGGATTTCCGGGGTGGAAGGGCGTTTCTGGGTAGCTGCCAACGACTCTTGGGGTCTCTCGTCGACGTCCATTGGCGTTTCTGCTTCCGTTTGAGGAAGCGGGAGCTCTTGGGGCGTCGTCGTTGGCTCTTGGGGAGTTGGGGTGGCTTCCGGCGTGGCTGGGATAGGCCCCTTGCGCGCTATGCTTGTCATGTTGAGGTTCTTGACGCGCTGGTGCAGTTCTTTTGCCGCTACGAGCTCTTGTTGGACTGGGTAAGAGACCTCGTAGCTCTGGCTTGGTCGATCTGGTAGGTTTAACCATGGTAAGTTATTTATATGTGTAATTTTTAATATGTAAAGTGTACTTACTTGGAGGGTTATTGGTTTCAGCGTCGACTGTAGGAGTAGTTTCTTGAGCGGTGTTTTCAAAGGAAGCCACTGGGAGGGGTTTCACGTTAGTGTAGTCAATGATTGTTAAAGGAGAAGCAGACGTACTTCTTGATTGATATTTTTCCTTGGCCAATCTTTCCTTTTTTAGTTTTAAACCGCGTAAATAATTGTGGAGAGTAATTTCCGCTTCGAGGTTTCTTTCTTCTCTAAGGTGAGAATGATAAGCGGCGAGGATTATTCGTTCTTCTTCAGTAAGAAGGTCCCAATCTGTAGGGCGGTAGTTTCGTATATCTTCCTCCCTTTTGAGGCGTAAAATACGAAGGTAATGCTGAATAAGGGTGGCGTTTTCTTGTAAGTTCACTGTACGCGCCGCAGAGGTAAAAAAAAGGTAGTAAGTATTGGTTACTGTAATTTTTATAAAATATATATTTTTTTATTAGTATGTATTTTTTAATTGTGTATTTTTTAGAAAAATTGAAAACTTACGGTTTTTTTATTTCAATTTTGTGGGTTTTGGGTTTTTTTTAGGAAAGCAAAAAACAGTTTTTTTTATTAGTTTTTTTATTGTTATAGGATGAGGTATATATGAAAATGATGATTTTTTATTGGTTTTTTTATGTGTATTTTTATATAAAAAAAAAAAAATTACGGGTTTTTTATTTCAAAAATAAATTTGAAAATTTTCCCGGCCAGACCCCCAATTGTCAGCCTCCCTGATGCCAAGGACAAGTCCTTCTAGCTACAGGTGGTGCAAGAGTTTATGGAAAGAGTATATTCACTCTGGTTAAGGTACAATGTTACAATTCCCAAAAGATATGGGGGAATTGTGACGTAAAAATTGAGAGAAAAATAAGTTAATAATTATATTAAATAAATTTAATATAATTAAAAACCAGAGGGGCCTGATAAATCAGGGGTGGTTTAGATCCCTCTAAGGTATCTTACAAATAAATGCAGAGGATTTAGGTACCTGGAACACTGGGGCCTGTTGGAACAGGGGTGGTTTAATCCCAGGAATGGAAATGGGGGAATATCTTCAAGAAAAGGGTTATTACTTACTAGTAATAAACCTAGAGGGATCTTGGGGATATTCTGGTTGAAACTGGACAGTTTGAAGCGCTTGGATGGATGGATGGTGGAGCTTGATGGGCACTGTGAAGTTGTTGGGGAAGACAGGGCTAAAGAATAACTACTAAGAAGCTTACCAGACTGTGTTATAAAGATGTATATATCTAATAAGGAGTGGGTAAGGTTGTTAGTGGGTATTGGGAAGCATGAGGAGCCTTCTTTGGGCGGTTGAAGAGCTCCTTAAATAGTCTTGAGTTCCCTCTGGGGACCCTGTAGGTGTTATTGGCCAACTTGTGGGATCTTTGGACCACATTTTGGCCATCTTTGCTTTCTTGGTGACGCTTCAGCAGCCCCTGCTTTGAATACATGTCACCAATTTGATTTTATTATTTATTTATTCATTTATATTGAGGAACAGTCTGTAGTACATTAATACTAGTGGCTTATGAGTATTTATAATAAGCCACAGTATTGTCTGTACTGTTTGTTTATTCAATATGTTTTATTTAAATGTATTAATTATTAATATCATCCAGTATAATTAATTATGTAGTCCCCAGTAATCTTTATTACATATGTAACATATGTAATGAGGTTACTGGGGCGTGTTTTTATGGATTTGGGGGTACCTGAGTGACTGTGGAGTCCGCGTGCCAAGCTGGGAGCCTGTAAGGGGCTTGTTGCTTGCGCGGGGGCTTATATCCCAACTTCGACGCGGGCTCTCAGTCACGCGGGTTGAACTTGAGGTTCTGCGGACTGCGGTACGCGGGGTTTGAGTAAAACACGGTGTATTTACACTATCTCCCCTAATTTACACAACACCTCATTTCCGTGACTGGAAATGGGGTTTAAGCATATGTATATATATATATAAGCATAAATTGATGCAAGTTCCTTTTTATTAAAGGTACTTGCTAATTATTCTTTGCTAATTTACATAGTGAAGGAGTGAGAATTAGGGGTACCTGTGAGTGAGGTACCCTAGGTTAAATTTAGTGTAGATTCAGAATATCAAATAATATTCTAAATATTATTTGATATTCTATTTTTTTATAATGATTTTGTGGTAAACTTGTGACAGGTTGCTCTGTCATAGTAGCAAGCTGACAAATTCATCTGACCTTGGTACTAGAATTGCTCCTCAATGCCACAATCCTGACAGATATGTCTATAGGAATTGGTGAAGGGACTCAACCCTTGCAATGAGTGGAAACATCATCAACCCACATATTATAGTAGAATACACCATGAAACCAATATTGATCTACTCCTTATATGCCCATTAACACCTCTTGATTGATTTGGATCCACCTTCTATAAACCAAGACTCTTGGTTATAGATATACTGATTACATCATGACTCTTTTGAAAAATGAATTTTGAACCTGTAGTATGTCAGGCTTTGAGTCAGGTCAGCTGACCTAAATTCTGCCTTTATTGATCATTATCTTAATCCTAGTCCCAAATGCCTTATATCTTGTTACCCTGAGCTTGAAACCTTGTGTTGACTTCAGATTCTGTTTCCTCATTAAATTTTAATTTTAGTGTCCACTGAACACTTTGTAATTGGTCAACTTTATTTTAACAAATGTTTTAAATGCTTGTGACAGGTTGCTCTGTCATAGTAGCAAGCTGAAAAGAGTGGAGTAGGAAAAAATTCAATAATAGAGGAAGAGGAAAGAAACATGTATATCCCAATAAACTTGTCAGCCGGGAGGAGTTCCTCCTGGCTGATCCCACAGCCCAGACATTGGCATGTGGGGACTTGCTCACATAATCAAACCGGTGGACCGGTTTGATTAGGTACATAATGAACATGTATATCCCACACCCCAAAAAATTGGCATGTGGGACCTGCAAGCCAATTTATTTGGCGTGCGGGGCCTACACACCAAAATACATTGGCCTGTGGTACCTGCACGCCAAAAATTGGCATGCACTGCCACACAGCCTGTTTTTTTGGCATGTAGGCCCTGCACACCAAAAAACAAGTCACGCCAAAACAAAATGGTGTGCGTCTATGAACACCCCTTTTTGACCTCTTCCTATCTGCAAACTAACAACCAAACATCAGAATTTTGCTTCAATCCAATCTAGCGTTTTTGACTAAGCTGGCCTGCTCTGGATGTCTTGGACCAATGGGAAAAGATCAAAGATTCCTTTCTCACTTTTCATGGGATCCCATATGTGGTAGGAGCCATCAATGGTACCCACATACCACTGACAATGCCCCTCAAAACAAATAGAAGCGCTATTTAAATTAGAAGAGCTGGACCTCAATTGTCTCCCAATGCATATTGGATGGGGATGGTGACTTCTGCAATGTAAGCTACACATTCTTCCTCACTGGTCAGCTGGGCTTTCCTAACAATTATTTTCATAATGTAGATCAGTGGAGATGGCCTGGGCTCAATTCATGATACCCAGGTCTTCAGGTTATTGGATGTTTGCCTAAGTCTCCTGGGAGATGCAGGCTCCCAGAAATGCTGATATTCTGTTCCTTTACCCATTGGTTGAGTCACCCAAGAACATTCAGTTTAACTTCATCCAATCCTCTACTTGTATCATTGTGAAACAGACCTTTGGCCAATTGAAGAATTAGTTCCAGATCCTCTTGACTGCTCAGGCAGAAAGGCCAATTTGGGCATGTAATAATACCTTTGTCTGTATAATATTACACAATCTTCTCAATGGCAGGGGGTGAGTATACCTCCAGTAATGGGACAAATGTACTACTCAGGAATCAAAATTTTGACAAGTGATAACATTCATCAATTATAATCCCCTGGCTGGGGACTTTCAGCCTCAAGGCCACATCCCCTCAATTTGGAAGTGTAGGGATTGGATCTGGGACCTTTTGTGGTAGCTTACCCACCCCCTATGTATTTCTTCCTTTCTCTCCATTCTGGATAAATTAAGGTAGTCTTGTGAGAAGCAATCTAATATTTCAGGGGCCCATACACATGCCTTGACATTGCACAATAATCAGATTAATATCCATTATTACAATTCATATAAATTTATAACTACACAAGGTCTAGGGCATCCTGGACCCCAGATTGCACATCACAGCCAGCATGGATGCCTCATGATTCTGACACACCTTTTCCAGAAGTTCTTGAGTTGCCTCATAACAGTGAGCCTCTTTCCTCAATCCCAGGGCCTCAAAATAATCAGCCCTCCAGCCATCATCACACTTGGTGTTCTTTTGCCACCAAAATATTCCAGTTGAGACATAAATGCATGATCATTGGGGCATTGTGTTCATGCTTTGCCAGAGCCAAAGCATCTTGTTGGAGCACTTTCTTGTGTGTCCCATGCTCCTGAGCCTAATGGTACTGAAAAATACAGTCAGAATTTCTAGATCAAACATCAACCATCAAATCAATCAAAGTCTCAGCTTCTTCAGCTCCAAGTTACCCTCTTGCTACCTTGAATATAAGTCTAAAACTCAGGGCTGATTAGGCTGACTAATTCAGTGTTCGCTCAACTGTTTCCTTATTGTGTGAGGAGGCTGTTGCTCTCTTAAACTTCCTTAGCACAGCTTAGCCAGCTTTTCCAGATTGAGCTCATTAATCATTATCACAGCACTCAAACAAATCATTCTAAATAAATAATACAATCAATTTCTCTTCTATTTCCCCCTTTCTGTTCTTCTTCTACTAGTTGTATCCCTTATCCTTGAAATAACACCAGCAGTGCCCCCCAAACACCTTGTGTCCTGTTGTCACTTTAGAGACCAAGGGTCACACCGTACCTCTACAGCAGTAAAAAAGGGCAAAATGGGGATATGCACTCAATAATATTTCTAAGGCTACATAGTTGTGAGAAGAAACAATGAAGGGAGTGAAGGATAAGAGAAACAAAGGAATAGAAATATAAAAGTAACGATATTGAAATACATGATATTAGGCATCAATTGCGACCAGTTATCTAAATGAATATTCAAATAAAAATCAAGCGCGCTCAAGCGCAGTACATGATTATAAAAACCTCATCAAGCCTTGAACTGTTTTCCTTTTTCTTTAATCAATCAAAACATTAAATAAAGAAAAAGGAAAACAGTAAGTCAATCCAATCACCTCTTAATTAATGAATAATAATAAAATATTGATCTTATCTTTCTTTTCTTTTCCCGTATCTTTTCCTCATTCCTTTTCAGTTTAAATTGATTCATAATTGTGTTGTCGCCACTATCGTGTCAACTCCTCAAATCTGTCAAATAACAGATACATCCTATTCTAATATTGTATCGTCTTCAACACCACATTGATTACTTCTTATTTCTTTTACATATCTTTATTTTTATCTCTTCAGAAGAATTCCTCTCATAAGATCGTCGTCGTTGTCGTTGGTTGTTATTAAAAACAACTCCTCATTTGTCAGGTTAGAGTGAGTTATTTTCTTTTTTTTTCTTTAATCAATCAAAACATTAAATAAAGAAAAAGGAAAACATTTAAATTGATTCATAATTGTGTCGTCGCCACTATCGTGTCAACTCCTCAAATCTGTCGAATAACAGAATAATTCCTCTCATAAGATTGTTGTCGTCGTTGTTGGTTGTTATTAAAAACAACTCCTCATTTGTCAGGTTAGAAATAATTCCTCTCTAAAGATCGTCTTTGTTTTCATTGGTTGTTATTAAAAACAACTTCTCATTTGTCAGATCCTTGCCAATGATCCTCTCAAAATTATAAAAGAATATTGTTATTTTTTGAAAAGACTTATTTTCTTAGTAGGTAAGATGGCTGTGAAGACACCAGTGTGTTGCACTTTTCCTTCTCTAGATAGGTATCAAGACAACTGGTGTAGAATATGACTAGCACAAGCTCTATTTTTCAAGTCAGATACTAAGGTTGTTGTCAGCATTCTACTAGTTCAGAGACAACCTGACTAGAACAAAAATATAAATATAAAATAAAATAAAAATATATTATTAATCATTTAATAAAAGGTAGTGAATGAATAATAATAGGATTAATCAACATAAAAAAGTAATATGTAAATAATAAATACATTATTACATAGTAACTTAATAATAAATTGATAAATAAAATAATAAATATAAAACAGTGAATATGTTAATAAATAATAATATAAGTGGAAATATTATCATATCATCTTAAAGAGCGTGTAAAATAAACTAGGGTACTTCAGCCAAAGTACCCCACATAACTTAAAACTTCTAGTAGTAAAATAACTTGAAAGAATATTACTACTAAGTGCTGAAATAATCATTAGATATTAAAATGTAGAATAAAAAATATAAATAAATATAAAACCACAAAATAACCAGGTATTTAAATAAAAACATAACAAAATAAATACATATGACATACATAATAGATAACACTAGTAATATACTATATTATCTATCTAACCTCCCAAAAGACTTCATCAAACAAGATAATATTGACATCCATCCCACAGAATGCACCTATGGGAAAATTTTTGATAAAGCTAGAGAACATGCTGAACAATGCATTAGAGAAGCTACTGCCTACAATAAAGATAGATGGGACAAGACCCATAAGGAACCAGAATTCAAAGTAGGAGATGAGGTCCTCATCTCAACTACCAACTTCAACAATCTCTCTGGTCCCAAGAAAATGAGAGACTCATTTGCTGGTCCCTTTGTGATAAAAGCCTTGCATGGAAAGAATGCAGTAGAAGTGAATCTTACAGAAGAGTTCAGCAGGAAGCACCCCACCTTCCCAGTCAGTTTAGTAAAACCATATCACTCCCCTGATGTCACCAAGTTCCCTCTCAGGCAACAAGTCAAAGTAGTCATCCCCACATTAGAGAAATCCACCAAGGACAAAGTCATCTCCAAGATCCTCAGAGAAAAAAGACTAAGAGTTGATAATAGAGATGTGAAAATGTACCTAGCCAGATACAAGGGTATGAGTGCTGATCAAGATGAGTGGCTATTGGAACAAGACATGCCAGAATCTAGCACACTACTTAGGAGATTCAGGAGTGAAAAAAGGAACAACTGATTAAGTTACATCCTGTAGATGCAACCTCTTTTTGTGGTAGGGAATGTCAGCCTTAGAGCTAATACCATTAGCCTACAAGTCTTCCTTACACACATTTTCAGACCAAAACTTAATCATATCTTTTACAGT
Source organism: Puccinia hordei (assembly GCA_007896445.1). Taxonomy (NCBI): domain Eukaryota; kingdom Fungi; phylum Basidiomycota; class Pucciniomycetes; order Pucciniales; family Pucciniaceae; genus Puccinia; species Puccinia hordei. Next base: position 91,810 of record RDRW01000237.1, on the reverse strand, counting down.
TTTGAACTTAAACTTGTTTTGAATTCAGATTCTGTTTCCTCATCATATCTTAGCCCTAGTTACAACTGAGCACTTTCTCTACATCTTACTCCTTCACATAGTAATGAATTACTGGTGAATTTATGCTATATATTGTTACGCCGTGTTTCAGATGCAAGCTGACCACAAGCCTGCACTGGTTATGTCATCAAACTATGAAAATTTTCTAGTCTGAGTATCCTCTACACCCCAGAAGATACACAGACTTCAGAATACTACACAACAACCACACACTTCAGTAAAAGGACTTCAACCAGTTGAACCCAGCAGCTTCCTCAACAAGATTTTGAAATACTAAGTAAGGCTCCTCACTTCTCTGGTTAATTCCCAGTACAGCTCTCATTTAATCAACCAGTGAGTCCCTTCTTCTGCAACATCATCAACTCCTCCCAAGTCCTTCTTCTTTAGTCTGTCTGTTCTGTCTTATCCTTCCCCCTTTCCCTCTTCCTACTAAGTCACTGGCACACCACTATTGGTATAATTCTATAGGATACAGTCCTGCTTTATAAAGCTTCTCATAAGACCAGATTAATTGATCACTCCTAGATCTTGTCCCCCTGCATTTTTGTTGATTTTATCAGGGAAAATCAACCAGGTTTCCATCTAAGGATCCTTGTGTCAGTTTCTTTTGACCAGAAAAAGATTGGCTGGTGTTCAGTTTCCTTTGACCAGGCTCCTTCTCCCAGTTTCATTTGAGGAAGCAGAGGCAGACCCTCAGTTGGCTGCTCCCCAGATCATTTAAGATCTTTTCATTACCATTTCATAAAGTGTGTTTATTTTACCACTAAGCAATTTATTGCTTACCTTTCCCCAATCCCTTTTGTTCTGTTGTCACTCAAGAGACACAGGCTCACACCTATCCACAGGATAGATCACTCATTACACAACTTGTTTAAAGCCAAGTATATCACTACTATGGATGTACTGAAAGGGTTCCATCAGATCCCCATAGCACCTGAGAGTAGGAAATTCCTCAGGATTATATGCCACCTAGAGATTTCTGAATACCTCAGAATGCCTTTTGGCATAAAGAATGCACCATCACACTTTCAAAGAATGATGGACTACATTTTTGGCTCATTCATTAGGCAAAACTGGATGATGGTATATATAGATGACATTATCATCTACTCTGATGACTGGGAAACCCATCTGGAAAAGATCAATATAGTACTCCAAACTGCCATAGAAGCAGGGTTGAAAATGTCCATCAAAAAGTGTAACTTTGGATATGGAGAACTTAAAGCACTAGGAAGAGTAGTCTCAGGTCTCTCTCTAGCTATAGACCAGAATAAAGTAGCAGCAGTCTTAATGAAATCCATGCCTCAGAATAGAACAGAAAATATGTCCTTTCTAGGTTTCTGCAGCTATTACCGTCAACATGTCCCGAACTTTGCCAATGTAAGTAAAAACCTTTATGCACTCTGTAATCATGATACAATTTTTGAAATGACCTATGATAGAGTACAAAATTATGAAGAGTTAAAGAAACTCCTTACCACTGCCCCAGTATTGGCTCAACCTGACTATAATAAACCATTTATACTGTATATTGATGCATGCCTAGATGGTTTAGGAGCAGCCCTTCATCAGGAGTTTATAATAGAGGATAAACCAGTGGAGAAACCCATATTATTCATCTCAAGACAAATGAAGAGTACTGAGAAGAAATATGGAGCAATTCAAATGGAATGTTTAGCACTTGTATGGGCTCTGGAGAAGTTGCATTACTATCTTGAAGGGTCTAACTTCCTAGTGGTAACTGACTGCACAGCTGTAAGAACCTTGATGAATATGAAGACCCCTAATAGACATATGCTCAGATGGAAAATTGCAATTCAGCAGTACAGAGGACATATGACTATTATTCACAAATCAGGAGCTAAGCACAAAAGTGCAGATGGACTAAGTAGATGGGCCTTGCCAAATAATCCAGCTTATGACCCAGAAGATGAAGACATATTTCCTATCCTAGGAATTCATGTGTGTGACTTAGACAATGCATTTTATGAATTAGTCAAGAATAGCTATGACAAAAATCGTGAATTGTTAAAACTAGTAGAAATACTTATAAATGACAACAGCTCACCAGAACTAATAGCCAGTCTACCAGAAGAACTAGCCAAGCATTATAAACTTGGAAAGTTCAGTCTCCTAGATGGCCTTCTATATTTCAGGAATAGGCATTCAAGTGTGCTAGTGCTAAGTGACCCTTCCCAAATTGACAATATTCTGAAAGAATGCCATGATAATGTAAGTTCTGGACACTTTTCTGAGGAAAGAACAGTAGAGAGAATTAAATATACAGCATGGTGGATTAATTGGGAAGAACAAGTACACAACTATATCAAATCTTGTGATGCGTGTCAGAAAGGCAATAAGTAAACTGGAAAGAGATTTGGCTTACTGCAGAAAATATCTGAACCAGCTAACAAGTGGGAAATTATAAACATGGACTTTGTAACAGGCCTACCCCCAGGAGGATCCTTCTCATATAACTCAGTACTTGTAGTTGTAGACAGATTCTCCAAGAGAGCCAGGTTCATACCTAATCATAAAGATGATACTGCCATGGAAGTTGCCCTGTTATTTTGGAATAGGATCATGGCTGATGTAGGTATACCCAAGATCATAATTAGTGACAGAGATCCCAAATTCACATCAGAATTCTGGAGAAACCTACATGACATGCTTGGTACTAAATTAGCTTTCTCTACAGCTTACCACCCTCAGACAGATGGACTAGCAGAAAGAATGATACAAACTCTAGAAGATATTTTACGTAGATTCTGTTCCTTTGGATTTGAGTTTAAGAATCATGATGGGTACACTCATGATTGGGTTAGTCTACTACCAGCATTGGAAATTGCTTATAATAGTAGTAAAAATTCCTCCACTAAAGAAGCTCCATATTTATTAGAAAGAGGATGGATACCACGCATGCCCAAAGACACTTTAAATGATAAATTACCCCACCTGCATCCAACAGCGCTAGATTTCAAGAAAATGTTAGATCTGACCCAACAACATGCCAAGAAATGTGTGGAGGAAGCAGTAGAGTACAACAAAGGGAGATGGGATAAGAGCCACAAAGAAACTGAGTTTAAGATAGGAGACAAGATCCTTTTGTCCACTATTAACTTCAATAACTTAGGAGGTAGCAGGAAGCTGAAACCCCCATTTATAGGTCCCTTTACCATTAAACAGCTTCATGGAAAAAATGCTGTGGAAGTCATACTGACAGAGGAACTATCAAGAAAACACCCAGTATTCCCAGTCAGTCTGGTGAAACAGTACCAATCTATAACTGAAGATGGACCAGTTACCCAACAACCAGTCCCCCTGATTGGGGTCCCACCTTCTGGACAACTGAAAGTACATAAAATCCTGAAAGATAAGAAAGAAAGGATACAAGGAAAAGATACAAGACTTTATCTTGTCAGATATAAGAACCAATCAGCAGATAAGGATGAGTGGTTACCTGAAAATAATATCCCAGATGGAGCAATACATCTAAGAAATTACAGAGCATCCAAGAGGTCCTCTTGGTTTGTTTTTTCTTGAAAACATCTTTTTTTAGAGACTTACTTTTTTTTTCAGAAGACTTATCTTGGTGGTAGGCAATGTCAGCTTGCTACTATTACAAACCTGTCACAAGATTTCTACACTACTTATTAAAAAATTACATAGAATATCAAATAATATTTAAGATATTATTTGATATTCTGAATCTACACTAAAATTAACCTAGGGTACCTCACTCATAGGTACCCCTAATTCTCACTCCTTCACTATGTAAATCAGCAAGTACCTTTAATAAAAAGGCACTTGCATTACTTTATGCTTATATATACATATACATATGCTTAAACCCCATTTCCAGTCATGGAAATGAGGTGTTGTGTAAATTAGGGGAGATAGTGCAAATACACCGTGTTTTACTCAAACCCCGCGTACCGCAGTCCGCATACCTTGAAGTTCAACCCGCGTGACTGAAAGCCCGCTCCAAAGTTGGAACATAAGCCCCCGCGCAAGCATCAGACCCCTTACAGGCTCTCAGCTTGGCACGCGGACACCAAAGTCACCCAAGGTACACTTAAAACAACAAAAACACGCCCCAGTAACTTCATTACATATGTTACACATGTAATAAAGATTACTGGGGACTAAATAAATGATTATATTAGTTTGTATTTACATATAAATAAAAATACATTGACTGAACAAACGGTACAAAAAATACTGTGGCTTATTATAAAATACAAATAAGCCACTATTATTAATCTATAACAACCAGTAATAATGTACTACAGACTGTAAGACAACATGAATAAATAAATACACCAATAAAATCAATTGGTGACGTGTACTCTAAGCTAGGGCTGCTGAAGCGTCACCAAGAAAGCAAAAATGGCCAAAATGTGGTCCAAGATCCCACACAAGTTGGCCAATAATACCTACAGGGTCCCCAGAGGGAACTCAAGACTATTTAAGGGGCTCTTCAACCGCCCAAAGAAGGCCCCTTATGCTTTTTAATTCCCACCAACAACCTTACCCACTTATTATTAGATATAAATCTTTATAAAACAGTCTGGTAAGCTTATTAGTAGTTATTCTTTGGCCTTGTCTTCCCCAACAACTCTACAGTGACCACCCAGCTCCACCATTCACCCATCAAAGCGCCCAAAACTGTCCAGTTTCACCCTCAATATCCCCAAGATCCCCTCAAGGTTTATTACTAGTAAGTAATAACCCATTTCTTGAAGATATTCCCCACTTTCCTTTCCTGGGATTAAACCACCCCTGTTCCAACAGGCCCCAGTGTTCCAGGTACCTAAATCATCTGCATTTATTTGTAAGATACCTTAGAGGGATCTAAACCACCCCTGATTTATCAGGCCCCTCTGGTTTCAATTATATTAAATTTATTTAATATATTTATTACCTTATTGTTCTCTAATTTTTACGTCACAATTCCCCCATATTATTTGGGAATTGTAACTCTTATACCTTACCCAGAGTCTCATTACTCTTTCCTTACATTTTTGCACCACTTTTATATTGAATTATGTGTTGAAATATTCAATCAGCCCAACTATTCGAATAAGCATATTCATAATGGTATTCTCATCAAAACTCAAACTCACAAGCGCGTCGAACAGTTTTTCTTTTCTTTAGTCAATCAAATAATTCAAATACTAAAGAAAAGAAAAACTGTAAGTCAATCTCAATCACTTCTGGTTGGTGGTAATGATGGAATATTAATGGTTTCTTTCTTTTCTATTTCTCTCATTTTCATTTATTTAGTTGTTTGGCTCCATCACAATCGTCGTGTCGTATCATCTCCACCCCAATCATTATTGAATCTCAACAGGTCTTTATTATTCTCTCTTATCATATAATTTCTTAAATTGCTTTCTTACTTAAATCTTTTTCTTCCATACCTCATAGATTCTCTTATCTAAATCTTCGTCGTCGGGTAGTATTAACTCCTACTCCTCCTTATCATCTTGTCAACTCAGGTTAGATGTTAGTATTATTTCTCTTCTCTTTTTTTTTTTAAGTCAATCAAATAATTCAAATACTAAAGAAAAGAAAAACTTTGTTTGGCTCCATCACAATCGTCGTGTCGTATCATCTCCACCCCAATCATTATTGAATCTCAACAGATTCTCTTATCTAAATCGTCGTCGTCGGGTAGTATTAACTCCTACTCCTCCTTATCATCTTGTCAACTCAGGTTAGATATTCTCTTATCTAAATCGTCGTCGTCGGGTAGTATTAACTCCTACTCCTCCTTATCATCTTGTCAACTCAGTTCCTTGCTAAGATCCAAAAACTATATTTTAGCTAGAAGGACTTGTCCTTGGCATCAAGTAGGCTGACAAGAGCTTTGGTTATTTTCCATCTCAGTACAATAACTCACTCTATATCTTACGGAAATCATTGTTACATGGTGTTATATGGCTTCACCTTGACAATGGTGTGGTAACTGCTTCTAGCAAAGAGTTACCAGCTAAACTGGAGGGTGATCTGAAAGGTATATTAAAGATAAAGTGGACTCACAGTTTAGATTCTATAGTTGGTTTGAACGTTGAACGCAAAGTGTGTGGTTTCACTTTGTGTCAATGTTTGCTCATCAAAAATCTTCTGGAAGCCAAATGGGACGGCACGAGAACATGCAAAACTCCTTTACCACCTGGGTATAATGCGGTCACCAATCCTGATGGTGATCCAAGCCAAACAGGTAAATATCTTTCTGTGATTGGATCTCTAATTTACCTTGCAGTTGGCACCAGGCCAGATATATGTTTTGCAGTCAACTACTTAGCACATTTCAAAGCTTGCCCTGGGATCAGTCAGTGGAAAGGGGTGAAACTTCTAATCAATTATTTTGCAGCAACAGCGGACTTCAAACTTTGTTTTTTTCCATGGATGGATCAAACGCCTTTGAAGAAAATTTCTGACGCCTTGTGGGGCAGGGAGTTCAGTAGGTCAGTGTATGGGGTTTTTATCTCTTGTCTAAATTGCCCAGTTTTTTGAGTGGCAAGGAAACAACATTCAGTGGCTTTTTCAACTTGTCATGCCAAGTGTATGGCTTTGGGTGTTGCGGCTAGGCAAACCTTGTGGGTAAGGCATTTACTCCGGGATGTGCTGAAAGAAGATTATGTAGGTCACATGCATTGTGATAACCAGTCAACTATTAACGTAGCCACCAATGATGCATCTAACAAAAGGACTTGACCCTCAGAAAGAGATTTTTACATAACCAATGAAGCTGGATATCAAGGAAAAACAACATGACGCTGGGTTAGTACAAAAGAGCAACCGGCTGACATCTTTACTAAAAGCTTAGGGACGGATGTAGTCTCTTCTTTAAAACTTCTAGTTATGGGTGGGGGTTGAAATACTGTATATATGGGTTTTTTACTTTTATGTCTCTATTGTTTCTTTTTGTTCTATGTACACCCGGGTCTGCAGCAAGAGGAAGGTTGTTGTGACATGTCTGTCACATGCATCTGCCGAAATTTCTGCAGCAATGTCTACACCTCATCCCGGGACAAACCCGGGTGAGGAGGAATACATACACACTTTACAACCACTACATGTTTACAAACTCAAGTTGACAGCATTTTGCCACTCCCCCCGCAGGCTGGCATTGGGGAGCTGATCAAGGGCCTGCAGTTGAGCTGTCAGCTTGCTGGCAATCTGACAGCCCACAGGTCAAATTTCCAATGAGCTGACCCGCCTGTCAGATTCTCAAGCAACACTTGATTCTGATTGAGGGCCAGAATTTGGCCTGTCAACTTTCTGGAAATCTGACAGCCCATGGCTCAAATTGCCAGTGAGTTGACCTGAGCGTCAGATTGCCGAGCAAAACCCAATTTTGTGCAACTGCTGTGTAATTTTTGATGAGTAAAGTTCTTGATGTTGTCAATCCTTAAACCCTTACACTAATTAACAATGTGGATGCCTGCTGTTGTAACCCAAAGGGAGACTCACTGCAGCCCTTATATATACTCTCCCTGTGCAGACTCTGGGAGATTAGAAGTGTGCAATGATTATCTAGTTCTCTACCACTATTTCACTCATCAGTTTATGAGCCCTTAAAAGAATATCATACCACCACCTCACTCATTCACATAGAAAGTGAACTCCCTCAAACTATCACATACATTGTGATGTGTATGCTTGTGTGATGATTTATTGCCTCCAATGCTGGTATGAAGTTTCACATGGATGTGTTAGAAATGTGTATCAAGCAGTGCCTAGTTTGACACCTCAACAAAAACTACTACCTTGGAATACCTAATCACCTATCCTACTGTTGCCATAGCTAACGACACCAAGGTTGAAAACATAAACCCTGGCAATCAGATACTGTTGGCTTCAACTGAAGCCCTTGCCACTATGCTTGATGATGACCATAACTGATAAACAAAGCCAGTAAGTTCTACCTCACAGCAGATGATCACTCCTACCTGCATGGTTTAAAAAGGGTGAAGATAGCTTACTCAAAACTTCAACTTAATTCCTTTCATATTCAGCATCTAGACTACATAGAAACTTTGTCTTTTACTCTTTCTACTATCATCATCCTATTTACTTTCCCCTTCTTAGAAAAATCAACCAAAAATCCCATCCTGTTTCCCTTCTTCCCAACTATCACTCTATCTGAGTCCTTTTCCGTTTTCTAAACTCCTCTTTTATCTCAAAGACACTGTCAGCTTGCTACTATGACAGAGCAACCTGTCACAAGTTTCCCACAAAATTATTATAAAAATATATATATCAAATAATAGTTAGAATATTATTTGATATTCTGAATCTACACTAAAATTAACCTAGGGTACCTCACTCACAGGTACCCCTAATTCTCACTCCTTCACTATGTAAATTAGCTTACAAGAATTAGCAAGTACCTTTAATCAAAGGCACTTGCATTAATTAAAATGCTTATATATATAAATACATATGCTTAAACACCATTTCCAGTCACGGAAATGAGGTGTTGTGTAAATTAGGGGAGATAGTGTAAATACACCGTGTTTTACTCAAACCCCGCGTACCGCAGTCCGCAGAACTTCAAGTTCAACCCGCGTGACTGAAAGCCCGCGTCAAAGTTGGGATATAAGCCCCCGCGCAAGCATCAAGCCCCTCACAGGCTCCCAAACTTGGCACGCGGACTCCACAGTCACTCAGGTACACCCAAATCAACAAAAACACGCTCCAGTGACCTCATTACATATGTTACATATGTAATGAAGGGTACTGGGGACTAAACAATTAAATATATTAAATGGTATTGTTTATTTATACAATAAATTGATTGAACAAACAGTACAAACAATACTGTGGCTTATTATAAATACAAATAAGCCACTAGTATTAAATCTATAACAAACAGTACTAATGTACTACAGACTGTAAGTCAATGTAAATAAATAAATAATAATAAAATACATTAATAAAAAATCAATTGGTGACGTGCATTCAAAGCAGGGGCTGCTGAAGCCTCACCAAGAAAGCAAAAATGGCCAAAATGCGGTCCAAAGATCCCACAAGTTGGCCAATAATACCTACAGGGTCCCCAGGGGGAACTCAAGACTATTTAAGGAGCTCTTCAACCGCCCAAAGAAGGCTCCTCATGCTTCCCAATACCCACTAACAACCTTACCCACTTCTTATTAGATATATACATCTTTATAACACGGTCTGGTAAGCTTCTTAGTAGTTATTCTTTAGCCCTGTCTTCCCCAACAACTTCACAGTGCCCATCAAGCTCCACCATCCATCCATCCAAGCGCTTCAAACTGTCCAGTTCCACCCAGAATATCCCCAAGATCCCTCAAGGTTTATTACTAGTAAGTCATAACCTGTCAGCTTGCTACTAGTTCAGAGACAACCTGACTAGAACAAAAATAAACATAAAATAAAAAATATAGCATTAATCATTTAACAAAGAGTAATAAATGAATAATAATAAGATAAAGCAACATAAAAAAGTAATATGTAAATAATAAACACATTATTACATAGTAAATTAATAATAAATAAACAAATACAATATTAAGTATGAAACAATGAATATGCTAATAAATAATAACATATGTGGAAATATTATTTCATAATCTTAAAGAGCGTGTAAAATAACCTCGGGTACTTCGGCCAAAGTACCCCAGATAACTTAAAACTTGTAGTAGTAAAACAACTTGAAAGAATATTACCACCAAAAGCGCTGAATTAATTATTATATATTAAAATACAGAATAAAAACCATAAATACATGTACAAAACCACGAAATAAAAATGTATTTAAATAAGAACATAATAAAATAAATACATATGACACTAATAATATAAGTATATAATACTAGTAATGTACTATGTTATCTATTTATTTATTTATTTTATTTAATTAAATACTAAGTACACTAAGGATGATTCAGAGGGACAAAGACCACGAACCAGAGGAAGGAAATAACATGAGAACCTTCTGAAAATAACTATTGAACAACTGTTCAAAATAAATATATTACATCCTTAGTGGGAAATTATTGATTGACAGATCTCTGCAGTCATGCATTCCCAAAGAGCCTGCATGACAGGGATCAAACAAGAAGCTCTTGAAGCGCCCACAGAACAAATAAATACATGTATTTCACATTATACACAATACAAAATAATTAAACTCTGACAAATGTGATCAACAGGTACATGTGATATTTAATCAATACATTTTGACATGTAATTAAAACCTTTGATCAACACATCTAACAAACCTTGTCAGAGGTTCAGAAGCGCCTCAAGATGCCAGCAATAGAGCTTAGACAGGCTGTACCCATAGTAGACAGCCTGTACATATGGAAATTTGATTAAACAACTACATGCATTTGTATTAAATCTTAACCCCTTCCTTTTAAATGTTCCCATAGCCAAAAATACATCTTGTGTTTCGCCATCAGGGCTCCAGAAAGGCATTTAAGGAGCCCTTGTTCCCCCTGTATTTTGGCTCATCATGCTTTTACATATATACTACAACCTTTGCCCACTTACATAGCTTTACAATTGTTATTCTGTCTGGTAAGGTCCTAGTATCTGTCTCTTAGCCCCTTCTTACTCCCCTTAAATTGCCCAGTGTCCACCCAGCTCTTCCAACACCCTTTCCAAGCGCTTCCAACTGCCCAATTTCCCCCTGGAAGAACCTCAAGTCTGTAAAGGTAATTTATTACTAGTAAGTAGATAAACCTTTCTCTTGAGATTCTCCCCCCATCTTTTATCTGGGATTTAAAACACCCCTGTTTACAGGCCCCAGTGTGTTCAGGTACCTACATCCTCTGCTTGCAAGATACCTTTGAGGGATTAAACACCCCTGATTTATCAGGCCCCTCATATTTTTAATTATATTAAATTTATTTAATATAATTAATCATTTTTTACAGCTCATACCTCATATCCTTATTGGTATTACCTCTTATAAATCCTCCCAGAGCTTTATATTGCTCTTTATCTTTTATTTTGCACCTTGTGTAGCTAGAAGGATTACTCCTTGGCATCACAGAGGCTGACATAACCCTTCTCTTGAAGATATTCCCCCATTTCCATTCCTGGGATTAAACCACCCCTGTTCCAACAGGCCCCAGTGTTCCAGGTACCTAAATCCTCTGCATTTATTTGTAAGATACCTTAGAGGGATCTAAACCACCCCTGATTTATCAGGCCCCTCTGGTTTTTAATTATATTAAATTTAGTTAATATAATTATTAACCTATTTTTCTCTCAATTTTTATGTCACAATTCCCCCATATCTTCTGGGAATTGTAACATTGTACCTTACCCAGAGTTTATATACTCTTTCCATATATCCTTGCACCCCTGTAGCTAGAAGGACTTGTCCTTGGCATCAGGGAGGCTGACAGACACCTATTCCCTGTTCTATTCTACAAATCACACTATCAAATCTTTTCCTTACCTCACACCACCTGTGGCATCAGATCTATGCTACGCTACACTAAATCTTAGCTGTTAGCTGAATTTTTTCCCGCTACATTTTAGCTCTTAGCTCAATTTTTTCCCACTACACTATGCTCAAACAGTGCATTGTGTTGGCCCAGAGCCAGCTGAGTGAACAGTCTGGAAAGATTCTTTTGGATGGATTACATCCCTGCTTGTTTTATCAATAGTTGTGGTACCGTTAGTGTAGTGCAAAAAGGTGCTACACTAACAGTTAGTGTAGCGCAAAAAGGCGCTACGCTAACAGTTAGTGTAGCGCAAAAAGGCGCTACGCTAACAGTTAGTGTAGCGCAAAAAAGCGCTACGCTAACAGTTACTGTAGCGCAAAAAGGCGCTACGTTAACAGTTAGTGTAGCACAAAAAGGCGCTACGCTAGTAGTTAGTGTAGCTGAAGAGAGCGCTACGTTAACAGTTAGCGTTTTTTGCAGCTAACACGGCTAAAAATTAGCTAACAGGATATTTCTGGAGTGTTACCTGTTTTTTTTCAATGGTGCTAACACTACGCTAACCACTATTTTTTCTGTCAATGAAACTTTTTTAGCGTTAGCTTCCCAAATCTCCAGCTAACAGTAATGTTGTGCTAGCGTAGCAAAAAAAGCTAACATTATGCTATGCTAAAGCTAATGTTAGCGTAGCGGGCCCACAATTGGAATTACCTTGCTTGTTTTGCAGCCAAACCAGGTGCCAAACACTGGAGGGGCATTCAACATCTGATCAACTACCTGGCTGGCAGCAGACACCAATGTCTGCGTTTGTTTCCTTGACACAACGCTACACCAATCAAAGCTTTTGCAGACACCTCCTGGGGGGGAGAATTTGCCCAATTAACATAAAGGGTTTTCATCACTTTCCTCAACTGCCCAATACTTTGGATCTCCATGTGACAACTTTCTCCTGCAGCCTCTACATGTCATGCGGAGTATATGGCATTGGGGACAGCGACAAGACAGGCTCTATGGGTAAGGCACCTGTTGCGTGATGTGCTCAAAAAGGATTACATTGGACATCTGTTCTGTGACAATCAGTCAGCCGTCCATGTGGCAACAGATGACATGTCCAATAAGCGCACAAGACACACTGACCACGACTTCTACATCACCAATGAAAGTCTTTTCCAAAACAAGACCACTCTAACTTGGGTCCCAACTAGAGATCAGATAGCAGACATCTTCACAAAATCTTTGGGAAGAGATCTTTTTGAGGAAATGAAGGGTAAATTAATTGGCAATAACTAATAATGGTTAAATGGTTTTTATTTTTTATTTTTTTTCTTTATTTCTAATTTCAGCATATTTTGCTTTCACCATATTTATTTTGTTTTCATTTCATCTCTAGAAGGAGTTGTCATTCTGACTTGTGCCCAGTTTCATGATCTTGTATTTAGTGCGGGGTCTACAGCAACAGGGAGGGTGTTGTAACCCAAAGGGGTTACACATCTGAGGACTCGCCGCAGCCCTTATATATACTCTGCCGCTGCAGACTCTGGGAGAGGAGACGTGTGCAATGATTATCTAGTTCTCTACCACTATTTCCCTCATCACCCTAACTTAACACAAGTCCCTCGCTTTGGAGGGCCCTGGTGAAGCTTGGGCTGGCACAAAGCGCCCCTCGCGCGAAGCGCAAGCCTCCAAAGGAGGGACTTGTGACTAATGTCAGATTTTGGGCTGGAAGCTGGGAACCTTTTTGCAGGGAAAGGTTTTCCCTCATGTTTCCCCCACCTTCCCAGATGAAATTTGACCTGCCAAATAGACAGGCCACAAGGCCAGATTTTTCACATTGTTTCTGTAATAAACAGGTGGCCCAAGGTTGAGGACTCAACCCTCAGGAAAATAATGAAATTCTCATTTTTCCATGAGTTTCACAAAGTTCCTCAGGATTATTCCCAATTTTTCTTTCATCTTCTTCAATACTCCCTTACCATGTACCTATGCATTTCAACTTGGTGGCTGCTACAGACCTGTACAAATTGAACAGATAATGTGAGATTCAATGTCTCAACCCATAATATTAAGTAATGTTTCAAAATATGGGATAAATAAAAAATTCACAATGTCACCATTGTCAGTGAGACTCCCACTCACATCCAATGGACCAACCAACATTTTTTCATCATAAGTCTGAAAAAATATGTACCCAAAGCCAAGAAGTTGGCCTACATGCTAAAGCTCACAAGAAATCATTTGGATGGATTACTCGGGATTTACAAGGGTTTCACTATTGAAAAGTGAAAAAAAGCCCGGACTTTGCTCACAAGCCCCTCATTCAGAGGCTCGCTTGGCAAGGCACCTTCGGCGCGCCGGGTCCCCCGGCCCCTGAATCGAGGGGATTGTGCTAAGAGCATCCACCACTGTCTCTGTAAAGTGGCTCGGTAAGCCAACTTTACAGAGACAAAGCCCCCGCGCACCACCCTTGTGGCCTCTTTAGGCCTCGTTAACTGAGGAATCTTTAAGATTCTCGTTAGAGGTCTCTAAATTTAGTGACCTCTAACGAGCTCGGTAAGGTAAGATCCCTCCTTTCCCACGATGCAATCCTCAATACCCCCCTGCAGCCCCGCTTACCAAGCGACTTGGAGAGTCCCCGAGGGTGGGGACGCTCAGTTAGCCAGCTGCAGAGCCCCTACCAAGTCACAAGGGTGTGGTTTCTTGGTAGGGTAACCATCGCACTCGCTAACCTCTCCGCAGTTGCGGAAAAGTTAGCGAGACGATGGTGGATGCCCTAAGCTAGCTCATCACCTGCCGTGTAGCCCTGTAGCCCTGCTACACTCCGGGCCTCAGAGATTGCACTCTACGCGCTCTTATAAAGAATACAAGTCTATGTCACTACAAAAACAACATTGGTTTCACCAATTTGGTGTCACCTGTTGTATCCACACAGCCTCGCGGTAGGAAGTATCTCCGTGGTGTATGGAGCATTTTTTCGACCCATTCCACAATCCTTGAAGAGCGCATGTTATGTTAGTGTTACACCTTTCTTTCGGATCTACATGTGTCGCCTCTCATTACCTTTTGATGAGTTAAGCACCTCTAAGCAAACAAGTCATGCGTAACATACTCAGGACATATGGAAAAGAAAAACTACTGATATGTTAGAAATGGAAAAAACGACAAGTTCGAAAACACATGAAAGAAAAAAGGCGAATAAAGTTATTTCGAAGGTGTAATAAGTGAGGAAAGTAATACAGGCAAGTTCGAGTTCCGGCAAGACTTGTAAGATAAAACTTTGGTGTCCAGGAATTCGGCTTACTTTGACTTTCCTTGAGCTCCGCGAGTCTCGTTGGAGTCGAGGAGAAGAATATCCACCCCGATGGGTTGGATGGTGTCGAAGACTCAATACGTTGTGATCAAAGGAGATTTTGGGTGGAAGGAGGCGATGGTGGCTTGTGGTCAAACGGAGAAGCGGTGTCGGTGGCAACCGGATTCAAGAGATTCAACAAACTTGATGTTGAAGGGCCTCGCGGGTTCGATGTGATCGAAAGAGGTTGGAGGGAAGATTGAGTTAAGACTTCATCTGCCGATTCCAGTTCCCGACTTGGGAGATGTTTAGTAAAGGGAGGACAGGCTAGAGGCTGAAGAACAATCGGAGCCAAACTCTCGGGCTCTAACTTCGGCATAGGAGACAATCTTTCTTTCTCAAATTGCTCAGACTTCCCAAAAGCCTCCTTGGGTTGAGAAACGGCTCGGCTCGGGGCCTTCAGCCTGATGACATTGGATCCATGTCGACCAGCCATGGATGTCTGCGGTGGCGGTAAGATGAGATGAGAGGATGAATCACCTGCATCATGAGTAGCAACGTTGCTTGCCTTGTTGTCATGGGCTTTTCGCGATTCTGAATGAGGCTGTGGTGTGCTCGACTTGCGTTTTCTTGACCCTATTAACGGATCTCGAGAAGGACTGAGCCGTACGATCGACGCTGATCCACCAACGTCAATTTGCGCAACAACAGGCAATCGGTGAACGTGCGAAGAGGCAGAAGATGGAGGGGTGGCAGCTGTATCACGATACGAGCTTTTGGGAGAATGCCATTTACCTTCGACTTCAGTTTCCTTGGGGTCAGCATTCTCGGGTGGCCTCCCATGATGCTTATTCATGTGTGTGTCTTCCTTGCACCCACTGATGTAATTTGAATCCGATCGTGGATGTGTTGCGGTAGAATGTGGGGCGGAAGATTGGCCAAGCGAGCCGGATGACCTGGGTAGTCCGAACGGTTGAAAATGATGCACCAGAGAATCATGTGGGTCGATGGCAGGCTGTAGATTTTGCGACGTGTGCTTTTTTGCGGCCGGTTGCGTAGGAGGGGCTGAAACGCGTGGCTCACGGCCATCTAGAGATTTGCGACTTCGGCGGCGAATTGGTTTTGATGGCACGTCACTTGTAGCACTGCCGTGTTCTGTTTTCTCATTGTTATCGAAATCATTACTAATCTCGTTGGTCATTATTGAGTCGAGCTGCGACTGAATTGAGTTTTCATTGTGATCTTCTTGGGTATCAGCTGAGGCGTGTGCGAGCTTAAGTTTTTGGGCCAGAGGCAATGCAGCACGAGTCGCCTCAAGCAATGCAGTTGAAGGTTTCCTCTATTGTTGATAACCGTATGCGTGTAGCACATCAGCACTCATGAAAAGAAAATTTTGAGTAACAAGCCATGTGCTGGACAAACCTTCCGACCAGATGTGCGTTGTTCAAGTGCACTCGTGGTGACAGACCGCCCAGCTTTGATGGATCGAGAATTGACACGCATTAGCATGGCTTGTAGCTCATCATCGGTATACTTACATCTTAATATTTTTTGACTATCGCCGAAAATGTGTGAATGACTGAGACAGGATACATTGGGAGATTCAGAGCAAGTGACTTGAGACAGAAAAGCAAAAGCTTTGCAATGGTGACATTGTACCTGATCTTCTGGCAAATCAGCTGGCTCGACCACCATATCCGGTAATAGGTTGGCGATTTGAGTTAGCGCATTTTGACGCTCGGCGATTTCTCGCTCGATCATATCGCGAAAATGAGGTAAAAGCCTGTAACGAGATGAGATTAACCAAGTTCGCGCCAGGATATATAACTTGGAAGAGTATAAGAAATTATGAGATGATGGCTGACCAACGGGAAACTTTTGGACCTTTTTCGTTGAGAAATATTGTCACCAAAAGCTCATCATGGGAGAATACGGGC
Source organism: Puccinia hordei (assembly GCA_007896445.1). Lineage (NCBI taxonomy): Eukaryota > Fungi > Basidiomycota > Pucciniomycetes > Pucciniales > Pucciniaceae > Puccinia > Puccinia hordei. The sequence goes on along the minus strand of RDRW01000237.1, from coordinate 75,089 downwards.
ATCTTTTGCAAAGCTTTGTAATGCTGAACACATAAGTTACCTTCCGGCAGCCAATCGGGTAAGCAGAAGTTGACAGCTTCATTAAGGTTCAAGCCGTGATTAAAACCCGAATGGTACGAGCGGGGACAGGTGATCACGAATTCGTTGGGCCGTTGATCACAAACGTAAGTGCGAACACCAGCTCGCCCTAGCCGGGCGGGGGACATGAGTGTGACGAGTTGGAACATCAAATCAGGTTGTTGTTCAAATAGCTCAGGTGCAGCTGTCTTCATTGCCTCCTCCAACTTGGTGTCCTCTTCACCAGGGACGCCATACCAGGTCTTGGTATCACCCCAATGATGATAGTTGATACTGAAAAGGCGCAGAGGGATTCAGCCAACCAGGATGATACAAATTCAAACCTTGAACTATGGGAATTGCTTTACCTATAGGTGTAATGATCTTCTTTATGCCAGGCGAAAGTGGAGAAAAGCATGCCAACATATATCCACGGCTGGGTCATTCCAGCCACATCTGATTTGATGAATCTCAGTAGAGACCCAGGCGCGATTGGAAGGTTGTTCAAATTCCAGCCATCTCGTGAGTAAGGGTCGAATGGATGTTTCTCTAGATTTGGAAAGCCACTAATAACCGGATGTCGCGTTAGTCTTCCAGGCAAAGAAAAAGTGAAAACAGCCAAAGCATGGTGACAAGAGGAGTACCTGCCATAAGCTGCCGTGTTGATATCGGCTCCATACTCTACTTCTACTGTCTCTGTCTGCGATTCAACCAACCTCCAAAATTCTCTTTCTACGAAGTCTTCCAGGATTAGTTGGTCTTTAAAGGGTTTAGTGGCCCAGACTGATTTGGGATCATCCTCTGGATCACCGGCTTTTAAAAATCCCTCGTCCTTAGCTAGTGACTGTCGCCGGGATTGCTTTCGTGAGACTGGGTGTGTCTCGAGCCACGTCTTCTTGAAGCCGTCTGCCCGTCGCTGAAAACTAGAAAGAGTGTGTTCTCTCCCCTCTTCAAATCCAAACTCATTTCCCGTTGAAACGATGCACACATCGCAATACCAGTTTCCTTCGGGCACGGTCAGAAGTGGGGGCGTCAAGCACTGAAGATGATATCCTTCCGTGAAAATTGCCATCGTTACGGTAATTTGAAACCAGCAGAATAAATAATAAACAAGTTTCACAAGTCAGGCCATGTTCGTACAATCCACATACCAGTCAGCGTATCTTACCTTTGTCACAGCTATCACAAAGCAATATGTTTGGGTCATCTTCATCCGAACCACATATCTCACATATCTAAGTCATAAAGGATTGCGTCATTTGTTTAGTTTATTGGGTATATGCGCAGGAGCTTCCAGAGACACGGGTTGTCGGAAGAAAAAAGTAAAACTAGAAGCTGGGGTGAGACTTACGTCCCCACCGTGGTCCATACTTATATCAAGGTCATGAGTTATAGCACTATGACTTGTTGATGGCCGTCTGATTGGGGGAGCGGGGTGTTTAGATTGTTCTGTGCAATTTTTTAAATATAATTTCGAGTTGGACAAGTGTTTCAGTCAGTCGATTGAGAAAACATTTAGACTTCCCTGGAGGGGCACAAAGGAAAACCCCAGTCATGCAATGAGACTGATGGGATTGGCTGCTCTGACCTTCTGGAGGATTGTCAGTAAAATCTATTTCGGATGACAGTTATATATGAAAGGGTGCATTTGTCATGATATGAGAGAATTGTGCGCAGTACTCACCCGTTGAGACTTTAAGAGTAGGACTGTCATTAGTGTTGACGGCCAGCTTCTCAGATTCGTTGGTGATTTGGCCATTAAGATGTGTTTTGAGTTCCTTTAAGCCTGAGACTCGGTTGGCTTCGTCTTGGTCGGCGAGTGATGAGCTAAGGGGGGAGAGTGAGTCAGCTGGAGAGCGATCCCTACGACAAAGGTTATTGGGCGGTTTAGGTGGACTCTGTTTAATCCGATTAAAATATTCATCAAAGGGAGCGATGATCTTGGCATACGCCGATTTTAACTTGAAAGAAACGGCTGGTGAGGTTTTGATATTGTATCCCATAGTCTTAGCTAAGAATGTCCATTTACGCTGTAAGGTGATCTACGATCATTTGCTGGGGTGTTAGTAATTACGGTATTGCTTCCAGATGGTTAAGTAAAAATCTGTAAGCTTGGGAGATACTCAACATTATCGTACCCGCCCAACTCATTAATCTCTTTCCTCAGCCTCCAAAGATCAACGGGTCGATGATCAATCAACGGTACCTGAAGTTGGGAGGTTGAGTTGACAACCCCAGACGTGCCACGCTGTTTGTGGAATAGGAATAATTGCTCCAAAAAGTTTACGTTTGCTCGAGCAGATGCTTCCATAGCGTTTAATCGTTGGAGTCGAGTTTTAAATTTGAATTGCTGCGTTGAGAAGTGCCAAGTGCCCAATGGAATGAGTGGGTGAGATAAGACGATAATAATCTCAAGAGCACGGCTGCTTGCCCTTAGGGTGGAAGCAATGGAAAAAAAAGTGGGGGGGAGGGTATAAGAGAGAAGGAGATGAGGAGAAAGAGAGAGAAAGGCAGGGAGGCCCACATCTGTATCCAAGACAAACGGAGGTTTCCAACCAATTGGGGGGACAATTTTTCCGATGCCAAACGGCTTGAGCTTTGGGCCAATCGATTCAAAATACTTCATGGGCTCTTTGAACTCGTCTATCGTTGGATAAAAGACAGGACAATGCTCGAGACCAAACAGGCGGTTGGCCTGTCTGGATTTGGGAAATTCTCTGGGGACCTCGGTTCGGATTGAACCCAAGACGAATTTGGCTTCCATGACCGGGAATGAGGAATGCCCGCAGGGATGTCGACTTTTGAGGTCTTGGTTGGGAGAAGCTGGATCCAAAGATTTTCTTCTCTCCCTTCTATTTTTTGAATGATACGAATACAAGCAATGGCGCAGGGAGAGCACAGGAGACTGATACAAGAAGGAATAGAGATTAGTTGTGACAGGCAATGGACTGAGCTGTGAAAGGGGCGGGGAGCTCCCCTATAAGAAATCGGACGCCCACTTCGTTGGTCAGATGTTGCCCATGCCTGATCACGACATACATTACTGGCAATGGACACATTCTTAAACTTGGCGGGACTGGGGAAACTCAAGGACCAACAGCAGGTGAGCTGATTTATGTTATGGATTGTTGACCATCTCAACCTCTTCTGATGATTGGACTGGTTCGATTACAACAGATCGCCTTAAAGTTGCACAAAGCCTTCCCAAATGAAACGCTCTACCTCAACTGGGCCCTTCTTCCAATGATTCTCCAGGCACCCAATCGATGTAATGGCCATGCCGGCACACGCAGTCCTATCTCAGTTTCTATCGCCCATCGCTGTGTCCAGACCCTCTTAGATCAATGTGTCAATCTGAAGAATCAATCTCCTAACCACCCACACTCACCCGAGCTCGAAGACCCGAATAATTTTTGGATGGTTCTCAAGGTCTTGGAAATGGTCGGACAATCCCGCCCAGAAGATGATCATTCGAAGATCGTAGGAATCGGCAAGTTGAAATATCCAGAATCTCTCTTTGAGCCACTTTCCACTGCCGATCAATTCAAAAGTACCACAGCAAGTGCATTATCCGAAGCCTCGACTATCACTCAACTGGCCAGTCTTTCTGTACAGCCTAAACCAAATCATCCCATACAGTGCAGGCGCCCTCAACTTCCGGAATACATTTCCTTGGCAAGGGATGACTACTTCAAAATATTCGATAGCAGTTTGGGTCATATAATGAAAACTAAGTATCTCAATCTAGAACTCATGTGGCGAGAGCGAGCGATTGAGTGGGCCAATGCTACAGGCTTGAAAGAGCTAATTTTCCGGCTCAAGGAACGTCTAGGATCAGAGTCAGTTTTGTCCCCCCCCCCCCCCGCAAAAACAAAAAGATACCAAGAAAAACCGAAACTTTTGATGAACCTTGCCTTTTATTTATCGACTAGCGACCACAACTGGAGCACGATGACCACGTTGAACCAAGCTGCTTCCAATTTGATTCGACTTGAGGAAGAAGCGGGGGTCAACGAATACAATTTGGTCGACCAGCTGTACCTCGGATTGAACGCAAAGCAGATTCAGAAATGTGGTGAAAGGGGATATGCCCTAGCTCGGGTAGATCTGAGGTGCCGTCTACGAGGTCTATCACTTTCCGATCTGACGGATAACTTTCACCCACTCTCAGGTACTTTGTCTTTCTTGATCATTTTAACCATAATCAAAAACTCATCTGGTAATTTCATTCATAAAATCTTTATCCTGCTCGGCAAACTAAGAAAATTTGGACCAGGTGGTATTTTCCTATTATGACCAATTTGGCGAGAAAACATGCTGCTTTGATGATCTGGCGCCATGTCTCAAACTATTGACGATGGAAGAGGCCCGCAATCTTTGGGCCGCGTTGGATCAAACAAACCAGACTAAAGAAAATCAGTGCCTTTCCGCAGTAGGTCAACTCGTCCCTTGTATTGTTTTATACACCGTCCAGCTACGCGCATTGTAATGTTAATATGGTAATTTACAATGTATGCAGTGCGAAGCATTCGTGCGGAAGCAAATCAACCTAGAAAAAATTCGCCAATCTCTTAACCTGACACCTCGAGATCAATACGCCACCGAAGCCACAAGACTTATGAAAAACTACTTCAAATATTTACCACTGGGTCAATTTTTGACTCAATCGCTTACCACTTCACTTTCGCTCGGGGATTGATTGCTCCGCTTGTGTATCTGCAGGTAATGACTTGCCCACCACAACCCTTCAACCAGCCGATGGTATGGCTATATTGGCCGCGCAAGCGTTGATTGAAGACTGGGATGATTGCAATGGTGAGTAAACAGCTGATCTGCCTGCGCAGTCAATTTCCATATCAAACTCACTAATTAAACGTTGTATGAAGGCAGTGTTGCGAATTTATACGCCGCAACCTACATCTTAGAAGTGTGCTTGGCTAAAAGTGCTCAGCAGTACCAAGCTCGTAGCTTGTTGATTCGTCTCCACAGACTCTTAGGTCAGTGACCTTTCCTTTTTTGACCTTGACAGGCTTACCATTCAAAGCTCACATTTTCGCATCAGGAGGGATGTCCCGAAGCTTGAATCTGTTTGTTGGATTTGGGATCAAGCACATCCAATACGATACTTTGAGTCACCTGGGATTGGATCGATCCTCGATCTTTTTCAGTCCTAACTTACTTCCTAACAGTCAGGATGATGTACAAAGCCAACCTCTCCGGGTTCTCGATTTGATCGAGTATCCCGCTTCATTTTACGAATACATTGAATCTGATGTTTGTCATTGGAATTGTTGAATTATCACCTCATGGGACCTGCTACTGATGTTTTTGGTTCCCGTACATTCTGCTTTCCTCACCTAACAATCCCCTTTGCTATTCTACTCAACGATCATAAATAATTCCTCTCCTGCATTGTGATTGTGGATTTTGCTCGTTCGCAAATTGCCAAAGGACCCTTAAATATAGACCACCACCTGGATCAACGATTGCTACATGAGTGGAAACTATATCAAGGTCGAGGACCTGAGCTTCTTCAGACATCAAATTAACGTGTCTTTGCAAAGAAAGGTCATGCGCATGGAAAGGATCCGGTTGCTGCTGTTTGAAAGAACCAGGTTGTCGCTTAGTATATCGGTGAAAAACGGAATGACATGGGCGGGCATAGATTCTGATGATGGTGCTCGAGGTTGGGATGGAGACGAAGTGGAGATGAACTTGTTCGAAGTCTTGCAAGATTGCCAGTCGGCAATAGGTAAGATATTGATCACTGAAATGATGCCCTAGGATTTATTTTTGACACTGGTTTGTAGATAATCGAGATTTTACTGTTATACCTGATTGCCGTTCGTGGTCCCCTTCGGGAACCTGCCACCAGACTAGCTTGGGGCCAATGATAGGAGTAAGCTCGCAGATTCAACTTGCTCATCTGATGGTTTCGTGTCCGCTTACCCATTTTAATCTTGTACTCAAATCCCCCCGCTGGTAAAGAGACGGTGGCTGTGGACTTTGAGTACTACTTATGCCCGGATAATTACCCCGCAACTCAAATTTCTTGACCATCCATCCCTTTCTCAGCCTGACTTTTTTTCAGAGGTACATAAGCGCAGTAATAATTCCTCTACCTGCTTGATTTTTTTTCCCGAAGGTGTTTGCTTGCCAAAAGATTCTGTTCGCGTGACTCAAATGGCTTTTCGGACCAAATCACTGATGTGGATGAGCTTCTACCATAGTGCTCTCCATTCGAAGTCGACCTATACCAGTACTCGAAGACTTTGTCAACCATGTTACAAACTATTCAACCCAATCTGCTTGATTCCCAATCACAAAGTCTGGTGGACTTTTTCCAACGTACATTTCAACTTGAACATCCACATCAATCAAGGGCTTAGGTTATTGACAATAATCCATCGCTCGCAGGTCGTACCGATGAGGTCGAAGCTTTGATCAAACCGGGCCCTGATACAACTCGTTTGGGAAAGCCAGTCCCTCCCAGTCAACCTCTTGCTATCATTCATAGTGTCTATGAAGTGCGTTGTTGAACTGGCCACTGCTGCTCAGTATCGCTGACTCGATTCACTTGCTATAGGGGTTATGTTTATTCGAGTTTGCCCATCAACAGCATATCTGTGGCACATCCTCTCCGTCCAAAGGTAACAAAATCGTGAGTTGCTTGGCTGATTATAATCCGTACGTTTTTTTTAGAATACTTTCGTTTACTGTATCCGCAGGGCAAGACTTTAAGAACCACCAGGGCGAAGATTATTGCCCAGTTGAAAACCCTGGATGTGTTTATTCATAAGTTGCTGGATGAAATGCGAGGGCAACGGGAGAGCCCCAGAGAATCGGCTAGAACGAAGTGTTTATTCGCCTCTCCCCAGATTCCGTTTCCCTGGCGAGAAGAGGCTTCTGAAGACGTAAGTGTCAAAACATTATTAAATCAATTGTTCAACGGTTCGCTTTCTTAGTCTCACAAATTGATGCACAATCACATTCTTTATGAATAAGTTTGGAACGGCAACAGATTGGCTGGAACAACTTCACAAAATCCACCTGGACCAGCGAGATACTCTTGCTGGTTGGCATGCACTGGTCAAGCTGTTCCTTTGAATGAACATGCGAGCTACGACTTGAAATCGATTCAGGTCGCTCTGATGTCTAGGGCGTCGATATCTTTTGTTTCGATCTCATCTCACAACACGCAAAACAGAAAAATGGTTCGTTGGATTGGGGGTTTTAAGTATATCTTTGTTAGTTGTTTTGATAAACCAAGTGGTTTAGTAGATTTTAAGTGCACCAAAAAATCCTTTCAAAAGGGTATTAGATCTTGCTGATTCAAATCAAAGCATTAGTGCCTCATCTAAGGGATCTATTCCTGGGGTTGATATGGAGGACTTGAATAAGCTGCTTCAGGTGTTCAAAAACATATGATGTTCCATATTGTCATACAAGATAAAAAAATCTTGTAGGAGCAAGGCATTGGCTCCACCACTGCAAGAAAAACTTACTTGACTGCCTCCAGTTGACATGCAGAAAACTCAGCAAAGTTGCCTTTGTAAGAGCATCCACAATCATGTGGATAACTTTTTGACAACTGTCAAGCTCTTAGCGAGCTTGACAGTTGTTTTGTCAAGAGTGTCCCCACTCACGGCTCAATAACCCGGCTCTATTGCTGGGTTATCAAGCCATTCCACACTTGTGCCCTCTGCAACTCAAGTTGATAACTCGGGGGGGAGGGATTTTGGGAGAGGTTGAAGTCGGGGATGTCGGTTGGGGGGAGGGTTCACCAAAAGGTGACCTGTGAAAGCCAGGACAACTTACCTTATCAAGCTTGATAGAGGTCCATAAATTTATGGACCTCTATCAAGAATCCTAGGGATTTGATTGCTATTGTAGAAGGGCGGTCTACAGGTAAAAGTAATGGGGCCTGCGGCGGAGCAGAGCTACACGCAGCAACTACTGATATGATGGAATGGAAATAAACTGGATTTCTCTAACCGAGTGAGTAGAGAAACACAGGCAAGAAGGGCCTTTTTATAAGGGCCAACAAAATCAAAGAAAGAGCAAAAAGAGGAATGGGACCGTTGAGATGGGACTCAAAGGTACATACAACCAAGGTGCAGACACATGTTGTCCCTGTACAAATATGAACTAGATCTAATGGAGGAACACCCCCTTGCGTTTAAGACACAAGGGGCTTTGGCATCTCAATCTCCTGGCCTGTACTGGCCCGGGGCTTGAGATCCACAGGGCATAGAGTGCCCACAATATGGGTGCCTGTTGCACTACCTATTGTAGCACGGCTACATTATAGAGCGCTATTGAGCGCACAAGTGGGGTGTTGTCTCAATAAAGTTAGCTTATCAAGCCAACTTATTGAGACAACTGTGGATGCTCTAAGAGCATCCACAATCATTGACTTTTCTGCAACTGCGGTGTGGTTCTCCATTTGCATGACAATGCCAAAAGCACATGGTGGAAGCATTGGGATAGCATATACACAAACAACATTCATTACAAGAGGAGGAATAGTATAATAAATGTAAGATACACTTCTACGCAGGACAATAGGATTACAGACGGCACGGCGTTAGGAGGAATGGAATGGAGGACAAGGGGTACATAGGATGGAATAGGTATAAAGGAAGGGAATAGAAGAGATGAAAGGTATTGGGAGAACATGTCTCAACCAGGAAGGTACAAGGTAAGGGGGTAAGTAGTGGGAGAACATGTCTCAACCAGGTATGGAAGGATGTTACTGGTACAGACAGTTATAAGGGTATACCACCTTTATAAGGGTGGTATATGGCATTATAAGGGTGGAGGAATCAGTATTTTGTGATTTGGAGGGAGGAATTAATTAGGTGAGGAGGAAGAAGGGAGGAAGGAGCAATGTGGGAGGAGAGGCTTTGACCCCCAATATTCTGGGTGGAAGAAGTTAACAGCTGGTCATGCAGGCATGTGGATTATGTGTCATGTTGTTTGGTTCTCATATCAACACATGATATCATGCTGTGCAATATATGCAGGCAGATAAGGTGTATAGATATGTCCCTGCAGCGGTATTCCCTCATTGTTTGGCAGGCAGTTCAGTATGTATATCCAGATGCTGTGCAATATATACAGGCAGATAAGGTGTATAGATAGGTCCCTGCAGCATTATTCCCTCATTGTTTGGCAGGCAGTGCAGTACAGATATCCAGGGGCTGTGCAACAGATTATATCCCTTAGCAACATAAGATATCATTTGGTGCAGCATATGCAGGCAGATAAGGTGTATATGTGGTTTCCTGCAGCTTAATTCCCTCCCAGGGCGAAATGCTGCAGCATATCACCCTCATAAGGAGCTCCCCTGGAGCTAAAATCCCCCACTCTTCAATATATAAGGAGGCTTCTTTCCCCCTTTTCATTTCCCCTTTTTATCATCAGCCTACAGAGGTTTGGTCACAGTCGTTATTTATTTAGTGGTAGTTTTAGTTAGTGGTAGTGGTAGTGGTCGTGATAGTAGTGGTAGTAGTAGTAACAGTAACAAATAGTATTATTAACAGTAACAAGTAGCAGTAGTAGCAGAAGCTCTAGTATTGATTAAAGTGCCTTATCAAGAGATTGCTTAAGGAAGAGATCATTACCAACCTTCAATTAACAACCCATTTATTAGTAAAAATTTATATCTTACATAATTAATCCCACTGTATTATTTTTATCCATCATTGTTAGAAGTTATAACAGATCTATGTGAATATTGATTTGAGGTATCTAGGTCTGATAGAGATTACTATATAAAAGTAAGATCTATCTTGGAATCAGCCATATCTTTATAAATATTGATTACAAGACTCTTAGTTATTTGCATAGTACCATTTAGAGGGGCAGGTCTTTCAAACCACCCGTAAGTTGTAATAGCCTTTCAACCTATTTGCAATTTATTTCCCCCTCAGCGGATATTTCACCAAATATATTTTAGTGTCCCACAAGAGTCCTGCAGCGGGGAGGTTAGCAAGCTGTGTACCCTACCAAGATTCCACACAGTTGTGGCTCAGCATGGGGCTTCTGCAACTGCCAACCAAGTTGTCCCGCACTTGGGGACTTGCTAACTTGGTTGGTAAGCAGGGTGGTAGGGGGACTTTGGATATGGTGGGTGGGACTTGAGGAGCTTTGTTAAACCTTACCTTACTGAGCACTTTAGAGGTCCCTAGATTGAGGGACCTCTACCAAGAATCTTAAGGACTCTCCAGTTAAAGAGGCCTCAAGAGGCCAAGAGTGGGGTGCATTGGGGGTTCATCTCTGTAAATTTGGCTTGCCACACCACTGTACAGAGATGATTGTGGATTCTCTAACCCCACGATTTTACATGAGAGCTTTATTAGCCAAGTGGCTGTGCAGTAAGGCATTGTTGGTACAAAATTGGAGCGGTTGTAGTAACTGTAAATTTTGTGTGTGAAACTATCAGCCTTAGAGACAATAAATATGTCCTAAACATACAGTTAGGCCAATATTTATTGTTAGGTTTATTCATGTCTTAAATCTATTTTTCTATTTTATTCTCTGTTTTATTTCTATTTTATTTTTTCTTTTCTACTACACACCTTTCAGCTACTTATCACTCACATGTCACAAAGTCTTGTACTATACCTGGGCAGATTTCAGCTATGTGTATGAAACATTGGCTTAATTTCTATAAATAAGCCAGGTACTGTCACTGTGCTGAAAGGTTATCTGAATAAATATGTTTATTATTCTCTCTATAGTGTCCAAACTATGCACAGAGGATAACCTAAAACTCCTTATAACTGTAGATTTGATATACAAACCAATCAATTGGAGAATACTAATAGTTAACCGTATAGGTTTGGCTATTATTTGTCTTTTTTGGGTAAGTAATAGCAATATAAACTTCTATTAAGCAGCTGGCAAGCACTTCAGCTGATTGACTACTGTCAGAGGTGGTAGTCTTGCAGCAACTGCTCTATAAGGGATTGATCAAGGCCGAAGATGGGGAATTCTAAGGTAACTTGAAACTAATTCCAGTAATAAAGGTTGGGTTGGATAAAAGGGAATACACTGCTCTAATAGTAGGAGGAGAATATTCAGTGTACTTACAAAATGTGGTACTGGGTGAATATGCTGAGGAACCAATCCTATGCCAGAAATGGCCTCCTTTTATATTCTAGAGAATCTTTTTAGAAGGTTCTAGAATATTATTTCAAATTCTACTCTAATGTAGTACAGTTCAAATGTACTATGATTTAATGGGAATTGTTGTATATGAGTACAGTATTTTCTATTTCCCCATGACCTCATGACATGTATGTATCACCAATCACATCATGGGACAATTCTTATAATAGAATAATACTGGGAAATTACCACACACTTATGGAATTTATTTCTTATTGGCATAACTTTATATTCTTATAGTTATGCAAATAAGTTCTATTATCTCTCAGCTTTTATGAAAATAATTTTAATCTATATTTTTACGGTTATTCCATCTCCTACAAAGTACCTTCTGCGATATGGTCAAGTAATAGAAGTAGTAGGAATTTGGTGGTGGTTTGAGTGAGGTACCCCACCCAATTTTGTATAAAAAGTTTATTTCTGTAATAATATTCCAGGATATATTATTATTAATACAGTATTTTATTATAATTTACAGTGAATTCAGTTTATTGGATACTCTGGAGTATCTCTAGGTCTGAAAGCAGCAGACTTGTGGAAGGACTCTTTCCTCATCCTTCCACAACATCTTCAACTGCTGTCCCAGGTATGTCTCTTATTATGTTTCTCTTCTCAACTTCACTTTCTCTTTCTATTGTTTGTTCCCTGAATTATTTACTCAAATCAATCTATCCTTCCACAACCTCTTCAACTGCTGTCCCAGTTTCACTCAACAATTATTGCCCTAAAGACTTCAAACAAACTAAATTCCCTTAGGAACAAGGGAAATAGAGCCTTTTAGATTATGTAGCACCAGGAAAAATAAATTGTCACTAGACTACAGGTGACATCAGCCTAGGTTCAATGAGCTACCCATCAGTAGTACAGTTGGTCTCATGTACAGCCCCTTGTAGGACACAAAGGGGCCATTGTTGCCTAGCTGGGGTAGAACCAGAGCTAGAACAAAGCTACAGCCATTGTTTCTTGATGTCACCAGGTGTCAGGTGACAATTTATGTTTCCTGGTGTAGTAATGGATAACCCATAAAAAACAAAAAACATACCTTATAATATGTGAAACTCATGGGATAATTACCTTATCCATGGAAAGATAAGGATTATCATCTGAAGGGAAGACATAACCCATATAAGATACTGTAACACATATCATAACAGTGAAAATGAATGGTTTCTGCTTTGAGACTAGTGGCTATTCCAGATTGAGAATACCAAGCCACTTGTTTCTACACTAAGCCCCAAACACCATCTTCCAGATTAATTACAGGACACATGGTCTACGTAAAGCTTAAGCCCACATGGTAATTCAACAAGGAGGTTGAGAATTATACATGTACTTATACAGGAAATAAAGCACCCAGCCAATTACTATTTAAAGAAGTACTCTAAGCTGAAGGAAAGAAAACATACATAAACATACCCCTTTACTTCCTTTTTGGGTTTTCACCCAGATTTCTAAGTCACCACTAGAATTACATTCTTAGTATTTCTTTAATAAATCTTTTAAGTAAACTTCTAGCCAGTATCCTGTTTATCCAGCACCATTTCATACTTTATTATTCCACCAACAATTGCCCTTAAACACAGGAAGAGAATCTGTCCTCCCTTATTGGTTAAACAAACCCTCTTACCCTTAAATAGCATCTTTGCAGACATATATTTAGGTTGGAGGTTGTCCTTAGACAACTTACTCCTTTTTTTCTAAAAGTAGAGTCCAGAGTTACATAATACTCTTAATCATCTGGCTTTATAATGCTATTTCCTTGTGTCCTGCAGTCACATAAGCAACCCAGGCTCACAGAAACTCTGGTTTCATATCTATAGAAAAGCCAGGTACCATCTTTCAGACACTGAGATACTAGACCATGTGTCTATATATTTACTCCAACTGATATAGACCAATGTCCCACTGCCTGCAAGCAGCAGATGCAACCCAAATCTTGTCACACTCACAATTTTGCCAGCATGACTGTGCAAGTGACTGCAGTCACTGCACACAGGTTGGTGGAACACCACCAGTGCAACAATCTCCACATTTTGTCAGATGCTTGTGGGCTGTGTGGTTGAAGGAACCTTGTACAATTATTCATCATTATCAATCAGAGTCCCTGATTCCAAGCCCTCTTGAATTTTTATTTACATGATTTGCATTAAATCATTAATATCCCTGTCAGCTTGCTACTAGTTCAGAGACAACCTGACTAGAACAAAAATAAATATAAAATAAATAATGTAGTATGACTCATTTAAGAAAAGGCAATAAATGAATAATAATAAGATAAAGCAACATAAAAAATTAATATTTAAATAATAAATACATTATTACATAGTAAATTAATAATAAAGAGATAAATACAATAATAAGTATAAAACAAAGAATGTTTTAATAAATAATAAGATAAGTGGAAATATTATTTCATAATCGTGAAGAGCTTGTAAAATAACCTAGGGTACTTCAGCCAAAGTACCCCAGATAACTTAAAACTTCTAGTAGTAAAACAACTTGAAAGAATATTACCACTAAAGCGCTGAAATAATTAGTATACATTAAAATACAGAATAAAAAACATAAATGCATATAAAAAACCACGAAATAACAATGTATTCAAATAAGAACATAATAAAATAAATACATATGACATTAATAATATAAGTATATAATACTAGTAATATACTATATTATCTATTTATTTATGTATTTTATTTAATTAAATACTAGGTACACTAAGGATGATTCAGAGGGACTGAGAACACAAACAAGAGGAAGCACTGCCAGCATGATTGCCTAGGATGAAGTCATCCCAGTTACACTGGGATGCACTCAACCAATTTAAACTTGGTTGAAATCAACTGATGAAATATAAATCCAAGGGACCCCCCTTGGTTTTATATTTCATTGGTTGAGGTCAACCTACTTTAGATTGGTTGGTTGCATCCTAGTTTGACTGGGATGAACTCAACCTAGGAAATTATGCTGGCAGTGAAGGAAATAACATGAGAACATCCCAAAAATATTAATTGAACAACTGTTCAAAATAAATGTATTACATCCTTAGTGGGAAATTATTTGTTGACAGATCTCTGCAGTCATGCATTCTCAAAGAGCCTGCATGACAGGGATCAAACAAGAAGCTCTTGAAGCGCCCACAGAACAAACAAACAGATGTATTTCACATTGTATACAACCCACATCTTGTAAACTCTGACAAGTGTGATGAACAAGTACATATGACATTTAATCAAATACTTATTGACATGTAATTACAACCTTGGATCAACACATCTAAAAAACTTTGTCAGAGGTTCAGAAGCGCCTCAATATTCCAGCAACAGAGCATAGACAGGCTGTACCAATAGTAGACAGCCTGTACATATGGAAATTTGATTAAACAACTACATACATTTATATTAAATCTTAAACCCTTCCTTTTATTTTTCCCATATCCAAAAATACATCCTGTGTTTGCCATCAGGGCTCCAGAAAGGCATTTAAAGAGACCTTGTTCCCCCTGTATTTTGATTCCTCATGCTTTAATATATATACTACAACTCTTGCCCACATACATAGCTCTACTATTGTTATTCTGTCTGGCAAGGTCCTAGTATCTGTTCTTTAGCCCCTTCTTACTCCCCTGAAATTTCCCAGTGTCCATCCAGCCCTTCCAACACCGTTTCCAAGCTCTTCCAACTGTCCAATTTCCCCTTGGAAGAACCTCAAGACTGTTAAAGGTAATTTATTACTAGTAAGTAGATAAACCTGTCTCTTGAGATTCTCCCCCATCTTTTTTCTGGGATTTAAACCACCCCTTTTTACAGGCCCCAGTGCTTTCAGGTACTTAAATCCTCTGCTTGCAAGATACCTTTGAGGGATTAAACAACCCCTGATTTATCAGGCCCCTCATATTTTTAATTATAATAAATATTTTTATTGTAATTAATTATAATATATTCTTCTTAAAATCCCCACATTACACATATCCTCTTTGGAATTACCCCTCTTATATTGTATCCCAGAGATTTCTGATCTTTACCATTTATTTTTGCACCCTGTGTAGCTAGAAGGAGTACTCCTTGGCATCACAGAGGCTGACAATCCCTTTGATGGACTCAACTATTTGCTGGAATTTTATCATAAGATTTTTCATATAAAGAGATATCAAATATAAGCTTGTTGTATTATATGTCTTTCTTGATGTCAAGACTCATGTTGAATACAGTGAGCAAGCACACAAGGAGGTATCATCATGGCCCAAATAGTGAGCACAGTCAGGTGCAGCAAGATCTCAGGGGCCCACTGGACATCTGGAGTGGAGCCAGGATGAGGGAAGCATTAGAAGAAAACTTAGGAATAGAGGGGATGATGATATCAAATGCACCCCATGCAAATGTGTTGGGATTCTGGGGTGTTGATAAACGAACGCCAAGCGCGCACGCCAACCCCAACCCGCACGCCAATTTTTTTTGGCGTGCAGGGCCAACACACCATTTTGTTTTGGCGTGTAGGGTCTACACACCAAAAAAAAAGGGCGTGTGAGACCCACACGCCAAAAATGGCGTGTGGTTCCCACAAGCCAAAAATGGCGTGTGGTTCCCACACGCCAAAAATGGCGTGTGGTTCCCACACGCCATGTTGTTTTGGCGTGTGGGCCCCGCACGCCAAAACAAATTGGCGTGTGGGCCCCGCACGCCAATTGTTTGGCGTGCGCTCCCACATGCCAAACAATTGGCGTGTGGGAGCGCATGCCAAACAATTGGCGTGCGGGTCCCACACGCCAATTGTTTGGTGTGCGGGTCCCCCCTTGCTCACATAATTGAATGGGAGGGACCATTCAATTACGTGAGCGGGGCCCCTCCCGGCTGACGAGGTTGTATAACCTCGTCAGCCGGGAGGGGCCCCGCTCACGTAATCGAATGGTCCCTCCCATTCGATTATGTGAGCGAGGGGGGCACACGCCAAACAATTGGCGTGCGGGGCCCACACGCCAATTTTATTTGGCGTGCGGAGCCCACATGCCAAAAAAAAATGGCGTGTGGGAACCTCACGCCATTTCTGGCGTGTGGGTCTCACACGCCCTTTTTTTTTGGCGTTTAGACCCCACACGCCAAAAAAAAATGGCGTGTGGGCCCCGCACGCCAAAAAAAATTGGCGTGCGGGTTGGCGTTGGCGTGCACCGTTGGCGTGCGTTTATCAACGCCCGGATTCTGCCCCATGTCCAAAAAAGGGCTTATTCCTTTTTGTTCTCTTTCATTCTGTTGACCTCCTCAATCTAGCTAGGACCTCACCTTAGGCCCCTTTTTCATGTATTTAATCTACCCCCATCTGAAATAAAAATTTCCTGAGCCCATAATTGTAATTTTTGAGACCTGGTAAAAGAGTTGTATAAGCTTCTGGGATTTCGGGTATTAACTAGTAAGGGGAAAAGTTGTTTAATCACTGAAGCAGATAATCAAAGAGTTTATGAGTGCACATTTTTTGCAAAATTAAGATGCGGTGTGTAATCTAGTTGATAATACAAGCAATTAAAGGCAAATGAGAAAACATAGAACTCAGAAGAGCTCTATTTATAAGATATAAATGACCACATAGAGTGATGATCACTGCAAGAAAACCTGGATCAACTGCCAGCAGTTGACATGCAGTATGCTCCAACCAAGCTAATATTTTATCTGCACCCATTTACATATGCAGCTGTTTGGGCACAGTCACTGTGCATTGAAGCTTGGCTGATTCATCCTTTTATAAAGTTTGGAGTAAAACCACCAGATTCCTTAGATTTTTGACATGTCAACTGCAGGCAGTTGAGCCAGTTTTTTTTTGCAGTGGATCCTGGCAATATTGGAGAATATGTGTGTTGGTATACAACAAAAGGAGGGTAGAGAAATTGTAAGAAATATGAGCCAACTTAACTATAAAACAATTTATTTAAGGAATGTAATGTAAATAGTAGCCAAGACAATGATCATTACAGGAGGTTCAACTAGGTGATATTAATGAATTTGGTGTAAAACCTGAGGCTTAAACCAAAGAGGGTATGTCAATATTTGTGTTTTTATGTATTTAATATTTATTTGTTGATCAATACCTTGTAGAATATCCTATGGTGCTGCAGTAGTAGTAAAGTTATGCGGTGAGATGCGGTAATTTTTAAGAAAGAGAACAATAACTACTGGACCAAGGGGAACTCAGCGGTACTTTAAGTGAGTGAATAGGTGTAAATTGGTATTTATATTCTGATTGTGTAATAGTAATGAAGTTAATTTGCAGATAAATTCAAGTTTTTAATAATGATGTGTGAAAAGGTGTGTATTACAACACTGGTTAGGGCTGCATTAGGGTTGCAGAGGAGTCATAAGAGGCAGAGTTGGGATACTATATGTATGAAATAGTGTACTACACAGGGAAAGTCAATAGGGAAAAAAGTGTTGTAGTAGTCCAGTCTAGTATCAATAGTTGTAGATAATTTTAGAATAAATCATACTTTCTGTCATACAATGGGTATGGAATTTAGATAATCTCAAGGATAACAGCCCCTCCAATATGTTGTTGTAGACTTTTTTGGATAATTGGCCATTCTGTTTCATGTATTATGATACAAAGAAATTTGCTACTGTCTGGAATATTCTGGAGTGTTTGATTAATTATGAAACACTCAGATCCTTTAAATAAGTGTTTCACATGTTCCAAAACCTAGAGGAAGGCGGTTTTTTCTTCCTGATGTCCTCTGGGTGTTATTTATGGTAAAACTTCAATAACAAATTGCTTATTGAATGAGTAGAAATTAAGGGTACTTATGAGTGAGGTACCTGAGGGTAATTTGGGAGTATAGATTTAGAATTTACAATAATATTCTTGCTTTCTTATCTATTTGGTGTGTAAATTGTATCAATGTCTCTATATTTATATTATCAGTTTTCACCAGGAAAAATCTATTGTCACTTGGCTAAAACACTGCCAGCATAATTGCCTAGGTTGAGTTCATCCCAGTTAAACTAGGATGTAACCAACCAATTTAAAGTAGGTTGACCTCAACCAATGCACTGCCAGCATAATTGCCTAGGATGAAGTCATCCCAGTTAAACTGGGATGCACTCAACCAATTTAAACTTGGTTGAAATCAACTGATGAAATATAAATCCAAGGGACCCCCCTTGGTTTTATATTTCATTGGTTGAGGTCAACCTACTTTAAATTGGTTGATTGCATCCTAGTTTAACTGGGATGAACTCAACCTAGGCAATTCTTCTGGCAGTGATGAAATATAAAACCAAGGGGGGTCCCTTGGGTTTATATTTCATCAGACCCCCCTTGGTTTTATATTTCATCAGTTGATATCAACCAAGTTTAAATTGGTTGAGTGCATCCCAGTTTAACTGGGATGACTTCATCCTAGGTAAATATGCTGGCAGTGCAAGTGATGTCAAAAAGTACAAAGGGACCTTTGTACTTTTATACATCACTTGTAGACAGGTGAAAATAGTTTTTTCCTGGTGTTTGTAATAGTGTTTTATTATTTTGTCATTATTATTTAGTAATAATTTCTCTTTTATATCTGTAATAATGCCTCTTTATTGATTTATTGTGTGGCCAATTTGGCTCTGCTATAGTAGCCAGCTGACATTGGTGGTTCAAGGTTTTGAAGCATGACAGGATAACATTGTCAGCCACCAAGATATTACATGTAAGATTTAACATGTAACACTTGAAACTGCAAGCTGAATAAATAATGATTATTCTTTATTTTTATTTTTATTTATTTTATTTATTTACCTTTTACCTTGACATTCTGAACAAAACAGAAATTAGAATTAATCAATTCAACAAATTGCATAATAGTCTAGCAGTTAAGATTAAGCCTAGAAACATCTGACTTGAACAGAAGGCTTGGAGTTCAAGCCACATAGATGTAATTTTTAACAAAACCATTGTCAAAAATTACATCTATTTTAACAAAACATAAAGGAAATGTAAGTACAGAAAATCCTTGGAAAATCAATTTTCAAACACGCAATAAATGAATAAAGACCCATTTATGGGTATATCTTTTTCCATGAAAATCCTGGAAAATCCCAGCTTAACCCATAGTAATCCATACTATAAGATTACATACATTTTTAAGTAAATAGTTTATGTAGCATGTATTATAAGATTATTGCTTTAAGATTTCAAAAGAAACTAAAGTTTTGATTTCAATCAGATAAAAGATAAAAGATAAAAGATAAGACAAGAGAGAAAAAATAAGAAATGTACCTAAAGGCAATCACAAGTTTCAAGGGTGAGATAAGACAAAGGTAGGATAATAATAGAAGGGAGGGAAGAACTAAAGAAAGATAAGATCAACACAGGTGAAAGATAAGAAGAAAATAAGTCAAATACATACGGTCGCGAGAGAGTTAGAAAGTTGTATGGATGAGTCGATTTTCAGTGAGTTAGTCAGGCGTCGAGCAAGTAGAAAATATCTTGAGTGATAAGATGGATAAAGGAATGGGTTAGAAGAGAAGTGAAGGGGAAGTGATGAAGTTATTGTCAGGTGTCGAGTAATAGGGACGCGAGTGACAGGAGGATTTTGGAGGAACGAGTCAATTTGGATGGAATCTAATGTAGAGCGATGAAGTTCCTCATGAGGAGGAAAGAAGATGATAGATGTTGGGAGTTTTTATAACTATCTGAGAAGAGTTTGGTCAAGCTGGTGGATTCAGATAAGCTTTTGGATAAGCGGAATGTTGTCATAGCGTGATTGAGACTAATGATGAACTTAGAAGGTAGAAGGAAAAAAGGGAACTTTATCGTAGAGCTTTGACATGGTGCGCATGGCCGCGACTAGAGGAAGAAAGCGTGTTATGACTTTCAACAATTGCATGTGATTTCAAATCAATTCCCCTTCAGGGCAAGCGCTTTTTCAAGCAAAGGCCTCTAGAGAACTTATTCAACCTGTTTATTTTGTTACTTAAGTGTTTACAACACTCTAGTAAATATCATTGAAGACTTATATTACCTTATTTAAACTTTTTAAAAGTGTAACTTTTTTTATTCCTTTCTGTACATGCCATATTCAATAGAATAGAGTGCAGATATTTGACAAAAATATTCACCCACCATGGGTTCAATTCCTGGACCACTCAATCCGGTGAATTGTGGGTTTCCACAACCTAGTGGGGGAAAGTTTCAGCTGCCTACTATGGCAGAGCCAACTACACATAATGCAAGAAAAACTGAAAAGAAGTAATAATGAGATAAATATAGATACAGTATGACTAATAAATACAAAGAGTTAATGTTACTAAATAGGGGGTATCAAATATGACCAAATCCACGATTATCTAATCAACGGGTTTCACGAAATCCACAATTATGAAACCAGTGGATAAAAATTCCAAATAATGCCATTATTTGCACTAGACATGTCAAGTATCAACAACAAATACCCCAATATAATTACAAAAACCACGATCCTCCACATTTCAACCAATCACAACTCAGGATCCAAACTTGCAATATACAACCCCAATACAATCAATAATCCTCCACGATTCAACCCCAACCAACAATAAATCGTTGCCAATACAACTCCACCCAGTCACAAACCCAAACTTGTTCTTCAGTTTTCCTCAAAATTTGGTAAGTTTAGTCAATTATAAACTTGCTTGCAGAAAAAACATTAATCAATCATTCCCTGATCCCATAACAATGCCTATCAAAAAAACGAATAAATTCATCACCGGAAAAGGAAAAGTGATACCGAAGACGTCAGCAAGCAGGAAGAAACCCATCAAGAAGCAAGCACAACATGTCTCTGACGATGATACAACAGGAAAAACTTCTTCTCACCTAAAGAAGGACGACTTCCTCATAATCATCGACTGGCTCAAAATCCAAAAGAATTACGATTTGTGCTTTGGAACTGGTAAGGCACCAGTGGTTGGAAGGCCAGCCAAAGGGAAGATTAACGGATTTGAGCTTATGGCAATCAATCTGAGAAATCAATCCCCTTCACAAATCAATCTAACGGCCAGTGTCAGCTTGCTACTAGCTCAGAGACAACCTGACTAGAACAAAAATAAACATAAAATAAAAAATATAGTATTACTCATTTCATAAAAGGTAATAAATGAATAATAATAAGATAAAGCAACATAAAAAAGCAATATGTAAATAATAAATACATTATCACATAGTAAATTAATAATAAATAGATAAATACAGTAATAAGTATAAAACAATGAATATGTTAATAAATAATAAGATAAGTGGAAATATTAGTTCATAATCTTAAAGAGCGTGTAAAATAACCTAGGGTACTTCAGCCAAAGTACCCCAGATAACTTAAAACTTCTAGTAGTAAAACAACTTGAAAGAATATTACCACTAAAGCGCTGAAATAATTATTATACATTAAAATACAGAATAAAAACCATAAATACATATACAAAACCACGAAATAACAATTTATTTAAATAAAAACATAATAAAATAAATACATATAACATTAATAATATAAGTATATAATACTAGTAATATAGTACTATAGTATATATTTATTTATTCTATTACATACTAGGTACACTAAGGATGATTCAGAGGGACAAAGACCACGAACAAGAGGAAGGAAATAACATGAGAAACTTCTGAAAATAATAATTGAACAACTGTTCAAAATAAATATACTACATCCTTAGTGGGAAATTATTGATTGACAGATCTCTGCAGTCATGCATTCCCAAAGAGCCTGCATGACAGGTCTTGAAGCGCCCACAGAACAAACAAATACATGTATCTCACATTGTACACAATACAAAACAAATTAAACTCTGACAAATGTGATCAACAGGTACATGTGATATTTAATCAATACATTTTGACATGTAATTAAAACCTTTGATCAACACATCTAACAAACCTTGTCAGAGGTTCAGAAGCGCCTCAAGATGCCATCAAAAGAGCTTAGACAGGCTGTACCCATAGTAGACAGCCTGTACATATGGAAATTTGATTAAACAACTACATACATTTGTATTAAATCTTAACCCCTTCCTTTTAAATGTCCCCATAGCCAAAAATACATCCTGTGTTTCGCCATCAGGTCTCCAGAAAGGCATTTAAGGAGCCCTTGTTCCCCCTGTATTTTGCCTCATCATGCTTTAACATATATACTACAACCTTTACCCACTTACATAGCTTTACAATTGTTATTCTGTCTGGTAAGGTCCTAGTATCTGTCTCTTAGCCCCTTCGCACTACCCTGAAATTGCCCAGTGTCCACCCAGCTCTTCCAACACCCTTTCCAAGCGCTTCCAACTGCCCAATTTCCCCCTGGAAGAACCTCAAGTCTGTAAAGGTAATTTATTACTAGTAAGTAGATAAACCTTTCTCTTGAGATTCTCCCCCCATCTTTTATCTGGGATTTAAAACACCCCTGTTTACAGGCCCCAGTGTGTTCAGGTACCTACATCCTCTGCTTGCACGATACCTTTGAGGGATTAAACACCCCTGATTTATCAGGCCCCTCATATTTTTAATTATATTAAATTTATTTAATATAATTAATCATTTTTTACCGCTCATACCTCATATCCTTATTGGTATTACCTCTTATAAATCCTCCCAGAGCTTTATATTTCTCTTTATCTTTTATTTTGCACCTTGTGTAGCTAGAAGGGTTACTCCTTGGCATCACAGAGGCTGACAGCCAGGCAGATGAAAGATTGTTTTAACAGCTAGAAGGACAAGTACAAGAAAACACATACCCAATCCCTCTCCACTGGCTTTGGACTCACCAATGAAGACCGATTGGCAGGAATTATCACCATTGACAAGAAGCTTGACACAATGTGTCCACATTTCCATGCTATGCATCAGCTGATGGGTAAGAAACTGTTTGTGACGCCCTTGTACAAAGTCAATGCTCAAAATGGTGATGAGAGCTCTGACTCTTCTGGTCCCGAGGCCAACAACTTGGACAAAAATGTTGATACAGATGACTCAGATAATGTATCTGCGGATTCCAATAACTCTAGGGCTCCAGTTGTAAGATTGCTCAGTTGTTTCATTGTCTTTTTTGATAATTGCTAATATGTTCAATATTGTTTATATGTGATGAATTAGTCAGCAATCTTGGAACCTTTAGAAACAAATGAGAATAGGTCTGAAGGAGGCAGGGACGGTAAAGAGGTGTGTTTGAATTTCTTTTTATCACTTATGCCATTTCTTCTTCAAACAATTGACCTTGCCACTAAATAATTTAGGAAAGAGTTGGACCAGCCAGTGTTTGTGACAATCCGTCAGATGAAAATGAAGCGGCAATCCTGGTTTGTTATTGGATCAATTGATAACTGTTGTTTGATTGATTAGCTAAAGCCACATTTCTTCCCATGTTTGTGTCAGCCTTAGAGCTAATACCATTAGCCTACAAGTCTTCCTTACACACATTTTCAGACCAAAACTTAATCATATCTTTTACAGTTTTGAACTTACACTTGTTTTGACTTCAGATTCTGTTTCCTCATCATATTTTAGCCCCAGTTACAACTGAGCACTTTCTCTATATCTTACTCCTTCACATAGTAAGGAATTACTGGTGAATTTATTCTATATATTGTTACGCCGTGTTTCAGATGCAAGCTGACCACAAGCCTGCACTGCTTATGTCATCAAACTATGAAAAGTTTCGAGTCTGAGTATCCTCTACACCCCAGAAGATACACAGACTCCAGAATACTACACAACAACCACACACTTCAGAAAAAGGACTTCAACCAGTTGAACCCAGCAGCTTCCTCAACAAGATTTTGGAATATTAAGTAAGGCTCCTCACTTCTCTGATTATTTCCCAGTCCAGCTGTCATTTAATCAACCAGTGAGTCCCTTCTTCTGCAACTTCATCAACTCCCCTCAAGTCCTTCTTCTCTAGTCTGTCTGTTCTGTTCTATCCTCCCCTTTTCTCTTCTTTCTACTAAACCATCAATCCCAGCAGTGGCACAGAACCATTAAGATAGAATCCTGCTAGATAGAGCATAGCCCAGCAATAAGTTGCTTGATCATTCTAAGATCCTTTCCCCTTGTATTTTTGTTGATTTTATCAGGGAAAATCAACCAGGTTTCCATCTAAGAATCCTAGAGTCAGTTTCCTTTGACCTAAAAAAGATTGGCTGGCTTCAGTTTCCTTTGACCAGGTACCTTCACCCAGTTTCAGTTGTGGAAGAAGAGGCTGACCACTCATTTGGCAGCTCCCAGATCATTTAAGATCTTTTTGTTATCATTATAATACCTTTACCCTTTTTCTACTAAGTAATTCTATTACTTATTCCCCCCTTCCCTTGTGTCCTGTTGTCACTCAAGAGACCCAGGCTCACAATTGGGGGCCTCATCGGGAAATATATCTCCTTTTAGACCTCTCCTTCTATTTTATTTTTCCGCTCAAAAATATCTATAAAATTTTCTAAGAGAAGTCACATACCTCTAAAAATATCTATAAAAAAAAAAAATTTTCAAGAGAAGTCCCATACCTCTAAAATTAAAAATACCAAAAATAAGGCCTTTACTATCTCGAAAAAGAAAAAAAAAAATCCTATAAAAAACTATTACACACAGTTAATTAAGAGAAGATTCTAATTGAGACTCTCCACTCTTCTTTTCATAATACTCGTTTCCTTATAACGCACTCTGCAAAAGTGAAGACTAGAAACCAGAAGCGCGCAGCTATCATCGCCGACGAACCTCTTTTTAGACCTCCGTCGTCAGACTCCTTGAACCACTCGAACCAGTCGAGTCCTAAATCTGTTCTAGCTTCTCCTACTCCAAGCGACTTGGAGCTACTCAACGAGTCAAAGGCAGTACCTCCAGCCAACGGCCAAAGGGTTAATCGCGATATTTGGATCCCCATAAACACCGCCGGCCCTAAGAAAAAGAAACAAGTCAAGAAGAAAAAATCTTCTCTCCCAGAACCGTCTAATAGAGCGGTTATAGACGAACCCGTCGGTAGTTCTGATCCTATCAGCTACTCAGAAGGTTTCTATCCTTTGTCTTTATCTACCATCACCCCACTCGTCCTTAGTGAACGTTATACTAATCGTATAAAAATCCTTTTTTTTTTACGCTTTTACTATGCCTGCTCATCTCAGAAATGGACGAGATCTCTCAGCAGAACAGCAGCAGCTTGGACCATCTGCTGAACGCGTCTACACCCTCAGCCCCGCAGCGGCAGAACGCCTTCGCAGAACTGGCAAGCAGCCTCCCACCGTTACCGGATCTAGTCAACTATTGAAGAGTCGAGCTATCTCCTCCAATAGATCTGAACTTGGGGGTATCGCCGTCGAGAGTAAACTCCTTGGCCACGTCGATGGCACTAGCGTCGAGCAGGTCGACTCCGGTACCTCCTCCTGTGGAACGGCAAGCGTTCTCTCTCCCCAGTATGCAACCAACGCCTCTAGAGACAACGAGAACCCAGTTGGGCCCATCGCAGGACTTGCTAGAGCCTACTCCCCCGGATCAGGCTACGCCGATGGAGGGAATAGTCAACGGCAACGTCCTGGATATGGCTCAAATCGCCTTAGACCAGCAGTGGTCAATTTTCGTTCAAGCCCGGAACAGCCGAGATCCCAATCTAATGACGATCGCTCTCCGCCAAGCCATAGCCAGTCAAGAGATGTTGACAGGCATGGTGGGACACGAGAGGATGATGGCCATCAGCGAGAACTGGTCAGCTCAGGAAGAACTGAACCAGCTAGAGCGCTCGACGATGACCAATCCACCTGTATCAGAGCCGTCCAATCGAATGCAAGAGGCTACGCCCCATCCTTCGTCACTCCCTGTCAACCAGCCAACCGTGCCCATGTCCCAGCCACCACAGGCTCAGCCGACGGTCAGGCAACGCGTACCTACACCGGACGTCCAATACCTGGGGCGTTCCCATCACGTGACGCGAGAGCCAATCCGCGCTCCCCCGGAACCCCCCTTGACATATCCGAATACTTCACACCGGTCCCCCTTACATCAACCTTTAGCGGTGAGACCAACGCAACCCCTACAAGGTTGGAACAACCAAAACCACCATTATGGTCCACCCCAGCATCCATTCCCAAACCAGTACATGCCTATGTACAACCCAGCTCAGCCGTACCAAGCTCCTCAGCGCGGCCGTGGTTCCAGAAACAGGAACAACAGGAACAACAGGAATACTTCCACCATGGTGAGAATGGCAGAAGTATTGTTGAGAACAGAGAGGGAAGTGGGTTTCTCCAACAGAAGGCATGGAAGAAACAACCACAGAGGCAGATGGGGAGGAAATCAACAGTTCTGGAACCAATATCAGAATCACCAAGCCCATCAACAATAGGAGAAAACTCTTTTAATAATTCTTTCTCTAACCCCTCTTCAAGGGAATTTTTCTTGACCAATTTAAATAACAACATCTCAAAAGATACTCCCTTATTAGTGGAAGAAAAATTGAAAGACTTGTTTTCTGACTTTCTGTCTCAACTTAGTGGCACAGTAGATACTATTCCTGGCACTCTTCTAGAATCTTGTGTGACTGATTTCAAACACATTATGCATCAATCATTGAATGAGATTATTCAGTCTGAAATAGTCCCTTACTTGATTTCAAAATCAAGTGAGCACTTAGAAGAGATCTACCCTAAGAAGGAAGATGTTGGTGGTGAGAATACCTTTGAATCACTCAAAGAATTCTTTGAGGAAAAGTTAGAAAGCATGAGAGATACCATGTTAATTAATGATTCCCAACAACATGCCAATCTAGAATCCTTGAAGAAAGATATCTGTAATATGCATCAGGATCTGAACATCCAGTTCCAGAATGTCCTTAATCTCATGACTGAGTCAAACTCTGCTGAAAGTGAAAGATTTGAGATGAATAAAAGAAGAATTGGTGACTTACATCAGAATGTGGTCAACATCAATAACAAGATGGCGTCTTTGATACAACCATTTGATAGAGATAGCCCACCTCATCTCCATTCAAATAACCCTTTCATGAATAACCCTTCAGCCCCTCCTTTGACTCAACATCTAGCTGAACCACCAAAGATTACCCATAATGAGTCTGAGAACAAAGTTACTCCACCTCTCCAAATGAATAATTTCTCTGAGAAACTTCCAACTCCTGTTGATGATGATGGATTTCCTTTCATCAAGCATGAAAATGTTGACTTGGACATGAGGAAAGAATTATGGAAAGCCATTCCCAAGAGCTCTGATTGGGAGAAATTCTCAGGAGAATTACCTTATAACCATGAGATGTGGCTCAAGAATATTGAAGTCTTTGTAGAAGACTATTACCTATTGGACCATATGGTAGTAAGCAGGTTGACTGGTCTTTTCACTGACACAGCCAAGAACTGGTACCTAGGTATCAGAGATCAGCATCATAAAAAATCTTGGGCTTGGTGGAAGAATGCTATCAGAAATAAGTTTGGCACCCATAACTGGAAATGGAAGATGCAACAAGAGTTTGAGAAAGACTATTTCACCTTTGAGAACAAGAAAGTGCATAAATGGTTCAACACTCAAAGAGAAAGACTCAGAGCTTACCAACCAGATATTAGTGAGTACCTTATCTGTGAAAAAGTCTTGAAACAATGTCCTGGTAATCTGGAACATGCTGTCAAAAGCAGGTACAAGAAAGAAGACACAGAAATGAAATTTGAGGACATGGTAATCATAGTGGAAGAAGTTCTTGAAAGAGCCTTAAGGAGTTATAAAGCTAGCAATGTTCCCCAAAGACCATCTTGGAACAATAATAATAAGAAAGCTGAGACTCCTAGAGCTAATCCTCCTCTTACTAAGACTGCCCCCAATACCTTTCCTGCCCCTAGAGTCAATTCTTCTATCACCTGCAATTTCTGCAAGCAGACTGGACATTTTGCTAGAGAATGCCCCAAGAGGAAGAACAGCATTAATAATGTAGATGCTGATGTCTCAGTTGAGGATACAACTGAGCCTCAGAATGGTGAAGAATATGATTATGACCAAGCTCTTCCTTCTGAAGATGAACAAGGAATAGAGAATGAAGATAAGAACCACTTTGTAGCAGTTGTATCTCAAGATGGTACCTCTGATTTCATAAGTGAATTCAACCTCTTGGCCATAGAATGTGATCCTTCACCTGAATTCTCCATAGCTGAAATACAAGCTGAATCCCACCAACCACAAACTTGGTCTACTGATTGCCAGATTTCTCATGTAGAAGATGCCAGACTCATGAGATGCAAACCTGATAGAGGAAAAGCTTACTTGATTGGCTTGCAGAACATTACTAGTATCCTCATCAAGGGGAATGACTTCAACTGTTTACTGGACAGTGGAGCTTCTTGTTCCATCATCAGCTCCACTCTACTGAATTCTATTCAACCAGATTGGGAAGCAAATCTGTTACCTATAACTCAAGCAAAGTTCCACAGTTGTAGTGACCAACTACAACCTCTAGGAATTGTAGAACTCCCAATTATCTTCCCTCATACCAGAGGTTCTATCAGAATGGTAGTTGAGTTCATAGTGATGAAGAATGCAAGAATAAATTACCTTATTCTAGGAAATGATTACATGTCCCTGTATGGTTTTGACATTACTAACAGTAAGGAAAGGTATTTCACCATTGGAAATGAGAATAAAAGAAAGAAATTTAGTTTCAAGCCCCTGAATGGAGGAAAAAGCTCTCCTTCTACTGAAATCTCTTCCATTAAGAAATCAGATCCATTGTTAGAGTCCTTCATCAACCAGGAATTATCAGCTGCTTCCATATGTGATAAACTACTCACTGAGCAGAAAGGAGAATTGTGCAATCTCCTCTACCAGCATAAACTAGCCTTTGCTGATACTGACCAAGCTCTTGGAGCCATCAAAGGACATGAAGTTCACATCAAGCTGACTACTGAAAGACCATACCCTCCACTACTCAGAAGACCTCCCTATCCTGCTAGTCCCAAGAGCAGAGAAGCCCTAGAAGAACATATAGAGGAACTTGTCAGACTTAAAGTGTTGAGAAAAGTAGGGCACAATGAAGCAGTTGAGATAACTACTCCAGTAATTATAGCCTGGCACAATGGCAAGTCTAGAATGGTAGGAGACTTTAGAGCTCTGAACACCTACACTGCTGCTGATAGATATCCCATCCCCAAAATCAGTGAAACTCTTAATAACCTGGCCAAAGCCAAATTCTTGACCAGCATGGATGTACTGAAAGGATTCCATCAAAATGTTATAGCTGAAGACTCTAAACAATTCTTAAGAATAATCCTCCATAAAGGAATTTATGAATACCTGAGAATGCCCTTTGGGATCAAGAATGCCCCTTCTCATTTCCAAAGGATGATGGACACAGAATTCAGGAGAGAGTTAGATGAGAAATGGGTCATTATCTATATTGATGATATCATCATCATGTCTAATACATGGGAAGAACACTTGACTAGAATGGCTAGGATTTTGAAGATTGTTATCCAAATGAATATGAAGATCTCTCTCAAGAAGTGTAAATTTGGTTTCAACCAAATCAAGGCCCTTGGGCATGTTGTTTCTGGGATAGCAATTGGTATTGACCAGAATAAAGTAGCTGCAGTGCTACTTAAACCCATTCCCAGCAATAAGAAAGAGATCCAATCATTCTTAGGCTTTGCTGGGTACTATAGGCAGCATATAGACAGGTTTGCTGAGATTGCAAGACCACTAACTGAGTTATGCAGACTTGAAGTTGTGTTTGAAATGACCCATCAAAGGATATCTGCTTACCATTCACTAGTCAACAAGCTCACCACTGCTCCCCTTCTTTTATTCCCTGACTGGCTTCTACCTTTTAAACTCTATTTTGATGCTAGCATGACAGGGTTAGGAGCTGCATTACACCAAGTCCAAGTTATAGATGGACAGAGGAAAGAAGGCCCTATTGTCTTTATGTCCAGGCAACTAAAAGATGGTGAAGCCAGATATGGAGCTAGCCAACTAGAATGCCTCTGTCTCGTTTGGGCCTTAGACAAACTGCACTATTACCTAGATGGGAGTGTGTTTGAGGTAATCACAGACTGCACAGCTTTACGTTCTCTACTTAATATGAAGACTCCCAACAGGCATATGCTGAGGTGGCAAATTGCTATCCAAGAGTACAGAGGAAACATGACCATACAGCACAGAGAAGGTAACATTCATAAGAATGCTGATGGTCTTAGTAGATGGGCTCTCCCAAATGACCCCAGCAACCCTGCTTATGATCCTGAAGATCAGGAAGATGACTCCAAGTTCCCCATCATGGGCATCCATATCTCTACTTTCCCCAAAGAATTCTTTCAATCTGTTAGAGAAGGTTATGAGAGAGACAAGAATGCACTTACTCTACTGCAGCTACTCAGGAAAGACCAGAAGGACAATGAGCTCAGGAATTCCTTACAAGAACCATGGAAGAAGTCCTATGTAGAAGGAAGATTCTCCCTCTTTGATGAACTCCTCTACTTCAGAGATAAGCATAACTCAGTGATAGTTATAGTAGACACCCCTAATATCAACACCATCCTCCATGAGTGTCATGACAGTGTTTACTCTGGTCATTTATCTGAAGACAGAACCATAGAGAAAGTAGCTGATACAGCTTGGTGGACCACTTGGAGAAAAGACACTATTGAGTATTGTGCTTCCTTTGAAAGATGTCAAAAGGCAAATAAAACAACTGGAAAAAGATTTGGACTACTAATGAAGATAGCTGAACCTTCCAAGCCTTGGGATATAATCAACATGGACTGGGTAACATCATTATCACCAGGAGGAGCAGCTAGCTATAATGCCTGCTTAGTGGTAGTTGATAGATATTCCAAGGCACCAATATTCATCCCTTGTTTTAAAGAAGACTCTGCCATGGACACTGCCATACTTTTTTGGAACAGAGTAATGCCAAGGACAGGAATACCAAGAGTCATCATCTCTGACAGAGACCCTAAATTTACCTCTGAATTTTGGACTGGGTTGCACAGTATGCTAGGCACAAAGCTTTCTTTCTCCACTGCTTACCACCCTCAGACTGATGGGCTAGCTGAAAGAATGATCCAAACATTAGAGGACATGATCAGAAGGTTCTGCGCTTATGGACTTGAATTTAAAGACAATGATGGATACACTCATGACTGGGTCTCCTTACTACCCATCTTGGAATTGGCTTATAGCACCAGTGTCCACTCTACTACAGGCAACGCTCCTGCTATCTTGGAAAAAGGCTGGCTCCCTAACCTCCCAAAAGACTTCATAAAACAAGATAATATTGACATCCATCCCACAGCATGCACCTATGGAAAAATGTTTGATAAAGCTAGAGAACATGCTGAACAATGCATTAGAGAAGCTACTGCCTACAATAAAGATAGATGGGACAAGACCCATAAGGAACCAGAATTCAAAGTAGGAGACCAAGTCCTCATCTCAACTACCAACTTCAACAACCTCTCTGGTCCCAAGAAGATGAGAGACTCATTTGCTGGTCCCTTTGTGATCAAAGCCTTGCATGGAAAGAATGCAGTAGAAGTGAATCTTACAGAAGAGTTCAGCAGGAAGCACCCCACCTTCCCAGTCAGTTTAGTAAAACCATATCACTCCCCTGATGTCACCAAGTTCCCTCTCAGGCAACAAGTCAAAGTAGTCATCCCCACATTGGAGAATTCCACCAAGGAAAAAGTCATCTCAAAGATCCTCAGAGAAAAAAGACTAAGAGTTGATAACAGAGATGTGAAAATGTACCTAGCCAGATACAAGGGTATGAGTGCTGATCAGGATGAGTGGCTATTAGAACAAGACATGCCAGAATCTAGCACACTACTTAGGAGATTCAGGAGTGAAAAAAGGAACAACTGATTAAGTTACATTCTGTAGATGCAACCTCTTTTGGTGGTAGGGAATGTCAGCCTTAGAGCTAATACCATTAGCCTACAAGTCTTCCTTACACACATTTTCAGACCAAAACTTAATCATATCTTTTACAGTTTTGAACTTACACTTGTTTTGACTTCAGATTCTGTTTCCTCATCATATTTTAGCCCCAGTTACTACTGAGCACTTTCTCTATATCTTACTCCTTCACATAGTAAGGAATTACTGGTGAATTTATTCTATATATTGTTACGCCGTGTTTCAGATGCAAGCTGACCACAAGCCTGCACTGCTTATGTCATCAAACTATGAAAAGTTTCGAGTCTGAGTATCCTCTACACCCCAGAAGATACACAGACTCCAGAATACTACACAACAACCACACACTTCAGAAAAAGGACTTCAACCAGTTGAACCCAGCAGCTTCCTCAACAAGATTTTGGAATATTAAGTAAGGCTCCTCACTTCTCTGATTATTTCCCAGTCCAGCTGTCATTTAATCAACCAGTGAGTCCCTTCTTCTGCAACTTCATCAACTCCCCTCAAGTCCTTCTTCTCTAGTCTGTCTGTTCTGTTCTATCCTCCCCTTTTCTCTTCTTTCTACTAAACCATCAATCCCAGCAGTGGCACAGAACCATTAAGATAGAATCCTGCTAGATAGAGCATAGCCCAGCAATAAGTTGCTTGATCATTCTAAGATCCTTTCCCCTTGTATTTTTGTTGATTTTATCAGGGAAAATCAACCAGGTTTCCATCTAAGAATCCTAGAGTCAGTTTCCTTTGACCTAAAAAAGATTGGCTGGCTTCAGTTTCCTTTGACCAGGTACCTTCACCCAGTTTCAGTTGTGGAAGAAGAGGCTGACCACTCATTTGGCAGCTCCCAGATCATTTAAGATCTTTTTGTTATCATTATAATACCTTTACCCTTTTTCTACTAAGTAATTCTATTACTTATTCCCCCCTTCCCTTGTGTCCTGTTGTCACTCAAGAGACCCAGGCTCACAGTTTGACATTAGCAAGGAAAGGAAGCAAGTATTTGTCCTAGTGGAAAGGTGAAATCATCTAAGTGCTATCGAAGGGCTGTGGATTCCCTCACTGCCAAAGAAAGGGCCCTTGACACAAGTGATTCAGAGGATTACTGTCCATCTGATGCTCGAGAAGATACTCAGTCACCCTGCAAGAAGCAGAAAAACAAATCATGCACCACTTTGACACCTAACGACGCTGCATTGGATTCTCCTGCAAGTTCAAGTAAACCGTTGCCAACTCAAACACCCAAGGACAAGCGAAGGGCATCCAACAGTGCCAATATCAATCCTAAGAGCTGATCAACCTCAGGGCCCAACACACCCAATCTTTTTTCTCAATATGAAGAGTATGCGTTGAAGAGGGATGAAGGCCAGTTGGAGATGTAATCCTTGTTCCAATTTTATGTATCTGACATGCTTCTTCAACTTATTCTTTATTAGGAAAGTCACAAGTGGCTCGAGACACGCTCAGTTTTGAGATGTTGAAGTCTTAACAACAGGTCAACAACGATAATAAGGGGGTTGAGTTGGAGGAAAGGAAATTCAACCACTCAATTGAACTTGAGGAGAAGAAGTGGGATCATGGAATTAAATTAGAGGAAAAGAAGTGGGAACATGGAATAAAATTAGACAAGAGGAAATTAGACTGGGAAAGGGAGGAGAAGGATAAGGACCAAAGGTTTGAGATGGCCAAGATGGAACGTTTGGCTTGTCAGGAGCACATCGGTAAGAAGTATGACCTGGTGACTCAGTGTGTGGCTCATGGGAAGAGTACAGGAGATTGAATGCTTGGCAAATTTATTCAAATAGTCCACCTTTTTTGGCTTTGTTCGCACCCAACAAATCATTTGAAACATTGCATGTTACACATTAGAAAGAAAATAAAAAAAGCAAACTATCAATTATATTTTAAAGAGTTATATAAAATAGCATCCATATCTCTAATAGTCCAGTTGCTTTTATTTGGATGATTAATATAGTGACCATCTCTAATAAGCTGAATGGCTTTTTGGGTTTTCTTGGGCAGTTGGCAAGATAACCCCATTCGTGTATGTGAAGAGTTGGGAGCAGTTTTCAAGGGAAGAGTCAGGTGAGAATAAGCAGTGGCTTTCCATGCACACTCAACTATACCATCAAATCCTGCATAGTTGATGCCACAAGAATCGTCTGGAAAGACAAATTCACCTCCAGTGACTTGAAGATTATTCTCAACTAGCTTCCCAGTGTGTTTCTCAATGGGAATCCATAGGACAAAGCTGAAGGGTGAAGAATTGGTGTCTTGGTGTGGCGTGTTTTCAAACTGGCCAAGGGTAAACGACAGGTGTGAGGTGAATCCTTTGCGGTGGGCTGAATATTGGGGAGCTAGTCCAGGGGCTTTGAGTCAAATGTGTTGTTTCTGGACCTCACGGAATAGGGGTGTGGATACAGATCGGAAGCACCGGCCAAGAAACTTATCAATTTTTGGAACATCTTTTTGAAGCGCTTCATAACCGTGTCAATCTGTAGCAACTTTGGAAGAAATGCCTGTTATACCGATTTGGGATTGTGCCTTGTAACCTTTTCGCCATCCCAGACTGTACATTTCACCCGAGTATGCTGGTCCGTTGAATTTTGGAATTTTGCCTGCTGGATGAGATGTTGGCTGAGATTTTGGTATTGTTCTTTGAGTTTTGCATCCATGGTTGAGAATGGTCGGAACTTTACCACAGCAATAATGTTCTTACGAGCTCCATTGGCCCAGCAGATAAAGGACTTGTTGAAGAATCGGATGTTGGCATTTGGATTGGGATTTGAGATGTGGACTGGAATATGGGACTGGCCAGAAAAATGTACATTGGCCCTCTGACGGCAAAGAATTTGAGTGGCGGCTTTGTACTTTTTCCGCTTCCTTTGATTTTTACTGAGGTGTGATTGCGGAGCCAGAAAAGAAACTTCTGCTTCATTGAACCCTTTGCTGCCACGTATATCTTGTTCTCAATAGTGATCACATTGGCAATAGATTTGACAAATTACGCAAGACTTTGATTCCATCTGAGACTTGTTAGGAGGCACGTGGGGATTTGGATTGGAGTGTTGCTTGCAAGTAGGTGGGCGAGGAGGACAGCTGACTTTGACTTTCTTCAAGGATAAATTGGATGATTCTGAATGGTGGTCACTGCTTTCATTGTTGGTAGAGCCTGCGTCAGAGAAGGTGCTATCAGAATCCAAATTGTACGTCGAAAAGGAAGGTGATGGCGGGTCCTGGTGGCAAGAATCATCCCCTCCTTGCTCCTCACTAATGTGCTGTGACTGTTCTAGATCAAGAGGAATAGCACATCGCCAATGGATGTTACAGTTCATACTTGATCTTTGAACAGACAGCGGCACATCAGCTTGGATTGGGGTGGGCAAGCGTTCTTGTGGTTGGTTGGGTTCAGCGGCCTCAGATTCCAGGGGTGAAGTGGATGGCCTTTGTTGGGGCCCCGGTGTGGTGATCCATTCCACATCATTACTATAATTTGCAAGACTATTTACCACTAATAAATCACATTCACTTACAAATAAATACTCATAAATCCCAAACCTTACATATATTCACTGTTATCATTTCATAATCAGATTCTACACCCCATTTTAACCCTAGTCACCCACTACAACTACCCCCAAATTCCTCATAGTTCAAGAGTTACAGGCAAACTCAGAATAATACAAGCAAATTATAGTATAAAGCAAGGTATAGAATACAATAAGTACATATTATAATTAGGTATATTTTCACAACCAAAATACATAATAAATATTACACATTATACGTAGGAATCGTAGCCGAGCTCCACGACAGTAACATCTCCTGCAGTTGCAGGTTGCTTAGAAGCGGCTGTTTGGCGAGAGGACGACCTGTCCAAAGTATCTGGGTGAGACCATTTGTGTGTGTTGCCGGGGCGCCAAGAGGAATTGATGGAAGCATGGCGATTAGCTATGTGTTGAGAGAGAACGCAAGCAGTGTTCTCTGTTTGAAGCGCAAAACACGACCTAAAAGCCATCCGATACCTCACAACGAGTCCATTGTGATCTTCCAAACTGACAGGACCGGAGAGCTGTGAGGAAAATGTGGCTTTCAAGTTCGGATTTGTTTGAAGCTCAGACACAAGTGATTTGCCATCTTCTTTAGTCAGAACCGCAAATTGGGCACCAGAGATGAAGTTGGAGAGGGATGCTTTATCGGTTGAATTCTTTGGAGACCGACACATGTCAATTTGGCTGCTTGAGCAGTATGTTAGCGGCGACCACACACCATGTAAAATAAAATACAAGATGCCCCGTTGGCAACAACATTATCAACCTTTTCTGCATAAGTGCATCCACTGACAAAATGATAGATCAGATAATGAGTCAGTCGGTTTAAGGGAAATGCAATGCGAGAAGAGCGGTGGACTTTTACCCTCTGCAAATTACAACTACGTAATTGCTTAAAGAAGGAGTGCTTGACGGAAGAGTGAGGCAGGCATCATTCTGACTGTTCAATGTGGCCAAAGTAGCGTAGATAGGCAAATCTTTCCCGTTGAAAACTCCACCACCATGATAAGGAATGTTTCTGCCAGAGGAAGTGCGCAGCTGGAATACAATCTGCTTTGTGGATTTGACTGATCCAATTGCGATGTAGTTAGTTGCGGTGGCTAGTGTTTCAGCGTAAAACAGCCCTTCCTTTCAGACATTGAGCAAAGTAAGACGGTAAGTATCAAAACTCAATTGGAAGAAACAGAAGATCATCATTACTTTGCCTTCATTCCCAGCTACACCTAGAAAGTTGGGCTGGATGTTCATGGAATCGTAAGAGGGTCCACTATACGGAAACGGCACTTAGTAAAAGTCATGACTAGGCTTCCGTACAATTACTTACTACTGCAAATAGTTGCTAACCAATCTGCTCGCGTCAGAGGTGTCGGTGGGTAGGGCTATGGAGTCTGCCATAGCAAGGATTGTTTCCGTGATGTCGAGGAAGGGTGCAGGAGTGTAGAGCAAGTCAAAGTGCAAGCTGATAGCTTTGGCAAAAAAAACTACCCATGTTGTATTCTGTACCGTTTATGGCTTGAAAGTGGTCCAAGCCATCAACGGTACAGAATTTTTGGCATGTTCAATACCGTCCTGACAATATTAAACCGTTTCAGATAGCTCAGGGACCTTGGCCTGATGAACCAACTCGGTCGATAGGTTGGCCATTGGTTCGTTGACAGCATTCTCAAATCTTTAAGCCTGCACCCCAATACATACATGTCATTCTCTACCTTGCTCAATTGGCAACACAATTGAGCAAGGAACAACATAAGAATAAAAGCCCATACATACCTTGAGAGGTGGTAGGGGCTGTTGAGGGCCTGGTATCTCAATCCAACCCAAGAGAAAAAAAACAAAAGCGCCTGGATCAGTCACCAATCTAGGCTGGTTGAAGAAGAATGAGATCTTTGTGTAAGTTCCTTGCTCAATTGGCAACCCAATTGAGCAAGGACCTTACACAAAGATCCAGGAATAAATAATGACAGCTCCTACTTACCTTGAGAAGTTCTAGGGGCTGTTGAGAGCCTGTTTGCTTGGTTGACACCCAAACAAATCCAAAGCAAGCGCGGAATATGTATGGTCGGGTCCTAGAAGCAAAGGACCTGGTCAGTTCTAGTTTGAATTGAGTATTGTAAAGATACTACTTTACCTGATAAGATTACCTGATGAGATGGTGGGGGTTCTTAAGGTACTTCAGAGAAAACTTCCCATCTGTAGAGATGTTTGCCCTTACGTGTGCAAGAAAAAAGCAAGCTCAAACATATTTTGATCCAATACCATTTGCCAAAAAGGCACTGATGAGTGTAAAAAGGTTATTGATTTTATTGGCATTCCAGAAGAGAAGAGAACAATCATCTGTAATGAAGCAGAGCAATCAAGAAAAATTGGCACTGCAAGGAAACCAAATCAAAAGCAAGATTCAGAAAGCTGGAAGTTTATTGTTCTGCAAGTCAATGTTGAATTTTATTCACCTGGGTTGAAGAGTGCAAGCGTTATGGGGCGTAACAGTCCACGTAATCCATTGTTACTAGATTCAACGTTTTCCAACAAGGCCGGGGCTGCTTCTGGTTCCTCCTCATTGTAAACTTCATGCCACTGATCCTTGAGGTCGGCTAGAAGATTATGCAGAACAATGC
Source organism: Puccinia hordei (assembly GCA_007896445.1). Classification (NCBI taxonomy): domain Eukaryota; kingdom Fungi; phylum Basidiomycota; class Pucciniomycetes; order Pucciniales; family Pucciniaceae; genus Puccinia; species Puccinia hordei. Next base: position 36,808 of record RDRW01000237.1, on the reverse strand, counting down.
AGGTGATGATCCACTTGACCGTTGCCTTCATCTCATGAGGGTTCCTGATTTGTGATCGAATTTCTCACAAACTGGAAAATCAACCCTTTAGAATACCGATGGCATGTTCAATTTGTACTCTTGATTGGGCTAGATGGTAATTGAAATCCACATTCTCAGGTATAAGTAAGTCAGAACCTTTGTAGGCTGGAACAGTATGTTGATCACTTGAATAAGCAGAGTCGGCCAGGAGGAATTGGTGTTGGTCAAAGAATTGTTCTGGATTTTGAGCAAGCTTCATATTAGAGAAGACATAACAATCGTGACAGGATCCTGGGTAGCCTGCAAGGTACGATATGAACTTTTTTTTTTATGTCACAAACAAGAGTGACCAAAATAGAGTAACTGTTTGGAAAGCAAACAACACATCAGCTCGGAATCGGTAAAATAGTGGAACCAATGCAAACAATCCAACCATTTTTTTCAATCCCAGTAGTGGTTACCGTCCGCCCGAGGCTTTTGACTCAGTGGAATGGTTGTTCCATCAACAAAGCCAACACATCCAGGGAAGCCTTCATCTTGCATGACCTGAGATGATTCCATACGTTCTTCTTGAGTTGGCCAAGATACCAAGTGTGATCACATTTGATAAAGAATCTTGATCACCCGACAAGTGTAAAGGTTGATCGTTCCATAGCCAACTTGGAAGAGATTCTTGAGTCTGAACACAGCAGCACCGTTTCCGTTTGATCCAAGACGGCACATAGCAATAGCAAGTTGGACTGATGGGTCTTGTTGAGGATTCTGAGAGGAGTTGTGAAAGATTGGATTTGACTCAATCAGTTGAAGAAGATTGAGGAAAAATGGGAAAGACATTTGAAAAAGCTGGAGGAAGCATGATTGAGGAAGCTCTTGAATGATTGAAAGGTCATATTGAGGATAGAATAATGCAGTGGTGCCTCTGGCATTGAGGTATTGTTTCTGGAGTTTTGATTGAAAATAACGGTAGAAATCTTCAAGACCTGAGTCTTTGTTATCTGAGTCAAAAATCAATACTGTTGCAGCAGAGTTGGCCGCTTGAAATAGTTGCTTGTGTTGAGAGGGTGGTTGTTGCATGATTGGTTGAGGTGAGGTGTGATGTTTGCTTGGTTTGACAAGAGGACATGGATTGAACGGTGAAGCGTGAGCTGATGTGAGATGTGATTTAATTGGGTTATTTTGGAAATGAAGGATTTGGATGGAAAACCAGGGTTTTTCATTTTCAAAATCTGTTCGGTTTTTAGCTACCCCTTTTTGAAAACCGTTGATTAGAAATTGTGGATTTGGCGATTTCTAATCAACGGGTTTTAATGGTGGATTTGGTCATATTTGATACCCCCTAATTCACAAACAAATTTGATACTTTGATTACAAATCAAGTAATAAAAGAAATAATAGGGGGTATCAAATATGACCAAACACCAGGAAAAATCCTAGCTCACTAGAGGACAGGTGACGTGAAGGAATCTCCAGCTTGATCTCCATCTGTACTCCGCTTTGAAAATAATGTAAAACTCATCAGATGAGCAGGTTCAGTTGTGTTCAGCTCACCTGTGTATGTATGTACTTATGTGTGCACCACATGTAATCCTGATTACCTGATCCTCAGACTGTATGTACATATTGAAATAAACACATGCTTGCTTACTCCAGCAGCCACAACTCCTTCCATCGGCAAGCACACCTCGGCTGACCAAGGCATTTCCTGGAGGTTTGCAAATGAGACTCAGTCTTGCAACAGCACTGTTTTGCAGACCCAATCTCCTACTTCTTGATGAGTCATGTCCAACAATCATGGAAGGGAATTGGTTCTAGAATATGCGCTCAATGAGTAGGTCGTTGATTGTCTAACATGATTGGGATGACTAGGATGACATCCACAACGATTTTGAGTAAGTCAGATGTAACGGTTAGTTGGGTAGCGTGAAGGGATGGATTGAAGGTAAGGAAGAAGTAGGAAGGTGGTGTGGTTAGAGACTCTTGAAGGTCGGTTATCACTACTACAAGGCTACTGATGCAGTCTTGAAACAAAACCAAAACCAAAAATAAAGAACGAGCTGATGACTGATTGATTTCTCAGGAGGTCAAGATCACAGACAACCCTGGAATGGATAAACCGAGCTTGTTCAAGAGAAAACGAAGAGTGATGAGAGTGATATGTATGTATCGTATCGGGGGAGAACGAGACGAGAGATAAATATTTAAGTATTGAAGAAGAGATGAAGCGGTCAAGAGGGAGGGGAGAGAGAAGCGATGTAGTAGTGAGGAAAGAGAGGCTGTAGAGAAGGTGGAGAGGATGGCAACGATGGTGTGCTCCAGCTTTGAAGGTAGCCATGGATCAGATGTTGAACGGTTGACTTGAAGATCTGAGGAAGTTGCAGTCGGCCATTGTATGAGTCAATTGAATTTTTGACTGATCGACATCAAGCGCAGGGATGCTTGGTGACCAGCCATTGAAAGCCCCTGCTGGTTGATGGCCAGTGTGTATGTAGTATGTAATAGACCGCAGCTGAGGGACTCAGTCTGGCTGAGTGTTCCTAAATGCATACCATGGTGGATGAGTGTACTCAGCCCTACTCAAACTCCTCAGGTGTGAATGAGCACATGACAAAATTGAAACAGAGTCATGCTGGAATTGCGGCAGAGATTCAGCCTGTTTTACTCCACGTCACCTGCCCCCAGTTCACCTGAAGTTTTGTCTGGTGAAATCCACAATTAAAACCAGTAAATTAGGTTTTTCCACAAAATTTCACTTTTGAGAATTCTGAATCATTTCATATACATCTCAATGGTTTTTAAAAATGGTTGATTTTCAAAACCAGTTGATTAGATAATTGTGGATTTGGTCATATTTGAAACCCCCTAATATTATTGAATATAAAGAATCTAAGCATAAATTAACCTAGGGTACCTCACTCGTAAGTACCCTTGATTTCTGCTCCTTCATTAATTAATCTGATATCAAAGATTTACCATACAAGCATCCAGAGGGCCTCAGGACTTAGAAAAAACTGCCTTCCTCTAGTTTTGGAAACGTGAAACAATTATAAGAAAAAGATCTGAGTGTTTCATAATTATCTTCTATGAAACACTCCAAAATATTCCAGAAAGTACCAAATCTCTGTGTGTCATAATATATGAAACAAAATTGCCAATTATCCAAAGAATCTGGATGAAACACATGAAAATTTGATGAAACACAGAAAAACTTCAAATTACACTGAATTTTGGTTATTCACCCACAATTCAGCCAAATACAGCTAGAATACAACCACAAACTGGCCCACAAAGTTTTATAAACCACAATTCGGCCATTAAATGAAAAACTGGGTGCTCCCTGGTACCAAAAGGTATTTAAGCAGCTCCATTTCCCCCAAGAAAGCATTCCCCAGGTTATGACACATTACTTTACTTAGCTTACCCACTTTCAACAAAGCATTGCCACCAGCCTCTTGCCTGGTAAGTACCTTAAGTTAATACATAATCCCCTTTAAAAATCCCCTCAAAATCTCCCCAGAAAGTTGAATAAATTAATAACAGTAAGTTATAACCATTTCTCTGTCTGTGGTGCTTTTTCCCTTCCTTTCGACATACCTGGGATCTAAACAACCCCTGATTTATCAGACCCCAGTTTTATAAGGTTATTTAAATCCTCTGCTTTTTGCAAGATACCTCAGAGGGATCTAAACAACCCCTGGTTTATCAGTCCCCTCTTCTATTTTTATTTTGATTAATTTTTACTTAAAAAATTAATAAAACACCAACAAAAAACAAAAAAAATAATAAGTTTTTACACACAAAATCCTCTGAAATTATTTTAGAAACATTTTTATAAATATTTCCTCAAAAATACATATCTTTGCAGTGTGTGTAGCTAGAAGATTTTTCATCTTGGCATCACCTAGGCTGATAGAAAGGGAATCGGGAATTCAAGGAACCTTTAACCCTTTGAGCTTCCATCTCAAGTGTCTCAAAGCTCAAGCTTTTAAGCTTGAAGCTTGAAGTTCATCTTCTTCTAACTTAAAGCCTTGAACTTCAAAGTTTGAAGCAGAGGCACATCCTCCTGTTGAGGGACAGGGATTTCTTCCCCCATCAGTCCATGTAGTGCTTTGGGATGTAGCACCTCTTACCGGGGGGTTACTTTCATACAATGGGTATGAAATTTAGATAATCTCAAAGATAACAGACCATTCAATCTGTTGTTGTAGAGTTTTCAGATTCAAGCTCAGCTTTGGTGGTTGGAGATTTTGAAGCATAACACTTTCAATAAACCAGTGGAAACAACTTTGCTTAGAGTCATAATTGGAAAAAGTACCAGAGGTTATCCAGACTATCAGAAGAATGGCTCAAAACATTTTATCATTTTATCATTTGTGTTTCCACATTGCTCCAGTACAATGCATATGCATAGAATGGGATTCAGCAAGTGCTAAACCAGACTCTATTCTCCAGGAATAGCCACATCAGAATACAACAAGGAGAAACAACCAGATCAGAAAAGCAGATCATTACCAGGTTAGTAAATCCAGCAGCCTCAGTAGATGCTACAACAAAACTTTCAGCCCTAGAGATACTCCAGATTTTCCTAAGAACTAACTTAAATGTAAATTATAATAAAAATTCTGTAGCACTAATAGAAATAATAAGATATCATAAAATATTATTAGATCAAACAACTCAGAAAGTAACATCAAGTGGTTCAGCTCACTCAAACCACCACTAATATCTTACTCCTTCTAGTACTTTATCATATGATAAAGATACTGTAAGAAAAGGGAATAACAAGTATAAATTATGGATTAAAAATTATTGTCATAAAAGCTGAGAGGCAATAAATGTATTTGAATGAATATAAGAATAATGCAATTATGCTCATACAAAAGAAATTACCTAATTGCGTGGTAATTTCCCAGTATTGTTCTATTAAATGAATTGGCCCATGATGTGATTGGTTATACACACATGTCATGAGGTCATGGGGACATAGAAAATACTGTGCTCAATTCAATACAATTCCCATTGCATCATAGTGCATTTGAATAGTAATAGATTAGAGCATAATATACAACAACATTCTTGAACCTTCCCCTGAAGACCTCTAGAATATACAAGGAGGCCATTTCCTGGTTTAGGATTGGATCCTCAGCACATTAACCCAGTACCACATTAGTAAGTAGCCTGAATATTCTCCTCCTACTTTTAGAGTAGCTTTATCCCTTTATTATCCAACCCACCTTATTTACTGGAATAATTATCAAGCTACCTTAGAACCTCCCTATCTTAGACCTTGAAATATTCCTTAAAAAGCAGTTGCTGCAAGACTACCACCTCTGACAGTAGCCAATCAGCTCAAGTGCTTGCCAGCTACTTAGTAACAATTTCCATTGTTACACATCTCTCAAAAAGACAGAAAGATAGCCAAACCTATATGGTTAGTTTTTAGTCATCTCATGATTGACTAATTATTAAATCAAATGAGACAATTAAAAAAGAGTTTAGGTTATCCTCTGTGCATAGTTTGGACACTATAGAGACAACATGACAACAAACTGTACTCTACTCCACTTATTTTGGCTTGTAAAGTAAGGAATAAAAAGATTACACTTTAAAAAGTGTCATAAATATAAACAATATTACTTTGGTGTTTTGTTAAAAACACTAAGTATAAACAATAACAGGTTACTACCCGGCTGCCAGACTTCTGTTATGGGAATTAATATCCTCAGAAGGGCTAACCAGACTTTGACACGGTTCTTCCAATTAAATTAAGGGGTGTTAATTTAATTGGGGGGGATTTGAAGAACTCTAACTATAAGAGATAGTTATAAGTAAAAAAGGCCAGTCCTCCCAGCTTACAGGAGAAGGTGAGCGCCTTTATAGCTTATAATAAATTATCTAAGTATAGCTAAAGTTGATGGGGAGAAGATGTCTTCAATTTGGTGAAGAAACCTCCTCCTTAAATAATAAATATATTTGGATTAATCCCTCTGTGATTTATTTGACAGTGGGGATTGGGGGAAATTTGCCAGGTGAATATGATCAGCCTGTTTGTGGTAAGAAGTGAAACATGGTGTCATTTTTAATTAAAATGATGCCATAGTTATTTCACATTAAAATAATTTAATGTTTATTTCACTCTAATTAAACTAAATAATTATTTAATACATGTACATATAAATTCCTTTGGGGTTAGTGCTTGAAAAAGCGCTTGCCCTGGAGAGCCAACCAGGTGGGAATTGATTTATAAGTCTTTATTACATATTTAATATATTTTACATAAAGATTTACCTTAATTTATGTGTAATTTTATACTATATATTACTATGGGTTAATCTTGGATCTTCCAGCATTTTCAAGAAGAAAACTATGCCAATAAATGGTTCTTTATCCATTCATTGCATGTTTGAAAATTAATATCCCAAGGATTTTCATGAATTAAATTATAACGTATTTTTGGTAGAAAACAGATATAATTTAAATAAAGGGTTTGTATTGAATGTGGTCATGAGTGTGGTGTGAACTCAGGTCCTTCTGTTTACATCAGATATCTCTAAGCCAGTCTGTAACTGTTATACTATTATACAATTTGATAAGATGTTTAAGTCTAATTTCACTCATGTTGAGAATGTCAATGTGAATAAAAATAAAGAATAAAGAATAATTATAATTATTCAAGCTTGCAGTTTCAAGTATTACATGTTACATACTACATGTAATATCTTGGTGGCTGACATTCATACACATAGCTGACGGCTGACCCCCCCCTGTTGACTATAAAATGAGCTTCATTTGGCCTTAAAATTTAGGATTATTTTGTTATGTTGTTTTCTAATTTATTTTTATTGAAATGCCTTGGATGTCAAATGATGGATCTTGGGACAATACTGTTTTGGGGACCTGATTTGAATCATCAGAGTCATTAAAATACTAATTTAAAAGCATCAAAGCCTCAAAAAAAGACATTTTGTGCAAGGGAAAAACTTTCACCGTTCCCACATCCTTTTCTTTGCCCAAACACCTCACACCAACTATTGGTAAAAAGAGAGGGTATGTAATCCATCCAGAAAATTCTGTTCAGATTTTTCCACTGGCTCTAAAACTTTTGTCCAAGTTGGATTTCTCTGCTAACAGCTTTAATCAAGCAGGATTTTACCTGTTGAAGCCATAAAAACAGCTTTTATGCAGCCGCCATGTTAGCTGGTGAAACTCACAGTTAGCGGGCCAAATCAATCCACTATTTAAGCATAGTGTAGCTGGAAAAAAATCAGCCAACAGCTAAAATTCTTCTAACAGCTAACAGTTAGTGTAGCATAGCATATATCTAATGCCACTACGCTAATGGAAACTTGTCATGTGTTAGCGGCAAAACAATTACGCTACTTGTTAGTGTAGCGGTTATTTTCCAAAGCTAACACTACCAACAATTAGGCTGCAAAATTTCTTGCTGCACTAACTTTTAGTTTACCACGGTGCAGCGTCAGCTAACACTACAAATTTTCTGGCAAAAAAAGTAACTGCTACACTAACAGTTAGTGGTCAAATAGTGTAGTGTAGTGTAGTGGCCCACTGTTGCTATCAGTTAGTGGTCAAATAGTGTAGTGTAGCATAGCGGCCCTACTGCTATTGATGAGTAAATAAGATGTGTCAAAGATTAATGATGGAGTATGTACTCAAGGTTAGAGTTACAAATGTGACCAAAGATGATAAGTGAGATGAGAGACATATAATGATTAAGATGAGCTATAGAATGAAATGCACATGATGATCAAAGATGAGTTGTAATATGAAATGTCTTTGAGTTGGAGGATGAGCTGTCAGATGAAATGTCATGAGTTTGAGGATGATAATTTCTAGGTGGGAGGGTTTAGTGCAAGGCTGTTGGAAATGGTTAAGAACCAAGCTGAAAGTAAAGGTTCATTTGAGCTGATCCAGAAAAGGGTTATTGGATTTCTTGAAGCTGAGTTGAGTCACCAGAAATGGTAGTCCCTAGAATTGAGAGCTGATTAAGGTAATTGTCAAAAATGGAGTTCAAATGTCCACCTTGGTTAGGTGTCACACAATTAGTCATTGAAATGTTTGAAGCTGAGGTGCATTCAAAGTCCAATGGAAATGTAAATGACTGTGCTGTGGTTGGCTGAGCCCATAGAGTTGCAGTGTGACAAATTATATCAGATGGAAAAGTCTGACATTATATCACTATGCAAAAACTCAAGAAACTGCAGGCAGTTGATGTGCAAACTCACAAATTTACCTTTGTAATTTTACATGTCAACTGCCTGCACCAGGAAACATCTATGGTCACTGTCTTCAAGTGATGTGCAAAATTATCAAGGCACCTTTATACTTTGCTACATCACTTGTAGACAACTGACAACAGATTTTTCCTGGCGTTGTCAGACTGACCTGATATAATGTCAGTTTTTTCCCCCATGTAATACCAAATCCAAACACCTGATACATTTGTGCTGGCAGTTTTAGTGTTGGCTTGTTGGCTAACGTATCATTCACATTGTGCTATTTACATTGGGTGCCCAAAAACAATTACCATCCCCTGAAGCTTCACGTTTGACTCTGATTAACCATTCACCACCAATTTAGACATCTTCATTCAACTCATCTTCCCACGCAGACTTGATCTTCACAGATGTGTCTCCAGATGGGACCAAGTTGTACGGCCAACACACCACATCATGCACTAATACTTGACATCATCATCACTCACATGTGATCTGAGCGTGTCTGTCAGGGATCCATAACAGCCCTTGGGATAGATCATGTAGCATGGGTAGACCTAGCCACATACTGCAAGAAGACGCCAGCAAGCAGGATCAAAAAAACATATCCAATAACTAAGCTTGCTTGATACCGACAGGAGCAGGAATTCGATGATACAGTAGAAGATTCCACAGAAATTTCAGAGTTGATTTTCATACCCAACGTCCTATCACGGCATGATAGGCTTTGGAACAAGAAGAAATAAGAGGGATATAGGCTGGCTTGTCCAAAAACGATAATCGTCGATCCCTATTGGTTACTCCCCAGATAGGCCAAAGGGAAAGTGTTCTGTGAAGCTCAATAACTTAGGTTGTTGTAGTCATAAGACTTAGAAATGAAATAGAATATAGAACAGTTAAATGGGGTTTTCTTATCAGTTGTCAATCCATTCATCCAAGGGTGATATAGATAGACAAATACACGAACTGTTCATCATCCACCGTTGTAAATAGCTCGCCTTCATGAATCAGCTGTGCTGTTTCGTCACTATTTGCCTCAGAATATACAGACAATTTGATCAGGATCAGCATGCCAAAAGAGGGCGCCAATCTCGGAGTACTCACATCACGTCCTGCACGTTGAGATGGCATTCCCTAGCAATCTCGTGGATGTTTATACCCTCATCAGGAGGCTGAATACTTGCGAAATACTCCATGATCTTATTCTGTTTAGCAGTCCTGTTGGGATTTCTAGGCTGAACGATCTTTCCATGACTAGCGTTGTTAGTCGATTGGTCGATGTTCATTTTATCACCAGCGCCCTATGGGATAGCGGTAGTAAGGGTATTGGTGACAGGAACGGCAATCGATAGCTCGAGTAAAACAGTTAGTTAGCAAATACACACCGTTGATCCGCTTTCGTAAGCTAGTGTGACCCGGACTGCATCAAGAAGACGATAGTTGATTTCGTTGAAATCGGTGATTTTCTCTAAACGAAGTCCGGCGATGTTCTTCTTATTATTGAAGAGCTTCGCTGACCCGATGACTCGCACCCAATCGCGAATTCTACCGTTTAAGTGTTGAGGATTGTTGTAATACAAGGTATCGAAAGAACAAAACGAAACAAAGCCGGTCAGAACGAAGTGTAATGTATCAGGAGCCTCGGATTGACGAAACTGAATGCCTGTCTCAGCCTCGAATCCCTCACTTTCTCCATCACTCGAATCGATCCACTTTCGAACCTCGATCCCACCAGTTCCATCTTCAACTTGCAAGAGAACATTGGTCGCGTTTCTAACGATATCGCGAACCACCCCACAAAACGAAACCTGGGCGTTAAGGAATCCGATAGGAAATTAGTTTTTATATGGTTGATCAGTTGGAAAGGATGAGAAGCCGGATGCCTCAAGAGCCGGGAAACGGACATTGGTTACATCGATATCTTGGATGGAAATTGCCGAGTCAGTGTTTGATGCTTCGGCATCCAGCACTTGTTTAATGGTCACCGGCCTCAGGGCCTGTTCCACACGACGTGTCCCACCGGGCGTATTATTGTTTTGGGAGCCTAGGCGTATGAAGAGATATCAAATTCCTAGAAGTTAGCCCCAAGACATACGCGTAAATCTGGAACTGTTCGCTCGTTCACCTTGCATGAAACCGCCTCCACCACCGTATTCATCACCATCTGCAAAGCGCGAGGCATAGGTTGCCATCGTTCCTGTTCAGGTATGGCTCGGTAGAATCTGGTAGATTGTATTAATCCTCTCTTTCCCCGGCTTGGCCCGAGATGAAGAGAGGTAGACGTGCTGCGGCGAGTCCGGGAGATGTATGTGACATCTATGTCACAACTCTCGCCGTAGACGCCACTACACTATGTACACTGGTGTATGACAGGACAACAAAACATAAAAAAAATAAAGAAAGGAAGAAAATATATACATATATATATATATATATATAACAAAAAGTAAAAGAAGTAAAGAAACTAAACTTGTCCCAACACTTTTGAGCATAACCTGTAAAATAGGTCTGGACCCAAACTTTTAGTGAAGATGTCAGCGAGCTGATCTTTAGTACCTACCCAATGTAAAACTGTCTTTTTCTGAAGTAACGCCTCATTTGTGATGTAGAAGTCTTGATCTGAATGTCTTGTCCTTTTGTTAGATGCATCGTCAGTTGAAACACGGATTGCGGATTGGTTATCACAATGTAAATGACCAATAAAATCTCTTCTCAGCACATCTTTTAGTAGATGTCTTACCCATAACGTCTGTCTGGTAGCTACCCTAGCGCCATGTACTCCGCATGGCAAGTTGACAATGCCACCAACATTTGCCGTCGTGCAACCCACAGGACCGGACAATTCAGGAAAGATACAAGTACCCCATACAAAGACCTAGAGAATTTGCCGCCCCAAGACGCATTGCAAAATGTCTTGAGTGGCTTGTTGTCCAACGTCGGAAACAGAGTGATCTCTCCACGGTGTTAGCAATATATCCCAGCAAATGTGTCAAACCTTTCCGGTGAACAGGACCCAGCTTTGCAGAGAAATGCGCCAAATAGTTAACTGCGAATGCAATATCTGGCCCCGTTCCTACGGCCAGATAGCTTAAACTTCCAATGACAGACAGGTACTTCCCAGACATTTTTGGGTCGCCGCCTGGATCCGTAACACCGTTGTAGTTGGGTGGCAGGGGAGTTTTTGACGTCGTAGACCCATCCCAGACAGGAGATTCTTGATCAGCTCATTCTGAGACAGAATAAACCCACAAGCAGTTCGCTTAACGTCCAGCCCTACAATGGTGGAGAGTTTAGGAGACCATTTGATTTTAAGCATTCCTTTTAGATCTGATTTGAGCCGGCGCAATAGATCTTCACTTGACGAAGTCACTACACTGTCATCTACGTGTAGCCAGATCACTCCAACCTCTGAAGGATGTCGCAGGACATATAGAGAGTTGTCGTACTGAGAAGGTATGTACCCCAAATCTCCCAGAACTTGACGTAGGTGTAGCCACCAGCACCGCGCTGCTTGCCTCGTGCCATAAAGGGCTTTCTTTAACAAGAGCGCGTGACCATGAGGTACATTCATTCCTTCTGGTGGATCCACCCAGATCTCTTTGTCAATCAGTGAATTTAAGTACGCTGCCACAAAATCAAAGCTGTGGACAGGCCATTTATAGGCTGCCGCTATTGTCAAGAGCAATCTCAAAGCAACAAAAGTTGCTGTAGGAGCAAAAGTCTCCAAAAAATCAGTTCCCGCAACTTGCGTGAAACCCTTCGCCACAAACTGCGCTTTAAAACAAACACCTGAACCATCTAGGTCTGGCTTCACAGCAAAAACCCATCGTCCGCTGAGGGGCTTTTTATCTTGCGGTTTTGGAGCCACCAGCCATACTCTCATCTGTTCAAGATTGTTGAGCTCTATAGAGATGGCCTTCTTCCAGGCTTCCATGTCTGGTGAGCGCATCGCTTGCTTGAAAGTTTTAGGTACTGAGACCGAGTAGAACTGACAAAGCTCCATGATGTTATCAATGATCATTTCTTGATCATGGAACTCAATTTTCTTGCTGAAATCTCCTAACTCCATAAGGTTCAGTACGAATTCCAGCGACAGTTTCTTTGAAGAAGGCATTGGCTGTCGTTCCATTACTTCATCTGAATGCTTAGAATTGATAAAACGCTCCTTGTCATCATCAGCAAAACAAGCCATTGCTGACGTAATAAAACGCTTTTCCATTGGCAGCCAAAAGAGCCAGCCTTTACTGGCTTCCAGATGTCCGACCACCTGCGCCTTCAGCGCTCTAGGGTCTAGCTTCTGTCTCTTTTCAGGCGGAATGTGGACGTATGCATAGCTACCGAAAGAACAAAACATGTCATATTGTGGTTTCACCCCAAACATGGCCTCATATGGTGTCATTCGACCGCTGGACTTGTTGGGGATCCTGTTCAAGATGTGATTTGCCCACAGGAAAGCGTAGTTCCAAAAGGATCAAGGAAGATTGCTATCAAAAAGAATAGTGCGGCCCATTGCCTGTACCGTCCTATTGAAACGTTCCACCATTCCATTCTGGTAATGGTGGTAAGGTAGAGATCTTTCTGTGTGAATTCCCTTTGCGGTCAAGAAGTCAGCAAGTACTTTGTTTTCAAATTCGCCTCCGTTGTCGCTACGCAACACCTTGTCAGATAAGCCTGTTCTGCGCTCCAGCTTATTGATGATGTCAATGATCGCGTTGTTGGTGTCTGATTTGGCCTTGAGAACTTTCAGATATGAATAGCCTGTCCCAGCATCTCTCATTGTCAAGAGATAGTTTCCACCGTCTATTGCTGTCTCCTGAAAAGGACCAACTAGGTCTGCAGCCAAGACCTCCATCTTTCCCGCTGCTCTCTGCGTCGAGCTGAGCGGGTTAATCTTGGTGCTTTTGCTCACCATGCATACTGGGCAGTGTATCTGGCCCGGAGGTAGAGCTTTAGGTAAGCCGAGCCCAATGTTTTCTTTGATCAGTCAATGAATCACTCTGAGGCCAGCATGCCCAAAAACACAATGCCAGAAAAGCAGCTTCTTTTCATTGGCCATTAGTGATTCAGGCTTCCACAAGTGTGCATTGGTAGACGGGACAGGTTCCCTGAACAGATTTAGTTTATCTGTTGGCATGGGATTAGTCGCCATGAAATTTGGGGGAGAATCATGATTTGTGATTTCATTCCCAGGTTGCTTTTTTGGCATACACACATGTATAACAGGCCGGTTGATACTGGTAGGATGAGATGAAGTTAAAGAAGAGCGCGTTTGAAATAAATGAGATGTATGTGCGGCGTTGAGAGTAACAGTGAAAGAAGAATTGGAAACATAAGAAGAAGAAAGTTGAGACGTCGAGGAAGAGCGAGGAAAACAAAATTTGGACTTGGTTGTTGATTTCAAATCATTCGTCAAAAAACTGGATGGCACCATCATGATGTTGAAGTCCTGGTCAAGTAGCTTCAATGAGCGGGTCTGATATGCACCAACGGTTGCGTTTGGCATCAAGAGGACAAGAGATTGTGAGGCGCCCCAATCTGTCAAAAATGTTAAACACATCGCTACTGTTGTCGTACAATATACAAGCATCAGCTTTACGCAACACGGCCATAGCCAATAATGTTGTGCGGGTGTCCTTACAATATAGGACTCCGCATAACATAATCACATTTCCGTCCCCTCGTTTGATATGAAGTTTGCCAATGCCCGTGATGAAGGACTTATCGGAAGTGGTAGCTACCAATAGTGGGAGCGGTTTAGAGAGAGTTTTGAAGTTGTGAAGGAAAGATAGAAGACCAGTGAAATGATGAGATGCCCCTGTGTCAAAAATGACGGGTCGACTTACAATATTATCACCAAGAGACATATTCTGGAAATCCAGATCATCCAGGTCATCTGGAAGCTCACCAATTTCCATGATGTGGGCCTCAGCCCCCCCAACGCTGTGGAACTCCTAAAGGATCAGGAAAGAGCTTGAAGGGGAAATAGACAACAAATCCAGTAAATAGAAGATGTTGAAGCTACAGGTGCTGATGAGGCTGCCCTTCTTGACTAATGCTGAGGGGAAAGGGTTTCACTAAGAAAAAGAAAGAAAAGAGGTGTGGCTATATTTCTACTAATCCTTAGACTGCTGCTACTAATGGGAACTTAGGTTGTTTAATCAATCTGAGGCAGGGCCCTTAAGAGGAGTGAGAAAAGCACTTATGGGGTATGTGAGGTTATTTGGGTAACACTGCCAGCATAATTGCCTAGGTTGAGTTCATCCCAGTTGAACTAGGAGCAAACAACCAATTTAAAAGTCTCAACCAATGTATGGGGTTGATTTGTGGTTAGTGAGTTTTGGGTTATATGCTGGGTGTAAAGGTTGATGCAAAAGTAAATGTAAAAGGTTTAAAGGTGAATGTAAATGTAAACTGTACTTTTAATAAAAGGGGAGTGCATCATTTTAACCATAGAACTAAGGGGAGTTCTACTTATACAAAAGGGCACAAGATGGCTGATCCTGGCAGTAAAGAGAAAGGGGAAATGTGTTCAGAGGTATACAACCAAAAAGAGAGTAGTGATAGTGTAAGAAAGATGAGCCAATGTAGCTAGTAACTATGTATATAAGGAATGTAATGTGACTAGTAACCAAAGAGGATGATAAAGGCAGAAGATGTAACTATGTAATATAAATGACTGTGCTGTACAACTTTATACCAAAGAAGATATAAACTAAAGAAAAGTATGTAATATCTGTGTTTTATTTATGTACTGTATATTTATAATTCAATACCTTGTATAATATCCTATGGGGTTGTAGTATTGGTAAAGTGATGTAGTTATAAGTGGTAATATTTCTACGAATGCTAATAACTTCTGAACCAAAGGGAAATCAGGGGTACTTTGAGTGAGTGACTAGGGGTAGTTTTGTATGTAGAATCTGATTATGTAGTAATAATGAAGTATATGTGAGAGGAAATGTAAGTTGTTGATTATTGTATGTGAAAAGGTATGGATTACCACAACGCTTGAGTTGTAGACTGATCTGGAGTTGCTGTCAAATGGTTGCTGGCTGTCGGATATCGTGGTCGATAAAAATCAGCCATTCGTTTGGCTTGACTTTGCAAAAGGGATGGGGGGGGCATAAGGCACATTGGGCGAGGTTGAAGTTGGCTGTGTGTACAGTAATCCAACAAAATTCACTTGCGTACGAGTTGAAGTTTGCTGGAATGGCGAGTTGCCGGGGCCCCGCACTCGCGTGTTGAGTTGATTTGACTTTGCTCTGTGTGGGCAGTCCCTGAGGCAGTGGTCGGGAGCCTTGCACTGCCAGCACTTGTGGGCCGTGGCAGAGTAGAAGTAGAGCGCATCCGGCCAGTTGTCCTCCGGTACATCGGCGAGAAAGGAGTTGAAATCAAAACCCTCTCCCTCAGTGTTAGCAAGTAAAAATGAGGGAGCTTGCCCCCGGGACTCTTCTGGAGCGACTGAATCTTCATGTTGCTTCTTGCAGATGTCGAAGTGATTGACGAGCAAGTAAAATTTGAGAAGCGCTTTCAATGGATCATTTTGGATGGAGTTTTCAATTTGTTGTTCCCATTCTTTTTTGAAAGGTAATGATGACCTCATTACCGCCAATTGGAACACAAAACCAAAAAAGGCGTCCGAGTGAATTTGTACATTGAGATTATTCCACTCTGTGTACAAGTTTTGCATCTGGGATGAGATGCCTACGGCATCTGAATCCTTGACTGAGAAAGCAATAAACCGCTTCCATACATTCACCTGGCCCGCTCTGGAAGTTACTGAGAATTTTGTCTTCAATTTCGAAAGGATCTCAATCGTTGTTGTTGAGTGTTGGGCATCGGAAACAAGTGAAGGGTGAATACCCGCCAACACAAACATTCAAGCAATCTTCTTGAAAGTCGAGTTGTCAATGTTTTTGAAGAAAAAAATTTGATCCAACATGTGCGAAGAACCAATCTCTTGGAGGGTGATCAACCATTGCGCCAGGTTTTTACCATTGCCCACCAACTTCGATTCATCGGTCCATCTTGAATTGATTGCGGTAGCAGTTTGACTAACCAGCTTTGCTTGTTTGAGTTGAAGTTTGGCGTTTAGGAAATCCTGGTGATTTCAAGACAAAGGGGTAGGGTCTGCAAGGTGAGGCGGCACTTGTTGACTACCAGATTTTGTATTTGAAACCCTAGTTGTCATAGCTGGAATGTTGCCGGCAAGTCAATTTGTTGAAGATGATGCCCTCACCGTTTTGTTGGCAAGCCGAGTTCCACTTTCTGTTCCACCAACGGAACCTGCCACTGAATAAAAAAGATTGGTCATCTTAGCTTCTCCGTCCGGTACGAAATCGATCCGATCGCCGTCCAGGAGAGAAGCCTGCGAGCTGCGACAAGACATCCGCGGTAAAGAGGAATTTGAGGAAGATCGGGAGAGAAAAGTATCAAGGGAGAAGGGGGGTGGATCAAACCGGTATTCTTGAGAAAATGAGCCACTCACCGTAACAAAGTAGAATGGCGTGAGGATAAAAGAGAAGGGAAAAGTTTGAGAGGGAGTAGGACGATATTTTCGTCCCTCTACTTTTCTGCAGGGGAAGTGGGGCCACCACAACCTTAATAACCTAGATGGCTAATCTGCCTAGCGTAATTGGTGTCAGGATTTGATATTGTCCAGGGATAAGAATGGGGAAAAACGAGTCGAAATATATTCTCAGCCAAACCACAGCGTTCCGACGAGATAACGCAAGATCCTTCACATACGGTTGATTACGCTCTACTCTGAGCTACCGTTCGAAGGAAGAACCGCTGGGTCGAATCAACAATTTGTGGGAATTCAAGAGTATCCAATTCGAGGAGGTTTAGAATTGATGAGAAGGGCTCATAACCTGTTCAGGAGGTAAGATTTGTCAGCAAGAATTCTTCAGCATAGCCGGTATCGCAGGCTCATAACCTGTAGGGACGTAGGGTCGGTAATTGGTATGTATTTCGGTAGGTTTTGCCCAGAGGAGACAGATGTAGACTCCTCTGGCTGGCTGAGCGGCAGCCGAGTCAACCATGTGACCTAGGTCACAACATTGATCCCAAAGACAACATTCCTGTCAGCCTTAGAGCCAGAAAAGCTGACCTAAAGTCTGTCTTCTCTTCTTCTTTAAGTCAAAAATGTCTTATATCTGTTTACCCTGAGGTTTAAACCTTGTTTTGACTTTAAATTCTGATTCTTCATTAAAATTTGACCATAGTGTTCACTGAACACTTTGTAATTGCTCAACTCCTTCATGGAGTAATTAAATAAACAATTCTACGCTACAGCTGGCTGGGCAAGTGAAATAAGGCCAGCCAACCACATCTACATGTTAGATTACATAAGCAAACCTTGAAAATTTTCAAAGTTGGTGTATCCCCCGTTCCAGGCAGGATACACAAACTCAAGACACCCAGAACCACCAACTCAGATCACCAAGGGTTCACCAAGTTACAGCTCACCACTCTAACCAACCAAAGGCCTCTTTCACCCAGTACCTCAACAGTATTGTCAGTCAGTCCCCTTTTTGAACCTTACCCTTCTGACAGAAGTCCTTCTCTGTCTCCCCTTCCTCCTTTCCCCTTTCTTGTCCTCATCCCTCATCAAATCAGATAAATCCAAGCACCAATCATCAGATCAGATCAGCTTCAATAATCCTCAGAGATCAATCAGCTTGTGTTCAATCTTTTTCTGTGGTTTTTCCTTGAAACAAACCACATAGGTTTCCCTCTAAAGACCCTTGACTATCCAGCTGAAAGAAATGTGGCCAATGGCCTAAGACTGAGAAGAAGGTGGGCTAAGGAATTCAAGAGCACAAGATGCTCAGGGACTTAGAACACCTGTGAGAGGGACTCAAGAGAGCATGTCTCTCAAGCAAGGGCCCGGAACTAAGTGCGGTTTGTATTTCATGTGGGAACAGATGAAATACATATGACAAAAGGGGCCTAGAGTGGGGGCCTAATGGGCTGTGGAACACTCTGGAAAGCAAAAGAGAAAAAAAGGAAGATAAGCCCTCTTCTGGGCATGGTGGAATTCTAACACCAGCTTGACATAGTCTAAAAAACTGGGCTGATTAGACTTGTCTTCTCAGATACCTTCCACGTTTCCATTGTGTGAAGAGGCTGTTGCTTCTCAAAGACTCTGGCACAGTTCATCCAACTTTTCAAGTTGTTGATTATCATCATTAAAGAGCACTCAGATTCTTAGAAAAGCAGATCAATCAATAATCTTATCCTTTTTCCCCTCTTCTTCTCTAACAGTTGTATTCTTTATCCCTTGAAATACAACTGTTGCCCCCCATTACTTGTGTCCTGTTGTCACTTTAGAGACCCAGGCTCACAATTCCCTTCAACCCAGTGGTGCAGGATGGACAAACTAGTTCACATACTAAGAGAATCCACAGTTGTTTTGATAAAGTTTAGACAACTGTGGAGCCCTTAGCGAGCTCAATAGTTGATTTATCAAGCCCGTCCCCACTTGTGGCTTGATAACCCGGCTCAATTGCTGGGTTATCGAGCCAATCCACACTTGTGCTCCTCTGCAACTTGAGTTTGATAACTCGAGTTGCAGGGGAGCACTAAACGGGGTGGGTTTTTATGGGTGGGGATCTCTCGGGGGTGTCGAATGGGGGGAGGATTGACTTGTGAAAGATAATCACGAGTTACCTTATCGAGCTCAATAGAGGTCCATAAAGTCATGGACCTCTATCAAGAATTTTATTGATTCAACAGTTATCGTGCGCTATCGAGCACACGAGTGTGCAACGTCTTGATAAAGTTGGCTTATCGAGCCGACTTATCGAGACGATTGGAGATGCTCTAACACAGGAGAGAAGCAAAAAGGGGCTTGTGTTAAGCTCGGGTGAGCCCCAGCTCGGTCACCCGTAGCTTCGGGGGGATATCCCCTCGAGGCTCGGGGTTCCACCGAAACCACTGTCAGCTACGCATCAATCGACAGCCGAAGACCACAACGAACGATTTACTACTGGATCGAACCACAAAATCTTATCAAGATGGGTCGATTGGCCGAATTGCAACGCAAGGTACGTCCACATGAGTCATCTGATCAACTCATACGATTCCTGACGAACGTTATCCACCAAATGTCGAACCCTGATCACACAAGAACTTGGAGCATCTCATGGGCGCGGAGGCGATGGGTATAGTAAGGCAACAATCGCACGAATCCGAACTTACTGCCGATTTGAATTGACGGGTTTTATTCTGCATGATCTCTGAGTAGATTCAAGTCGACTTGAAATTCACCGATCCGAAAGTATGCCGAAGCTATCTGTGTGGAGCATGTCCTCACGATCTGTTTACAAACACAGTTTAGTCCCTCTTCCTTCCTCCCCTTTTGATTATGGGTGTTGACGCTGATGATGGTGCTTGGCACCGGGAAACAGAAAATGGACTTGGGTGCCTGCGCAAAAACTCATTCTCAAAAGTTGAAAGGAGAATACGAAGCTGCCTTGAAACGCAGTCAAAGTGACAATCCAGAGGAGAGTACCGAGATCGTTTCTCCTCAAGAACGTCAGTCGATTTTCCTCATCACACAAATCCACAAGAAACTCAAGGAATGATGCGTGGATATTGAGTAAAAAATACACCGTCTCAGTTCAATCGATGAGAAGAGAATATGAAAACAATATTCTCGGCTTTGTCGAAGAATGCGACAGGCGTATCCGTGCAGCTCAAAAACGTCTAGAGAAGACTCCGGAAGAGAATAACCGAACGACCGCCCTGGTTAGTATATACGGAACTTTCTGGAATGGGCTGCTTTGAGTTGCTTACCAACATGTAAACACACAAATGGCACAAATGGTTATTTCAGATGCGTGAAATCGGAGAAATTCAAACAGCGTACGAGGGGGCCATGGCGGAAGTCGAAAATCTAGGTCGGTTTCCTTCTGCGAGAATTTATGCCTACTTAGCATGCAAGTGCATTGGATTGACACGTTTCATCTTCTGCGTCTTGACACGTCAAAGGGGAATCCGGTCAAGTTGATCAATCTATGGCCGAGTTGGCCAAAGCTGAAGCTCTCAAGGCCGAAAAGCTGGAGAAAGAACGAGAGCTGCAGCAGTTGACTGGTTAGTAGGGGTATCTTGGATAACTCTGGAGTTTTTTTAGCTTGATTCGATCATCAACTTACTCACTACTGCACTACCTCTATAGAAACTTCTGGAGCGTCTGGTCATCAGAAGCTGCGTGTCTGTGACATTTGTGGGGCGTACCTTTCGATATTAGACAGTGATCGACGTCTGGCTGATCATTTTGGGGGCAAAGTAAGCCGCATGTGATGACTTGAAAATAATAACTGTAAAGTTTCTCTAACAATTTGATTTTGTGTGACCAATGAATAGATGCACTTAGGATATCTCCAACTTCGTCAAACCATCGAAGAATGGCGCACTCGTCCCCACGGACTAAACGCCCCTTCACTACTCAACAACAATCCTGGTCTGACTGCAGGTCTTCAAGCTGCCCACTTTGGCCAACAGCGAGCGCAAGCCGTAGCAGCCCAGAATTTATCAACTTCACAGAACGGATGGGGTAGTCGAGGAGAGAAGGGTCGAGAGCAAGAAGGACGTATGTCACCGCCAGCTGGCCCGAGTGGAGGCGACAGAGATAGGGATAGGGATAGGGATAGGGAACGAGACAGGGATCGTGATCGCCACCCCAGAGACGACAGAGACAGAAGAAGTCGCGACGATCATCGAGGATATCGAGACAAGGACTATGATGACCGACGCGGAAGTCGAAGAGAACCTGAGGACTACGACAAAAGAAAGCATGATGACGACCGGCCACTCAAGGACGACCGTGATAAGCGGAGAAGATATGACTGAGATATACCTACTTTATACTTACACTTTCTTGCTATTCATCAATCAGCAGAGGAAGAAACTTAGAAGGGCCACATTCTTGCTTGTATTTGTCACTCTTCGCACCATGTGAGAGAATTAAGCCAGCACTTTCACCGGATCCGGGCTTCCCGCTTTTTCCTTTTTTCTTAATGTGTTTTGTAGTGACCCATGATCAGTGCAAGATATCTATCTTTGGTTGGTCTCTACCATAGGCACCACGAAATGTGTCATCAAGGGGCTTGTGCCAAGTTGGTAGCCTGGACAACATACATCTATTGGTCGCTCATAATCTCAAGAGGACTCTTACCAAAAAAGATCACGAAAGGGTAGACTAAAGGTACGGAAATTGAAAGAGAAGCTGACTTCAATGCAACTGAAGAAAAACAGCCAAAAGAATGGTTAGAAGAAAGTGTTCATGAAAACTTTCTTTCTAATCGATAACGCTACGGACAATAACAACAAAAGCCAGCAGGTTTGCAAAACTCTTGTTAAAGAGTTCAAGCTAAGAGAAGAGAAAAAGAAAACAAATTATGAGATACAACAAAACTATGAAAACGCTAAAATAGAGGTGAAGATTCCTAAACTTTGTTTTTAATATGGATTCATGGTCAACTGCAGAGTTCATAAGGATGCATGTACATCTAATGACGATGAGATAGTTAGGTGATTTAAGTTTAAAGGTCTGTAGATAGGTAGATCAATCAGCCAAGCTATATGCAAGAAAAAGAGTTCAAGAAAAAAAACACCCTCATCAGCCTGGGGGAAGATAAACATCTAGAAAGAGAAAGTGCAGACCTTTCGAATTTTTTGACAATGTCATCGCAAAGTTGATGGAATTTTTTAAGCAGAGTTTCTTCACCATCTTTAGGATCTTCGAACTTCATCTGACTCAGGCGATACCATTCTTCACTCGTCGCATCTCGAACTTTAGCCCAAGTGAGATTCTTGCCGCCCACATTGGATTCAACTGCCTTCTGGGCACAGGTGTAATAAGTCATCAAGTTTTTAAGCATGGCGTTGGTTTTGTACTGCTCGGAAACGGTTGAAACCCCACATGATCAGTCTCTGAGCCAACTAAAGTATCAGATATGCAAATGGGTATCAAATTCTTACAAATGGGCAGTACCGGTCGTAACTACTCATGCCGTTTTGTTGTAAGTAATCGTCTTTGATAAGCCGTGCAACGTCCAATGTAACTTTGTCGCCCTCTCCTAGCGCACTTTTCCCAACCAACTGGACAATCTCAGCCAGCTCGTCTTCCTTTTGGAGCACGTCTTTCGCTTTGCTTCTGAAGTTTACAAACTCGGGTTCAGTTTTCGCATACCAGGGTTGGAGAACCGACATGTATCTGGTGATGGGCGTAGAAGGTCAAGTCAATAATCAGAGATAACTGGAGATAATCAAAATCTGACAGGGGTGAGCTTACTTGGAATAAGATAAGTTCCAATTGACAGATGGGAAATGCTTCCGTTGGGCCAGTTTCTTATCTAATCCCCAGAAAACTTGCACAATCCCCAAAGTCTGGAAAGTTACAGGGTCCGAAAAGTCACCACCAGGTGGTGATACACTAGAGAATCAAGTAAGGCTAAATTCATCAGGATAAGGTGATCAAGACAAATTCAGCCCATTTAACTCACGCTCCGATGATAGATACCGTCCCAAATCGCTCCGGGTTTCCAAGGCATTTGGTTTTTCCAGCTCGTTCGTAAAAACTGGCGAGCTTGGTACCCAGGTAGGCAGGATAACCCGAATCTGCGGGCATTTCGGCCAGTCGACCAGAGATTTCTCGAAGTGCTTCAGCCCAACGCGAGGTAGAGTCAGCCATCATCGCAATGTTCATGCCCATGTCTCTGTAATACTCGGAAAGTGTAATCCCGGTATAGATAGAAGCCTCTCGAGCGGCGACAGGCATGTTGGAGGTATTGGCAACAAGTGTAGTACGCTTCATGATTGCTATGTGTAGAGTACAAACTGTTTTCAGCGGTTGATATGGTTAATTCATGGAATTCTGGAGGCTTACGTTCCTCGGTTCCATTGAAATCCATCGTAAGTTCCGGAAATTCCATTAATACTTCCGCCATCTCATTACCACTAAAATCAGATATTATACCAATGGGTTAGCTTGGAAGGCTAAGAGGACAAATCAACTGAGCTTACCGTTCTCCACAACCCACGTAAATGATGATATCGGAGTTCGAGAATTTGGAAACAGCCTGTGAAATCACTGTCTTACCGCATCCGAAAGCACCAGGAATCGCTGTCGTACCACCTTGGACACATCTGCCCGCATAATATTGGAATAAATAAAAGTCTGGAAGAAACAGATAGTAAAACTCACGGGAAAAGGGAGTCAAGAACCCGCTGGCCCGTCAGTAGGGGATAGTCTGCAGTAAGCTTTTCGGCAACAGGTCTTGGTGCGCGAACGGGCCATAGTTGACACATGGTGTGTGTAGTCTTCTTGCCCTCGAACTCGGTCTCCAAAATGACATCCTGGAAGGCAAATAATGACGTCATTTTCAACCAATCAATGCTAAAAAGCGCTAGTAGCAGACGAAGCCAAGAGACTCACGTCAACCGAATATGTGCCTTTCTCGACAATATGAGTGATGGTACCCATTGCTCTTGGGGGAAGCATGATTTTGTGAGCTGAGACTAGGGAGTTTTCGTAGACGGTACCATAGATATCACCACCGCTAAGATGATCACCCACTTGATAGTTGGTAGGTGTGAATTCCCATTGGCGGGATCGATCGAGTGCTTGAGTGTTGATACCACGAGGAATGTAGATCGAATTGGAAAGTTCAGAGATCGATTTTAATGGTCGCTGGATACCATCATAGATGTTCTGACAAGAAAAGATGAGAAAAATACTGTTTAAATGACTGTGTTTGGCTATTTCTGGGAGTAGGATCAGAACCTGTTCTTAGAGGCTTACCGACATGAGACCAGGACCGAGTTCGACGCTTAGGGGTTTACCTGTGCGAAGGACAGGATCACCTATAGTCATCCCACTGGTTTCTTCGTAGACTTGAATCGTCGCTCTATCGCCATCGATCCTGATGATCTCGCCGATCAGTTCGTCATGTCCCACACGAACCAACTCGTACATGGCAGCGCCTGCCATGCGTTCGGCAACCACTACTGGACCAGAGACTGAGAAGACGGAGCCGAACTTTGATTCACGTTCTTCTGCTTCAATTTTGATCGTCTCCTTCTTGGCTCTATCCATACCCCCGGCCTGAAAGTTGGAGTGACATGGAAGTTAGATCTGTTGAGTAGGAAATGGGATGATGAGCTTGGAATATGCTTACCATCTTGGAATATCTTATTGAACTGAAGACGAGGATTGATGTGGTAGATTAAGCAAGTTGTAGTTGCAATGAGTCTGAGATGGTATGAGTTGGATAGAGTATCCGGATGATGATGAAAGTCGATCTTGGTTCCAGTTGACCGAAAACTGGTTGAATTCAGAGTCCAGGCCGGTGCGGACACTCCATGCTTCATGGTTGAGCTCTAGAGGCGTATAACTACAACAAGCAGATTAATTCCTGACACAATCAAGTTAGAGGGACTGACTCAACCTCCCACTTGAGAGTCTAAATTATACTGGATGTTTCTAAATCCACAACCCCTAAGCATAACATTAAGTTTGAGTCAATACTGCAAGCACAATTGTACCAGATGTTTGCATCTGGCATTCATCAGGCAAACAATATATGATGCTGTATCAGATCAGACTGACGTAATATCATATTTTTCCATTTGATTTAATGTCCCAGGGCTAAGAAATTTTAACAGATGGCAGATCTGGTATTATGCCAGACTCATCTGATATGATATCAGATTTGTTTTCCATGGTATAATACCAGATGTAAACATATGATATATTTATTCTGGCAGTGAATTTGGCTGGAATTCCAACAGATTTCACTATTTGGAAAGAGTTTTATCTTAAACAAATTAGCAGAAATTTTATTGATCAAATGTGAAATATCCAAATGGAATAAAATTATTAAAAAAATCATTTGTTAGCAGTACAGTTGACAGTGTAACAATCAGTCTACTGGATCACAAAAACTAAACCCTTTGAAGTCCTGAATTTCCACAATCCCAAATAAATTTCTTCTTGCAAAAAATTTGTAATTTTAATATGTGCATGCTTTGACCTCAAAATATATTTCTGGTCATTGCAAAAGCCAGGAACATGGGACATTGAAACCTATAGGTTATGTTTTCTGGTGCCAATTTGTTTGCAAATGCACACCCAGCTCTTTGTAAAAAATATATGATAATATGGAGAAAAGGAAGAATATGTAATAATACTTGAAACCAAGAGTCACCTTGAATTCAGAAGGTGATATTAATTATAAAAATGATAATTCTTGAATGGCTAAAATAGCAAAGGATTATACATATTAGAATTAGATACATCCCAAATATGTAGTAGGGTAAAAATATGGGTAATTTATGACCAAAGAAGAGAAGTACTGACCACTGCAAACAGAACTACTTCAACTGTCACCAGTTTACATGTTGTATACTTGAGTCCAGCTTTGTTCTCACTAGAAGCATTATAAAATTACTGGAGAATTTTTAACCAAAACCAGACTACAAAGAGGAGTTAGAAAATAAGGAAGAAAAGACAAATAGAGAAATAATAGAAATGAGAAGAGAGAGAGAATCATACCACAGGACAATGAAGAATAGGTTTAAGGTACCAGAAAGGTAAAGAAGAAGAGTAGGAAGATTTAGAGCAGAGCTAGAAAGATGAGTGAGTTTTCAGTAAGGAGACAACAAGCAGAAATAAAAGAGTAGAAAAGAGGATTTCAAGACACAAACTGGAAGATTTTAGGAAGATTGGGATGTTGTATTGCAACCTATGGAGAATCAACAAATAGAAGCTGAGTCTTGAGGAGAAAGGAATGAATAAGTGAGTTGTTGACAGGTTTAAGAGAGGGGAGAGAAGGTGGCTGTTTACTTTACGCTGAGAAACCTGAGACACTTATTAGACACTGAGCAGATGGTAGGTCTTTGAGGAATGATCTTGATTATCTTGAAGAGCAATGAAGAGCATTAAGAGATTTTGAGGATTGAGAGTCAATGAAATCCTGGTCTTTCACACCATTGTGAGTTGTGGTTCAAATTAACCCAAAGTCTTGAGTAAAAGCCCCGTAAAAATAAGTTAGGGGGTTAAGCAGTCTTGACAGATTATTTTTCAACAAGAAGCTTACTTCAGGGTGACTTTTGGTGCAAAGTAACTGTGCAGCATGCACAGTCACTGGGCAGAAATTTTTGCTTCAAGTATTTGCAGAGTAAGGTTGGAGTAAGGTTGAAGTAAGTTTGGAGTAAGATCAAAGCTCTTTCATGTCAGCTGGTGGCAGTTGAAGTAGTTTTTCTTTTAGTGGATGCATTTCAAAGGTCTGAAAGATAATAAAACTGCACCAGGAAAAATAAATGATCACTTGATTTAAAATGAAATGAAAGATTACAAAGGCCCCTTTTCAATCTTGTATGTGACTTTACATCAAGTGATCTGTCAGCCACCAAGATATAATACAACATGTAACACTTGAAACTGCAAGCTGAAATAATTAATAATATGTAACTGTATTATTAGGGGGTATCAAATATGACGAAATCCACCATTAAAACCCGTTGATTAGAAATTGCCAAATCCACAATTTCTAATCAACGGGTTTTCAAAAAGGGGTAGCTAAAAACCGAACGGATTTTGAAAATGAAAAACCCTGGTTTTCCATCCAAATCCTTCATTTCCAAAATAACCCAATTAAATCACATCTCTCATCAGCTCACGCTGCACCGTTCAATCCATTTCCTCTTGTCAAACCAAGCAAACATCACACCTCACCTCAACCAATCATGCGACAAGCACCCTCTCAACACAAGCAACTATTTCAAGCGGCCAACTCTGCTGCAACAGTATTGATTTTGACTCAGATAACGAAGACTCAGGTCTTGAAGATTTCTACCGTTATTGTCGATCAAAACTCCAGAAACGATACCTCAATGCCAGAGGCACAACTACACGATTCCATCCTCGATATGACCTTTCAATCATTCAAGAACTTCCTCAATCATGCTTCCTCCAGCTTTTTCGAATGTCGTTCCCATGTTTCCTCAATCTTCTTCAACTGATTGAGTCAAATCCAATCTTTCACAACTCCTCTCAGAATTCCTCAACGAGACCCATCAGTCCAACTCGCTATTGCTATGTGCCGTCTTGGATCAAACGGAAACGGTGCTGCGGTTTTCAGACTCAAGAATCTCTTCCAAGTTGGCTATGGAACGATCAACCTTTACACATGTCGGGTGATCAAGATTCTTTATCAAATGCGCTCGCACTTGGTATCATGGCCGACTCAAGAAGAACGTATGGAATCATCTCAGGTCATGCAAGATGAAGGCTTCCCTGGATGTGTTGGCTTTGTTGATGGAACAACCATTCCACTGAGTCAAAAGCCTCCGGTGGACGGTAACCACTACTGGGATCGAAAAAAACGGTTGGATCGTTTGCATTGGTTCCACTATTTTACCAATTCTCAGCTGATGTGTTGTTTGCTTTCAAAACAGTTACTCTATTTCAGTCACTCTTGTTTGTGACATAAACAAAAAGTTCATATCGTACCTTGCAGGCTACCCAGGATCCTGTCACGATTGTTATGTCTTCTCTAATATGAAGCTTGCTCAAAATCCAGAACGATTCTTTGACCAACACCAATTCCTCCTGGCCGACTCTGCTTATTCAAGTGATCAACATACTGTTCCAGCCTACAAAGGTTCTGATTTGCTTATACCTGAGAATGTGGATTTCAATTACCATCTAGCCCAATCAAGAGTACGGATTGAACATGCCATTGGTATTCTAAAGGGACGATTTGCCAGTTTGCGAGAAATTCGATCACAAATCAGGAACCCTCGTGAGATGAAGGCAACGGTCAAGTGGATCATCACCTGCATTGTTCTGCATAATCTTCTAGCCGACCTCAAGGATCAGTGGCATGAACTTTACAATGAGGAGGAACCAGAAGCAGCCCTGCCCTTGTTGGAAAATGTTGAATCTAGTAACGATGGATTACGTGGACTGTTACGCCCCATAACGCTTGCACTCTTCAACTAAGTGCACTCTTCAACTAAGGTGAATAATTCAACTTTCACTTGCACAACAATACACTTTCAGCTTTCTGACTCTTGCTTTTGATTTGGTTTCCTTGCAGTGCCAATTTTTCTTGATTGCTCTGCTTCATTACAGATGTTTGTTCTCTTCTCATCTTGATGCCAATCAAATCAATAAAGTTTTACACTTATAAGTTGGATCAAAATATGTTTTCTTGCCTAAGTAAGCACATCTCGACAGGAAAAAACCACCCACCGGTACAGAAAAAATGCTTCTTCCACTAGCTCAATTTGTTTCAATGTTGCAATTGTGCACGATACACTATCATGGTAAAATTTCCTCTGATTTTTCAATTCATATTTTTACATTTCACGCTGTTTATTCATTAAACAATCATCTGGAAAAACTTGGCTTGCTCATGTGCTTTGTGGCTGAAAAAGGCATTCCAATTGACCCATCATCCCTCCTCTTTGGTGCTCAGATAATTTGCTGACATACATGCTGTTCAGTGTTTATCAATCCCTTCCACAAAGGTGAGTGTGATCACTCTTGTTTTTATTATCTTGAATTTCTTTGGCTGATGCCATGCTGAATTTTTGATTTAGCTCAAGGTGAGCCAGTCGGTGCAGAGTTGATTGGAGGCATGGCCAACCTGCTTCAGCAGAAATTCCCTTGATTTATTGTCAGGTTGATTTTGGGGTCGCCAATCATTGAATGAATGTTTTTTGCAGGACGGTTGCCTACGGTCTTGGCAACAAGGGATGCTCAGGAACAATTAAACGACGGCCCAATTCAATTGAATCAGGCCAAGCCTCTTGTTCGTGGGTGATTCAATTGGTCCAAGCCACAGGAGATGGCTGAAACCACCCAGACGGTTTGGCAGGCCTGTCTGCCATTTGTTTTGTTTTTGGCACCTTGGTGAGTTCTGTCTCTTCCCCTATCCAACAAACGTTTTGACTTGCTAATTTTTAATTTTCAACGGACACTCACCTCTCCTCAGACTCTAACTAGGCTGCTGCTTAGGATAACAACCACGCCGAGGACTGCTCACAAGGATCGCCCAAAGTATTGATTCTATTACCGTTCAGATCGGCCGCTCGTGACTGGGTCCACAGTCTCACCTCACTGCAATCAAACTCAACCATCAAGGGCTTGGACCGCTTCGAGAAGGAGTACAGTCTACCCCCGGGTACGCTAGACAAACTGGATACTGACCTCGGACCCGATCCAACCAAGGAACACGAGCTCCGTTTCGACTTCTTTCGTAATAAAATCCTTAACCCCCTTCAACAATCCGCCCTCGTCAAAGAAGGCCTCGGCGGCGTGCTCATCTTTGTCCCTAGTTACTTTGACTTTGTCCTTCTCGAAAACCTGTTCAGATCAATTGACGATCTTCAATACGCCTCAATCTCCGAGTCCGTTCACTCTTCCATCGCCTAATCTCCTGAATGAGTAGGATTGACTGATTTGTCCTATGATTTTGATCATTCGTTATGTTTCACAGGTACTCCAGTGCCTCCGAAATCAGTGCCGCTCGATCCTCGTTTTTCAACCGTCACGTCTCATACCTCTTGGTCACCGAACGCTTCCACTTCTTCAATCGTTACAAACTCCGTGGGGCTCGAAAGGTGGGAGCTTCACTTCGCCAAGGACAGCGTAAGTAAAGGGTTGTATCTGCATTAGACCTATACTACCTCCATACATCTTGCTGAGGATCACGACCAAGCCGAGCGACACTGCTGCCGCTGCTGCTGAGGATCACATCGCCGGAGAGTGCTGAGGATCACATTGCCAAAGCGTGCTGAGGATCACATACCCAAGGACTGCTGCTGAGGATCACATCGCCGTGCAACGCTGCTGCTGAGGATCTCATTGCCAAGGACGGCTGCTGAGGATCACTTAATCAATCCAAAGCCAATCTCACTCTAACTATGACTGCGTTCATGAATGACAACTCAGTAAGTCCCTTTGTAAGTGGGGCTGCAAAAAGAACTCAAGAGGGAAAAATAAGGAATGCAGAGCTTGGGTAACCGCTTTATTTCTCTCTTCCAACTGAGCCACCTGTGTATTGCTGATTTATTCTTTCTTGTATCTTTTTTTTCTTTTTGGATCAAACAGCATGGAAGTTACACAACTGGAATCAGTGACGGAGGAGCTCAGAGTGGAACTGGAAGAACCTCGACAGAAAACCATTGAACTCAAAGAACAACTGCCCACCCCCTCCCCAATCCAAGCTGATGTGCCGCTGACTGTTCAAAGATCAAGTACGAACTGTAACATCCATTGGCGATGTGCTATTCCTCTTGATCTAGAACAGTCACAGCACATTAGTGAGGAGCAAAGAGGGGATGATTCTCGCCACCAAGACCCGCTGTCACCACGCTTGCCCACCCCCTCCCCAATCCTAGCTGATGTGCCGCTGTCTGTTCAAAGATCAAGTACGAACTGTAACATCCATTGGCGATGTGCTATCCCTCTTAATCTAGAACATTCACAGCACATTAGTGAAGAGCAAGGAGGGGATGACTCTTGCCACCAGGACCCGCCGTCACCTTCCGTTTCAACGTACAATTTGGATTCTGACAGCCCCTTCTCAGAGGCTGGCTCTACGGACAATGAAAGCAGTGACCACCATTCGGAATCATCCAATTTATCCTTGAAGAAAGCCAAAGTCAGCCGTCCTCCTCGCCCACCTACTTGCAAGCAACACTCCAATCCGAATCCCCACGTGCCTCCTAACATGTCTCAGATGGAATCAAAGTCTTGCGTAATTTGTCAAATCTATCGCCGATGTGATCACTATCGAGAACAAGATATACGTGGCAGCAAAGGGTTCAATGAAGCAGAAGGGTCTTGTCTGGCTCCGCAATCACACCTCAGTAAAAATCAAAGGAAGCGGAAAAAGTACAAAGCCGCCACTCAAATTCTTCGCCGTCAGAGGGCCAATGTACATTTTGCTGGCCAGTCCCATATTCCAGTCCACATCTCCAACCCCAATCCAAATGCCAACATCCGATTCTTCAACAAGTCCTTTATCTGCTGGGCCGATGGAGCTCGTAAGAACGTTATTGCTGTGGTAAAGTTCCGACCATTCTCAACCATGGATGCAAAACTCAAAGAACAATACCAAAATCTCAGCCAACATCTCATCCAGCAGGCCAAATTCCAAAATTCCAATAAATCCAACGGACCAGCATACTCAGGTGAAATGTACAGTCTGGGATGGCGAAAAGGTTACGAGGCACAATCCCAAATCGGTATAACAGGCATTTCTTCCAAAGTTGCTACAGATCGACATGGTTATGAAGCGCTTCAAAAGGATGTTCCACAAATAGATAAGTTTCTTGGCCGGTGCTTCCGATCTGTATCCAAACCCCTATTCCGTGAGGTCCAGAAACAACACATTCGACTCAAAGCCCCTGGACTAGCTCCCCAATATTCAGCCCACCGCAAAGGATTCACCTCACACCTGTCGTTTACCCTTGGCCAGTTTGCAAACACGCCACACCAAGACACCGATTCTTCACCCTTCAGCTTTGTCCTATGGATTCCCATTGAGAAACACACTGGGAAGCTAGTCGAG
This sequence comes from Puccinia hordei, assembly GCA_007896445.1. NCBI lineage: Eukaryota > Fungi > Basidiomycota > Pucciniomycetes > Pucciniales > Pucciniaceae > Puccinia > Puccinia hordei. The sequence goes on along the minus strand of RDRW01000237.1, from coordinate 4,962 downwards.
AATAATCTTCAAGTCACTGGAGGTGAATTTGTGTTTCCAGACGATTCTTGTGGCATCAACTTTGCAGGATTTGATGGTATAGTTGAGTGTGCATGGAAAGCCACTTCTTATTCTCACCTGACTCTTCCCTCAAAACTGCTCCCAACTCTTCACATACACGAATGGGGTTATCTTGCCAACTGCCCAAGAAAACCCAAAAAGCCATTCAGCTTATTAGAGATGGTCACTATATTAATAATCCAAATAAAAGCAACTGGACTATTAGAGATATGGATGCTATTTTAGATAACTCTTTGAAATATAATTGATAGTTTGCTTTTTTTTATTTTCTTTCTAATTTGTAACATGCAATGTTTCAAATGATTTGTTGGGTGCGAACAAAGCCAAAAAAGGTGGACTATTTGAATAAATTTGCCAAGCGTTCAATCTCTTCTGTACTCTTCCCATGAGCTACACACTGAGTCACCAGGTCATACTTCTTACCAATGTGCTCCTGACAAGCCAAACGTTCCATCTTGGCCATCTCAAACCTTCTGTCCTTATCCTTCTCCTCCCTTTCCCAGTCTAATTTCCTCTCGTCTAATTTTATTCCTTGATCCCACTTCTTTTCCTCTAATTTAACTCCATGTTCCCACTTCTTCTCCTCAAGTTCAATTGAGTGGTTGAATTTCCTTTCCTCCAACTCGACCCCCTTATTATCGTTGTTGACCTGTCGTTCAAACTTCAACATCTCAAAACTGAGGGTGTCTCGAGCCACTTGTGACTTTCCTAATAAAGAATAAGTTGAAGAAGCATGTCAGTTAATAAAATTGGAACAAGGATTACATCTCCAACTGGCCTTCATCCCTCTTCAACGCATACTCTTCATATTGAGAAAAAGGATTAGGTGTGTTGGGCCCTGAGGTTGATCGGCTCTTAGGATTGATATTGGCACTGTTGGATGCCCTTCGCTTGTCCTTGGGTGTTTGAGTTGGCAACGGTTTACTTGAATTTGCAGGAGAATCCAATGCAGCGTCGTTAGGTGTCAAAGTGGTGCATGATTTGTTTGTCTTCTTCTTGCAGGGTGACTGAGTATCTTCTCGAGCATCAGATGGACAGTAATCCTCTGAATCACTTGTGTCAAGGGCCCTTTCTTGGGCAGTGAGGGAATCCACAGCCCTTCGATAGCGCTTAGATGATTTAACCTTTCCACTAGGACGAATACTTGCTTCCTGTCCTTGCTAATGTCAAACATGGGAAGAAATGGGGCTTTAGCTAATCAATCGAACAACAGTGATTAATTGATCCAATAACAAACCAGGATTGCCGCTTCATTTTCATCTGACGGATTGTCACAAACACTGGCCGGTCCAACTCTTTCCTAAATTATTTAGTGGCAAGGTCAATCGTTTGAAGAAGAAATGGCATAAGTGATAAAAAGAAATTCAAACACACCTCTTCACCGTCCCTGCCTCCTTCAGACCTATTCTCACCAGTTTCTAAAGGTTCCAAGATGCTGACTGAGTCATCACGTATAAACAATATTGAATATAGTAGCAATTATCAAAAAAGACAATGAAACAACTGATCGATCTTACAACTGGAGCCCTAGAGTTATTGGAATCCACAGATACATTATCTGAGTCATCTTTATCAACATTTTCGTCCAAGTTGATGGCCTCGGGACCAGAAGAGTCAGAGCTCTCATCACCGTTTTGGGCATCGACTTGTACAAGGGCGTCACAAACGGTTTCTTACCCATCAGCTGATGCATAGAATGGAAATGTGGACACATTTTGTCAAGCTTCTCGTCAATGGTGACAATTCCTGCCGAGCGGTCTTCATCGGTGAGTCCAAAGCCAGTGGAGAGGGATTGGGTATGTGTTTTCTTGTACTTGTCCTTGTAGCTGTTAAAACGATCTTTCATCTGCCTGGCCGTTAGTTTGATTTGTGAAGGGGATTGATTTCTCAGATTGATTGCCATAAGCTCGAATCCGTTAATCTTCCCTTTGGCTGGCCTTCCAACCGCCGGTGCCTTACCAGTTCCAAAGCACAAATCGTAATTCTTTTGGATTTTGAGCCAGTCGATGATTATGAGGAAGTCGTCCTTCTTTAGGTGAGAAGAAGTTTTTCCGGTTGTATCATCGTCAGAGACATGTTGTGCTCGCTTCTTGATGGGTTTCTTCCTGCTTGCTGACGTCTTTGGTATCACTTTTCCTTTTCCAGTGATGAATTTATTTGTTTTTTTGATAGGCATTGTTCTGGGATCAGGGAATGATCGATTAATGTTTTTTCTGCAAGCAAGTTTATAATTGACTAAACTTACCAAATTTTGAGGAAAACTGAAGAACAAGTTTGGGTTTGTGACTGGGTGGAGTTGTATTGGCAATGATTTATTTTTGGTGGGGGTTGAATCGTGGAGGATTATTGATTGTATTGGAGTTTTATTGGCAACGATTTATTTTTGGTTGGGGTTGAAACGTGGAGGATTATTGATTGTATTGGGGTTGTATATTGCAAGTTTGTATCCTGAGTTGTGATTGGTTGAAATGTGGGGGATCGTGGTTTTTGTAATTATATTGGGGGTTTTTGTTGTTGATACTTGACACGTCTAGTGCAAATAATGGCATTATTTGGAATTTATCCACTGGTTTCATAATTGTGGATTTCGTGTGAAACCCGTTGATTAGATAATCGTGGATTTGGTCATATTTGATACCCCCTATTAGGGGGTGGTATCAATATGACCAAAATCCACATCATAAAACCCGTGATTAGAAATCGCCAAATCCACAATTCTAATCACGGTTTTCAAAAAGGGGGTAGCAAAAACCCGAACAGGATTTTGAAAATGAAAAACCCTGGTTTTCATCCAATCCTTATTTCCAAAATAACCCAATTAAATCACATCTCACATCAGCTCTGCTTCACCGTTCAATCCATGTCCTCTTGTCAAACCAAGCAAACATCACACCTCACCTCAACCAATCATGCAACAAGCACCCTCTCAACACAAGCAACTGTTTCAAGCAGCCAACTCTGCTGCAACAGTATTTATTGTTGACTCAGATACCAAAGACTCAGGTCTTGAAGATTTCTACCTTTATTGTGATTGAAAACTCCAGAAACATACCTCAATGCCAGAGGCACCACTACACAATTCCATCCTCGATATGACCTTTCAATCATTCAAGAACTTCCTCAATCATGCTTCCTCCAGCTTTTTCAAATGTCTTTCCCATTTTTTCTCAATCTTCTTCAACTGATTGAGTCAAATCCAATCTTTCACAACTCCTCTCAGAATCCTCAAAAAGACCCATCAGTCCAACTCGCTATTGCTATTTGCCGTCTTGGATCAAACAGAAACGGTGCTGCTGTTTTCAGACTCAATAATCTATTCCAAGTTGGCTATGGAACAATCAACCTTTACACAAGTCGGGTGATCAAGATTCTTTATCAAATGCGCTTGCACTTGGTATCATGGCCAACTCAAGAAGAACATATGGAATCATCTCAGGTCATGCAAGATGAAGGCTTCCCTGGAAGTGTTGGCTTTGTTGATGGAACAACCATTCCACTGAGTCAAAAGCCTCGGGCGGACGGTAACCACTACTGGGATCGAAAAAAATGGTTGGATTGTTTGCATTGGTTCCACTATTTTACCGATTCCGAGCTGATGTGTTGTTTGCTTTCCAAACAGTTACTCTATTTTGGTCACTCTTGTTTGTGACATAAACAAAAAGTTCATATCGTACCTTGCAGGCTACCCAGGATCCTGTCACAATTGTTATGTCTTCTCTAATATGAAGCTTGCTCAAAATCCAGAACAATTCTTTGACCAACACCAATTCCTCCTGGCCGACTCTGCTTATTCAAGTGATCAACATACTGTTCCAGCCTACAAAGGTTCTGACTTACTTATACCTGAGAATGTGGATTTCAATTACCATCTAGCCCAATCAAGAGTAGAGATTGAACATGCCATGGTATTCTAAAGGGTCGATTTGCCAGTTCGCAAGAAATTTGATCACAAATCAGGAACCCTCGTGAGATGAAGGCAACGGTCAAGTGGATCATCACCTGCATTGTTCTGCATAATCTTTTAGCCGACCTCAAGGATCAGTGGCATGAATTTACAATGAGGAGGAACCAGAAGCAGCCCGGCCTTGTTGGAAAACATTGAATCTAGTAACGATGGATTACGTGGACTGTTACACCCCATAACGCTGCACTCTTCAACTAAGGTGAATAAAAGTAACATTGACTTGCCGAACACATACACTTCAGCTTTCTGACGCTTGCATTTGATTTGGCATCCTCACAGAGCCAATTTATTATTGATTGCCCTGCTTTCATTACAGATATTTGTTCTCTTCTCTTTTGAATGCCATTCAAATCAATAACTTTTTTACACTCATCAGTGCCTTTTTGGCAAATGGTATTGGATCAAAATACGTTTGAGCTTGCTTTTTCTTGCACACGTAAGGGCAAACATCTCTACAGATGGGAAGTTTTCTCTGAAGTACCTTAAGACCCCCCACCATCTCATCAGGTAATCTTATCAGGTAAAGTAGTATCTTTACAATACTCAATTCAAACTAGAACTGACCAGGTCCTTTGCTTCTAGACCACCCACCCCTACTATTCCGCTTGCTTTGGATTTGTTGGGGTGTCAACCAAGCAAAAGGCTCTCAACAGCCCCTAGAACTTCTCAAGGAAGTAGGAGCTGCTCATTATTTATTCTTGGATCTTTGTGTAAGTTCCTTGCTCAATTGGGTTTGCCAATTGAGCAAGGAGCTTATCTGATCTCATTCTTCTTCACTTCCAGCATAATTGCCTAGGTTGAGTTCATCCCAGTTAAACTAGGATGCAAACTGTCAGCTTGCTACTATGACAGAGCAACCTGTCACAAGTTTCCTACAAAAATTATTATGAAAATATAGAATATCAAATAATAGTTAGACTATTATTTGATATTCTAAA
>RDRW01000236.1:0-60689 GCA_007896445.1 Puccinia hordei | reverse complement strand
TGGTTGCGTTATGAGTTGCAAACCTCAAGTCGCGCTCGCGGGTATTGAGAGGAATGATCCGGCTGGCACGATTGCAGCAATTGTTCAATCAACTATGCCATATGATCTTTCCCCGCAGAGATGAGCTTGTTGACCCTGATGATTGTGAGACGATCACTGGTGAAGGCGGAAGAACATTCCAAGCGTGGAGTTTGAATGTTGTAAAGCCAACAGCTATTCAGAAAGGCGGGAAGAATCTCTGCTTTTTCTCTCCGGGATCGCTAACTCACTTAAAGACAACACAACCAAGATATACAGATGCCTCTAGAATCTTCATCTTCACGGATAACAAGGGGGGGCTGCAATGCCTTTCAAAATTCAATGCAGCAAGATCCGGGCAGTATCTCTTTGATGAAATTTTACAAGTCTGGCTGAAACTCCCAACTGACCTCTTGATTCATCTAGTATGGTGCCCCGGGCATGGAGGCATACGTGGGAATGAAGCTGCGGATTATCTTGCCAAAGCAGCGACGGAAAGAAACTCAACCGAAGATCGAGCCTTACCAGCCGGCGCATCAAAGGTCCCAGCAACGCTCAAGTCCCAGATCTATCACCCATCCATCGCAATGATCAAAAAGCGAATCTCGCCGCTCCCAATAGTCCAATCAGCCCTCATCAATCAGCTGTCATCCGGTCATTCTCCCCTCAACAACTACCTCTAAAAATTAAACGGCGCCTTGACCCGATCTGCCCCCACTGCGCAGGAAAAGAAACACAACACCACTTCCTCAACTTATGCCCTCAGGAAAAACACCAGCGCAAAACCCTCCTCGCCGAGGCTCGCCAATTTAAAGCAGTCGCTCCCTCGAACGAACCCCATCTGCTACTGAGGAACCCAAAGGCTCACACTGTGATCTTTCATTTTATACAAGCGTCTAAAGGCTTCAACTTCTTGAAATAACTTGTTCATAGTCCCATTTTATGGTCCTCCCCTATCTACTCCCTCCTCTGGCTACGTTTCTTTCTATTTTACCCTCCCCTTTAGTGGGTTTTTTGTCCTATTCTCTTCCTTTTCCTTTTTTCTCTCTATGGCATGGTTTTGTTACCGCGTACTCTTTGATCTAACAAACAGGCTTGTTAGTCTTCCGTTACTGTTGTGGCTACCTTGTATGTAGTATGCTATTTTGATATTCATAGTGTGCAATGCCACCGGCGAAATTACACTCTAAAAAAAAAAAGATATAAAGCGTTACACCGTTGCCAGCTACTCCACAGCTGGTATGCAAAATCATGCCAGGCATGAGTAGTCGAGTAGATGAGGGAAAACAATTTGCATTATTCAGCAATTCAACATTAGCTCAGATCTGGCCGCTCTATGGAAAAAGGGAAGTACTATCTGCTATCTTATCTTGATTAAACAAAGATGGTTACTGAACATCTCTATCTGATCGTGATCCCCATCACCACCCAGGGTCATCTTGAGGAGGTGACCAAGGGCACCATTTGGAAGACGTGCCTTACTGACGATCTGAAGAGGCGTGTCTCCTGGCAGGCAGCGGCTGGACCAGCTTACCAGAAAGCATTCATGACAATTTGATAAAGCTGTAGCTCAGTCCACCACTAGCCGACCATCGCAATCTTCAGCGCGTTGAACATTCACAACTTATTGTGAGTAACCTGCTGGAAATCCCGCTGGCACTACATGTACAGACCAACTTCATGTGTTCCATTTGTACTCCTAAGATTCAAGGGAAGGTGTTGCACTTAGTTGTCTGTGGGGTGAATTGGCGATTCCGCGGAAGAAGTGTAGGTATTTTAGGTCAATAACTTTATTGCAGCAGATATCAAAAGCGAATACTAATAGATAACTGAGTAATAAAAGAAATAAAACATAGAAAGTTTAAAACAAGTGAGATGATTAATGATATAAAAGAATGCAATCACCAGTTACATTTTGCTAGACTAGTCCTAGCTATGACTCAAAAATAAACACTGGGAATATTTTTTTGGATAAATTAAAATGACCAAAAGCCTGAGAGAAAAACACAACCTCAATAAAACACATAAGCCATGTCTGAGAAGCAAAGAAAGAATAGGGATCAAGATGGGAATGAGGTCTACCTCCACTTGAGTCAATTCGAGCTCCTCCTGCATTTCCTTGGTCTAGCTGAGTGGTTATAGCAGCACTAGCTGTTGAGCAGTGCGATTGACGTCAACAGTGAATTAAGGGAAAAAAACATTGATAGTGATTGGGACATGCTGGTTCTTCTTGAGTCTGAGGTTTTCACAGTTGGGCATGGCACTTGAAGTTACGTCTTCAATACATATTGCATAACATATGCATATCACACATAACAACCCTACTCTCTGGAGCGGTTCAGGATTAATTAGTCAACAAGAAGATGTCTGATTCGCGGTTGGGATTACACCTTCACACGCGTAATTTTCTCGTGACTCAATCCAAGCCACATGGCAATCACTCAAAGACGCTCCGGGGGTTGATGAGGGATGAGGTGGTATTATACGTTATCAAGATATCAAAAACTAGAAAAATGGAATACAAGGCTTAAAACAAGAGGCGCAGAAGAAGGATCAAAAAAATCCCCCTGCATCCTTGATCCAATTAGCAAGGGAAACCCCTCTTGAGTTCCTGGAAACCTCCGGATAGCCAGTTGGGAGATAGTAATCAAGCTGAGGAGAAACCAAAGTGGCAATTAGCAGGGAAAAAGAAAATTTTGCTCAGTAAGGCTGATCGGAGCTTACCTTTTTGGAGAGAAGATCAAAACACTCATCCGTGCGGAATTACAAGACAGGCCAAGTGGGTCAAGAGACATGCATCTCACTACAATCAGAGCCAGACACATTGTAATCATTCTCAGTCGGCGCAATTGACAGGAGGTGCATGGTGGAGCGGAAGCAAGAGGAGACTATTTCAAATGTACCTAAGTGGTTGTGGTGGGAGGGGGGGATGAGGAGGAGGATCCGGCAGTTGGTGGGCTGGAGGGGGCGGTGAGGGTGATGACACAGTAGTGTGAGCCATTGCCCCACTTAGCATGGTTAGGGCCAGGCATGATGAGAATCGAGGAAGGCTAATAATTGGTGGTTCTGGACAAAAGATCCAAAAAGTGCTGGCGAGGAACTGGTCTGTGTACTGTCGAGGCTCAGCTGCCTGCGCCCTTTGGATTTTCCGGCGGCTCAGCATCTCAGTCTTTGGTCCGTCAACGCCGGCCCAGCACGTCATGTCATATCATTTGATCACCTGCAGAATGTTTTGGGGCGGACTGCCCGTCACATCACTGCGTCTAGCCCGATTGATACCATCCAAGGTGTCCGGGGTTCCTGATCACGGTGATCTCAACAACTTTGTCCGCAGCCAGACCTCCCTCATGGCAATTGTATTTGGGAACACACCAAGGCCTTGATGGCCCTCCATCAAGCCATCCCCCACTGGGGGCTTATAACCTACCGCTGGAAGGCTTTCTCCAACGTCGGGATGTTCATGCTATCATCCCAACGCTTACATACTCCCGGACCAAAGCTGATTCGCCGGCGTGGGACTGTGGATGAGGAACACAAGCTCTCCTCAACCCTGTTCATAATTGACTAAGGCCAATATGTGCATATTTTATGTCCAGCAGTTTATTTCAGCAATTACCCATAAAGATTAATAGAGTTAAATAGACTTCAATGAACCAAACATAAAGGTAAATATATACACAAAATAATTTATTCAATACCTTCTATAGCCAAAAACTTACTAGAACTCAACAAGGACTCATATAACAATTCATATAGGAGAATACAGAGATACCAAACAAGGCGGGAAAGGAAATGAGGATTGAAAAATAAATTGTGAGCTATGATTGGAGAATGGATTGATAAGGATTTGAAAAGGGAATGATAACAATCAGATCAAGGACCTCCACTTGAGTTTTCTTGGATCTCCTCCTGAATCATCTTAGCTCTTCTGATGAGTGTTGATGTAGAATCAGTGTGGCAGTTAGGATATTTGGTGCTTAGTTAAGGGAAGTCACATTTTATATTTTGGTTGATGGTGGTGGTGGTTGTGAGAATAGAATTAAATACTAAAAGTTTTATTTCTTCTATCAGGTTCGTGTCTTTATACACATATGATACACAATAATCATGCAAAAGAGACAAAGTTCTTGTGTCACTCATACCTAAAAGGGTATAGATGTGGTTGAATATAATGGCTGAAGATGTTTGAGTAGTGTGAGTTTAGGAGATAATGAATTCAGTTGCAGAAAGGTGATGAAGAATACAGGTAAAGACAAAAATAGTAGAGAAATGGAAAGAGATAGAATGAGAATTTATTGGAATGGAATAGTTCCTGAGGGATTGGGAGTGCAATTTGATGATGATGTGTGAGCTGATCTCATTTTGACTGATAATAGTTGAGTGGGTTAGTGCTGTCTGATTGAAGGTAACGGAGTGGTTGCTGTGGAACTATAATCTTGAAGGGTTGAGTTTGGATCCAATCCAAATTCAAGTAGAGATATACTATTGCCTTTTATGTTAACCTGTTTCCCGCATACGAGATGGTTAGGAACTGTGAATTCTTGGATCATAAACACATGGGTTGACTGAGATGGTTTTTTTATCTTGCTTTGGTCATAACTCACCCTAAGGCCATCAGGGCATCATGGCAAACAGGGGTGGGAAATTGAGTAGGGTTCAATCCATCATCCTTTCCTTCATTGCCTGTGGTGACGGTAAGGGTTAGTTAGCCTCTGATACCAAGGGGTCTTTCTCCTTTTAAGATTATCAGTGAGTATAAGGCTTTATAATTAGTAGCTGTTGCTATAAACTCATTGATATCCCTTCTTGGGATGTTGGTATTCTGACAGTTGTTTGGTTAGCTTCTCAATTCTTCTGGTTCCAGAACTGGATTTGAGTGCGTTGAAAATTCTTGAGGATGGTGCATTAATTGACAATTGCATATAGTATGTTGCATACATTGCTGAGGTGACCGGAGCCAGCAAGCAAGAGTGGGTTGATTTTTGGGAGGGATAGTCAATTGAAATGAAAAAGAAAGAGATAAAAGAGACTAAACTGAGCCAGCACGCAAGAGTGAGTTGATTGTTGGGAAGGATGAGGAAAGGAATCCTTCCCTCTTGCTGGCTCAGTCTGTATACTGAAGTGAAAGTACATGTGAATGTCACAGAGTGTAACATGAGAATAAGTAGATGAAAGCAGAAAGCAGAAAGAAAGAGGAATAAAATGGAAAATACACACTGTATATTCCCAAACCCCCCCTTGCAACTTGTGATAAAAAATAAGAACAAAAAAAAGAGACAACCGGGATTTTCATCAAACAAGACCAAATATTGCACAGTGTCTTTCCAGAAGGACACAAGCAAGGGGCTTAGCTAGCACATCCACTACCATCTGGTGCAATGACACATGGAGAATGGTGAACATGTTGTTGGAGACCCACTCACGTACAAAGTGGTAGTGGGCCTCTATGTGTTTAGTCCTTGAGTGATGTGTGGGATTCTTAGAAAGAGCTTTGGCTACCTTGTTATCAACATGAAGAGGACGAGAAGAACAAGGACAAATAAAAAGTTCTGTAAGAATATTCCAAAGCCACAGGCCCTCCTTGCACAAGTCTGCAAGTGCCTTGTACTCAGCCTTGGTGTTGGAGGGCAAAACAGCTGCGTGTTTATGGGATTTCCACAGGATGGCCCCATCATCCATGTCAAAGGTATGGGCAGATGTGCAGCAACAATCTTGAAAATCTTCAGCCCAATCAGAGCCGGTATAACCCAAGCACACCAACTCCCCTCCCAGTTGAAGTCAAAGATGTCTGGTGGAGACAAGATAATTTAAAGCCCTGATAGCCGGAGACCTGTGGCTTGCTGAAGGGTCTTTGAGGTATTGTGAAAGTTTGTTGACACAGAAACAGATATCTGGGCTAGTGCACTGAGCCTCCCACAGAAGGGAACTGATGAGCTGGGAGTAGGGGCCCAGGGACACTGGGTCATTTGGCAGACATTTTACTAGATCCTTGAAGAGGCTGTCTGTGTCAACTTCCTGTACTCTATTCCACTGAATGTGGCGTGTACAGAGAGGAATAAAAGAAAATATTACACTTTACAAGTGTAAATAACAGATTATTATAAGCTTTATAAGATAAATACTATAGAGTAAGGACACTTAAGTAGCAAATAAACAGGTTCTCAATGCCTGCTACCAGACTTCTGTTGGAAATAAAGTTTCACAGAAGGGCTAACCAGAATATAACATGGTTCTTCCAATAGAATTAAATAATATTAATTTATTGGGGGGAGTTTTGTGAGGAATTTTAACTAATAAGATAGTTATAAGGGAAAAGGCCAGTCCTCCTTACTTACAGGATAAGGTTAGCGCCTTGGTAGCTTAGAATGAGTTATCTAAGTATGGGTTACATTTGATGGGGAGGTTACCTTCAATTTAGTGAAGAAAACCCCCTCTTAAATAATAAAATAATTATTATTTCACATGCTTGTTGGAAGCAGTGATCAGAGTAAGATCACCAGGGGGAAGTGATCACCCTGTTCGTGATCAGCTGTAAAATATGGTGTAATTTCTATTTTAAATGACCCCATAGATATTTCACACTAGTTATATTTCATTAGTAAATAATTATTTCAGAAATAATTATTTATTTCACTACGAAATACTTGTGAATATAGTATCTAGGGACCAGAGCTTGAAAAAGCGCTTGCCCTGAAGGATTATTGATTTAAAATCACATGTACTATGTATATAACACATGGTACATAAATTATTTATTTAAAATATATGTAATCTTATAGTATATATTACTATGGGTTATGCTGGTATTTTCCAGGATTTTCATGGAAAAAGCAATACAAATAAATGGTTCTTTATCCATTTATTTTGTTTTTGAAAATTCATTTGCTAAGGATTTTCTTTAATTAAATTTCCGTTGATTTTTGATAAAAAATAGATATCATTTATATAGCTTTATTACCATTTTCTAAATGTGGTAATGAGTGTGGTTTGAACACAGAGACTCATGTATCAGTCAGATATTCATAAGCTTGTTTGTAACTGTTAGACTTTTATACCAATTGTTGAAACAGTTAGGTCTAACTTCTGTGTTAATCAAAAAGTCAAGTTAAAAATAAATAAAATAAAATAAATAAATAATAATACAGTTAAATATTATTGTTTTATTCAGCTTGCAGTTTCAAGTGTTACATTCTATATGTAATATCTTGGTGGCTGACAGTCTGAAGGAGTGGCAACTGGTATGTGGGAATTTTTGATGAATCAAAATGCCATATCATCAATATAGTGAGATTGAGATAAAACATATTCTTTTGAGGGATTTGTGTGATTTTAATTGAAAGAAAATGATATAAGTCCTCATCTGCACCAATTTTAAACTTTTTACCCGAGAAAAAATTGTACAGTTGATAAAATTAGGTTCTCCAACCACCGCCAGGTTATCAAAGTCAACGGTCAATGCTCCAAGTAGTTTGCCATCCCCCGTTTTCGAAATACAGGGTAGTGTTGTACTAGGATTGAGAATGACAAAGGGAGGTTTAGAGCAGCGTGTAGTTTGTGGTTCCATTGGCTTGGGGACTGTGTCAAACAGTAGAGTGATTGATGAACTTCACAGACACAATCAGGGAAATTAGGGTCTTTGAAACCAGAAATAATTTGTTGAAGTCAATGCCTTGAACCTGTCAATAGATCATTGCTACCATCCTGGCTCTAAGTTGAAGAATGGATTTATCAGGTTGCCGTTTGACCTTGAACACCCATTTTGGTTTGATGATCCAACACTTGGAGGGAAGGGGGAAAACTTCCCATGTTTGCATTCCTAAAAGCAACAAGAACTCATCTTCAGCAGCTTTTACCCATATTGTGAGTAGTTCCTGGCTGACAATAGAGCAAGAGGCACCACTATCTAGGAGGCAAGAATGCTCTCTGCCTTTGATAAAAACTGTAGTTAGATTAGATTTTCCTGTGAGATGAGTGTTTCCTTTTTCAGGCTTGCATTTCATCAGTCTAGCATATTCAACATCAGCTTTGTGGCTGATGGTCTTAGCTTGGATCTCAGCAATAGAGATCTCATGGTCTATTTCACATTCCACAGCAAATTTTCAAAGTTGAAACCAGATATGTCAGCTTGCTACTATGACAGAGCAACCTGTCACAAGATTTCTACAAAACGTATTATAAAATCCATACATTATAAAATAATAGTTAGAATATTAATTCTTATTCTGAATCTACACTAAAATTAACCTAGGGTATATCACTCATAGGTACCCCTAATTGTCACTCCTTCACTATGTAAATTAGCAAATAGGAATTAGCAAGTACCTTTAATAAAAAAAGCACTTGCATTAATTAATGCTTATATGTACATATACATATGCTTACACCCCATTTCCAGTCATGGAAATGAGGTTTTGTGTAAATTAGGGGAGATAGTGTAAATACACCGTGTCTTACTCAAACCCCGCATACCGCAGTCCGCATAACCTGAAGTTCAACCCGCGTGACTGAAAGCCCGCACCAAAATTGGAACATAAGCCCCCGCGCAAGCATCAGACCCCTTACAGGCTCTCAACTTGGCACGCGGACTCCTAAGTCAAGGCACACTCAAATCAACAAAAACATGCCCCAGTAACCTCATTACATATGTTACATATGTAATGAAGATTACTGGGGACTAAGCAATTAATTACATTGAATAATGTCATTATTTTATACATATGAATAAAATATATTGCACCAGGAACAAACAATGATCACTTGTCTACAAGTGACATCAGAAATTACAAAATGTCCTTTGTACTTTGATATGTCACTTGTAGATAAGTGATCATTGATTTTTCCTGGTGTTGAGTAAACAAACAGTACAAACAATACTGTGGCGTATTATGAATACAATTGGGAATTATAAACAAACATTACTAATGTACTACAGACTGCAAGTCAATATAAATAAGTAAATACCAAATAAAAACACTAATAATAAAATCAATTGGTGAAGCGTATTCAAAGCAGGGGCTGCTGAAGTGTCACCAAGAAAGCAAAAATGGCCAAAATGTGGTCCAAAGATCCCACAAGTTGGCCAATAATCCCTACAGGGTCCCCAGAGGGAACTCAAAACTATTTAAGGAGCTCTTCACCCGCCCAAAGAAGGCCCCTCATGCTTTTTATACCCACCAACAACCTTACTCACTTCTTATTGGATATACATCTTTCTAAAACATTCTGGTAAGCTTCTTAGTAGTTATTCTTTAGCCCTGTCTTCCCCAACAACTTTACAGTGACCATCCAGCTCCACCATCCACTCATCAAAGCGCCCAAAACTTTCCAGTTTCACCCTGAATATCCCCAAGATCCCTCAAGGTTTATTACTAGTAAGTAATAACCTTTTTCTTGAAGATATTCCCCATTTTCCTTTCCTGGGATTACACCACCCCTGTGTCAACAGGCCCCAGTGTTCCAGGTACCTAAATCCTCTGCATTTATTTGCAAGATACCTTAGAGGGGTCTAAACCACCCCTGATTTATGAGGCCCCTCTGGTTTTAATTATATTACATTTATTTAATACAATTATTACCTTATTTTTTCTCTAAATTTTACATCACAATTCCCCCATGTTATTTGGGAATTACAACTTTAAAACCTTACCCAGAGTATTATTACTCTTTCCTGATAACCTTGCACCACTTGTAGCTATAAAGACTTTTCTTTGGAGTCAAGGAGGCTGACAAGATAACGGGTCAGAGGTACCACCATTATCCATAGCCAAGATCATGTGATTGTTCAATGTGACTTCTTTTTCAGAGTTCTCCTGGTTTTGGTGCTCAGGTTCATCTCCTCTGCTGTCTTCAGGGTCATCTTCTGAGTCAATACCTACAATATTAATCCTGATCCTCTTCTTTGGACATTCTCTGGAGTAGTGACCAGACTGTTTGCAGAAGTGGCAGACTCCTTTATCTTTGTGAGATGTTACTTCAGGGTTTGGTGCTTTCTTGATTGGAACATCAGAAGTGTTCCCTGTCTTCTCATTCTGAGCCGAGTTTCTCCAAGAATTTTTGTTTTGAGAGTTGAATTTGCTAGATTTTTGTCTAGGTTGTCTCATTATTTGAACAGAAATAATCAAAGATAAACTTTGATGGAATACTAGTGAATAGAGCCTGGGTTGATGTTGGGGAGGATGGATCAGTGGACCTGGGAGATAAGAGAACCAGAAGTGATAAAGAGAAAGAAAGAAAAAACAAAAGAGGAATACAATGAGATATCCAGGAAATACAACTACATCCAAGTAAGCCCCTAACTACATGATCATCAGGCCCCATTTGTTTCCACCTCAATTCTCTTATACCCCCACATTGAATATCTTGTTGTACAAACTAGTCCATGGTTAAGAAATGCTTGAGCAGTTGTTGGATCTTGTTGCCGGTGAGATTCTTGGTCATCATGTCTGCTGGGAGTAAGTCAGTCGACATGTAATGTAGATTCATTTCTTTAAGTCTAGTGTTGTCTCTCATAACATAAAACTTGAAAGGAATGTGCCGAGTGCCATGATTATAAACTTCATTTGACACAAGGGCATTGGTGCTGAGATTGTCATTGGGTAATTTCACAGAAAACATTTTCCTTCTCAAAATAGGTTTGATGTCCACAAGAGATATTGACTACATTCAACAAGTGTTATTAATTCCAATTTGGAAGAGGAAAGCGAAGTTGATTTTTGAATCTGGCTTTGCCACCCAGTTAAACCATGGAAGTAGATAAGACAACCCAAGTAGGACTTTGCTTCGTTTGCTCCTCCATGATCAGCATCAGAAAAACCAAGTAATTCTGGCTCATTATGTAGAATCATGTTTTTGGCTAAATCAAGGGTGTAATGTTTTGTGTGACTGAGCTATCAAAGAACATGTGTAGCAGCAATAAAATGAAGTCAACTGGGGGTCTCTAGGAATTGAGCCAGACAACTGGTAGCAAACCCTACTAGATCAGGCCAAGTCCACTGCACCAGCCACTGCAGAAGGCCTACTACTTGCCTATATCCAAACGGTGGTAACTCCATTGGTTCACAAGGCTTGTTCTTCTTGGATTTCCTGTTGGAAGGGGGAGGAGTTGGTGTTGACTGATGATGTACAATATTAAATTCCGTCAAGATATTTTTGATGAATTTATCTTGAATTAGCGTGATCTTCTTTTCGAACTGTGTAATTCTAATTCCCAATGCATATCAAACCTTCCCCATGTCTTCCATTTCAAAATGTGTATTAATTTGCTGCTTGAATTCTTCTACCCAGGTGCCTCCAAAGATCAGATCCTCTACGTGAGCAAATAGGTAGAATTTTCAACTTGTATCTTTGCTTACCTAGAAACAAGGGTTGGTTTGTGATGTCTCTGGTCCAATGTCCAAAAGTGCATGCGTGAGAGCTTCATGCCAGCATCTTGGGCGTTGTTTTAAGCCATAAACATATTTTTAAAGTTTAAAACATTAATAGGGGGAGTTCCGTCTTGACCTTGAGGAGGATATATGTGAAGGTCTTCATCCGGTTTTCCATTAAGGAAAGAGCACCAAAAATCCATTTGATGGATCTTGTACCAATTCAAGTCGCAGAGAGTGAGCAGCAGTCAAAGAGAAGTTAATCTACCAGTGGGTGAGAGAAATTTTTTTTAGTCCATTCCTTCACGTTCATGAAATCTTCAAACCCATAGACGGGCTTTGAACTTTGAGAGGTCTTTGTTTTCATCAGGCTTGCTTTTGAAAACCCATCTTGTTGTTAGTGGATGGATTTAGGGAAATATCTTGACTGGGGTCCAGACGTCGTGTCAAGACATGTTTCCTAGCTGGGTGTTGATGGCCCCCTTCCAGTGGTCTTGATTGGAGCTTTGGATGGCCTGAGAGTAGGATTTTGGGTCATTCATGATGTTAGACACTACATTTGATTTGCATCTTTTTTGCAGCCTTCCTTCTACAATATTCCTTTGTTTGACATTGCCAATGGTTTCATGGATGGGTTGACTTGGGTCTGTGTCCTTGAGAGATTGATGATTGACTTCTTCAGGGATTTCCACCATCCTATCTACATCTGGGGCATTTGTTTCAGGAATAAGATTGAGAGAGTTGAAACTTTCCTCTTCATTTTTGGGTTGTGAATGAATGGTATTCTTGCTTTGATCCATTGTCTCTGGAGCAATTGATTCTGCACTGTTCTGACTGTTGACAATATCTTATGTAATACAATCATTTGATATTTGAAAAGGAGAGTCATCAGAAGAAAGGCCGTATTTATCTAAAGTATTTAGAGCAGGACAAGTGTTTTGATGAAATTTCACATGGTGGGAAATTATCACTTCACCTGATCTCTCATCTTCCACCCTGTAGGTCCTGTGTCCATACGCGTATCCCAAGAAAGTTCCCACTGATCCACCAGCCAAAGGGAAAAAGTCTGTTAAGTTTTGGTGGTGTTTTCAACCACAATTTGTAAGGAGTGGAGAAATTTATTGATTTAAAAACTGTCCAATTGTAGAGATCCACAGGGGTATGACAGGCCTCTTCCCAGTAATGTTGACCTAGCCCTCTATGCTTGGGTAGACATTGGGATTTTGTTACCATTGTTTTATTTCCTCTTTCAGCAAATGGGTTGTTTTCCAGATTTCAAGGTGCAGTAGTCAGGTGTTTGGTACCCATTGAGTCATCGAAGGGGTTGAGATTTGAATTTGTGAATTCAGTCCCATTGTCTGAGCCGAGGAAAGAAATTTTCTCTCCAGAGGGATTGTTGAGATGTTTAAACAGAGTTTTGATGATATTTCCGGTTTCTGACTGTCTCATCTTACATTGTATCCAGACACAATGCAAGAATCTGTATACTACTCGGAGGAAATACATTTTACCGGATGTTGATGCAGGAGTGACTGGTCCACAGAGATCCAAATGAATACAATCAAGCAGTCTGTTGGCAGAGGGAAAGCAACCAGGAAAGGGATATTTGTTTTTTGTACTAAGGTCGCATACCAAGCAATCAAATTATTTGAGTGTGTCCAGAGGGAAAATCTTCTGGAGATATTCAAAGTATGGATGTCCCACTGATCTATGAAGAGTCAAAGTGTTGGGTGTAACTGATGGCTGGATAGCAATTGAGCTGATTTGTGTTTCTGGTTTCACCAAGAGATTGCCATAGGAATACAATCCATCTAGGACTCAACAATTATGTTCATCCACCACAGCAAATGACTCCTTTCCATTGGGGATTATTGAATAGAACAATTTTCACCTAGGGGTGTGAGTCTTGGGATCAATTCAGATACTGAAACTGCATATAAAATCATATGCCGGTGTTCATTAATTCACTGTGCGCTGCAGACTGGAATTATTTCTTTGAAATTGGTGTCCCACATGGAGAATGTGACTTTGTAGTGTACTAAAGATCATAAATCTTTCCCTCCTCTCTTTCTCAATCATGCCCAACTAACACCAACACACCACAGCAACACGGGCTGAAAGGTTTGTGCATTTGACAGCAAGGAGACAAGGGTGCCAGCTTTTTTCTTTTTGGCATGGCTCATTGAAGTCCAAATGCTGAGTATATCCCAGTGGGGATCATTTTTCCTCAAAGTGCAAAGGTCAATCATCTTCTGGACTTTTTCATTGGCCAGGAGGTAGGAATGAGGATCAATATTGGTTTGAGGTTTTGGAGAGTCTGGTTTGTACAGTGCTGTGAGGAATAGGATTTAACGCTTGAACACTTCATGGAAGAGCTCAGGAAAGCCTACCAAAGAGCACACAGTTATGGCATGGCATTATTGTTGCAAGGAGGTCATTTCTAATTGTCCTATTTGGAAATTGGTGGATTAAGATGTTATTAGATGTCTGGATTAGATATGACATGAAAGATTGGACAAGCCTATAATGTTGTTATGACTGGACTTCAAACTATTTCCCATGATTCTTTGAATTGGGCATTACCACCTGCATGGAGCAGACCAAATTTGTCTGGGTAGTCATCCAGATTCAAGGACAAGTGGTGGATGGGGGCCAGATTGCAGGTTGGACAGACTAGACCATGTGCACTGGAAAAGTAAGCTTGTATGTTATGGCAATACAAGTTGGTCTGATCTGGTAAAAGCTCTTTGTATGGTGTGACAGGGAGAGGCTGTGTTTGTTATTGGTCTGGCAACAAACCAGACCTCAAGGGAGTTGGTCCAACGCCAGAAGACAAGCTCCCAGGCTACAAGGAAATATAAAGCCCTCTAAAGGGGGAAGAGACAGCCAGCTTGGGAGGAGGGAAAGCACACACCAGACATAGGGTTGTATGAGTGACCTCAGGGAATTTGAGATGAGATGATGAGATGAATGAGATAAGATGAGATGGGGACAGAGGAAGGGAGAGCCCCTCCTTATATAGTAAGATTTGAGGCATTTATGCTGGTGTTTCAGTTACATGAGGGGTTTTAGCTGGTGTGATTTTACAAATGAGGCTTTTTGGCTGGAATTCTGTGCAGAATACAGCTACATACAGGGTGGCAGTGTAGTAATGAGCAAATCTAGCTAGTGATCTAGTTACAAGTGTGGCTTGCACAGTCTTCTGGTTGCTATGTATTTATATCAAATGACCTGCACAGCTTTCTGTATTGCTGTGTAGTCTGCTCGAGTGGCTTGCACTGCCCCAATGGTTACTATGCAGCAGGCTGTATGTGGCTTGTGGTTGCCACACAGCCTCATTTATACAGAAATACAGATGTAATTTAGATATATACCCTTTATAAAGTACACATAGTGTAAATGTGTTTGTAAACTAAAATGACTGAGGTGAAAAAGATAGTGGGGTGTTGTAAAATATATATCTAAACAACAAAACATTAAATTTTTCCCTCCAGAACAGAAATCTCTACCACACCGTGATGGGAATGTTATGACCAGTACCCATTTGCTTGAGCATGTAACACAAGTTTCCAGAAGCTTGTGCATAAGCATTCAAAAAAAACTCAAATTATGTTCATTCCCTTTGCCCTTGGACCAATTAATCTGTTTGGTTCAAGAGCGCAAGACTCTGGCCAATGCTTCAGTATCTTAAGTGAGCAATCCCCTCAATACCTGGCACGGAGCCATGCATTGATAGAAGTAAAGACTACTCAGATCATTGGCTTCAAGCCTTATTCAAACTAAAATCAATACATACTTGACCGCTTAACACGCTGCTCATTCCTGGGAGTCGGCATCACCCTTGATGACCGGCTCAAAGGATGTTGTTGAGCGCTTCTTGTATTATTCCTGCATAGTCCCCAATGTATGAATGAGCTTTGTACCAGAAGTATCCATGTGAGATTTGATATGATAGCATTATCCCCCATGGGAGCACCCCAACGTGCTTTGACCTACATGCCATCAAGGAAGTCTGCCAGCAGTAGGTTATCAGCTCAAGATGCATGGATGGTCTGGCTGTGGAAGGTGTTTGTTACATCACCGTGATGAGGAAAAAGGGGTCTGAAAGAATGGCAAGAACTAAAATGTATTTCATGTGTTAGACTTTTGTGTTTGTGACATGAAGTATATAATACATGTTTTTATTATTCTACTTTTTCTATGAGAAAAGGAATAAAAAGTATCACTTGTACCTAAAAGGATAGAGGTACAGATGCCTTGTTGGCAGTGTAATTGTGTTTTCTTTTAGGGTTGTTGATTTTAATGGGAAAGAGTAATAGTAGAGATTTGGAAAGTGGAAGTGGTAGGTGGAATTGGATGAGAAGGATGTGGGAGTGTAAGTGCTGAAAATTTTGCAATGAGGAGATGATGGAAGCGTAGAATGTGAGGGTGGTGAGCGAGTTAAGCTAGAAGAGATGGAGGTATATTTGTATCAGAAAATGTGGGATGAGAGATAAGAATTTGAGTGAGGTTACAAGGGAATTTGAATGTTGATTTGTCTGTTTCTAGAACACAAAAATGTGAGGATGATGATCCAGTAAGTTGTTTTTGGTGGGGTATTATTGGTAAGTATTTATTTATTTATTTTTAATGTATTTATATGTATTTATAATATATAATATATAATAAGGTGTATTTGATATGTGTGTATGTGTGTATATGAGTGAGTGGATAAGAAAGGTGTTTGGAAATAAATTGAGTCCAAAAATCATCAAAATCCAACCAGTGATTTAAAAAAAAAAACTGTTATTCACATTAAATTCTACACCCCTTAAAATGCTTAGAAAAAGTTTAAAAAATGTGAAACTGTTGAGAAATCCTGGAAATTAAGCTGTGAGGATTTTTTATGAAAAAACCGGCGGGATTGGCCAAAAAAAAAAAAAACCATGGTTTTTGAGCAAAATAGAAATTACCATGAAAGTCTAAACCCCTGTAAGTATGAGAAATAAATTTAAAACTTTGAAAAATAATGGAAATCCGCCCGCAAAAAATTAAATTAAAAAAAACCGGGTGGATTGGCCCAAACAAGTAGAAGACACAGTTTTTTGCAAATTAAAAATTACCACAAAGTTCTACACCCCTTTAAGTATAATAAATAAATTTAAAATTTTGATAAATAAATAATGTTTACTGGTTTTACTTATTTAAAATGCCGCCCTCCATATTTTTGTTTTGTTTTGTTTTGTTTTGTTGATATTCCTTGTTTTGATTGTTTATTTTATTTGTTTTAAATAAAATATCAAATGAGGATGATTGGGGAGGTCACGCGCATCAAATGCCGCGCTCCACGTGCTATTTGCTTCAAAATTAACAATACAAAAAACCCGGTGTAAATGCGGAAAACCGGGTGCACTGCGCAGCCGCAGCTGCGCAGAAAAGCGGGTGTAAACGCGGAAAAACTGGGTTTTTTGATTAATGCCCTTATTGTATTAAAGGCCCTTTTATTAATATTAATAAAATATTAACTTATCATTGCGTATGTGTCATTTGTTATTGTCACATCTTATCAGTATTATTTATTATCATAGAGTAACCTGAATTATTCATGTTTTAGTTAATCAACGTATTATTAATTTAAGTATATCATTTATTGTAAAGATTGATTGTAGTTTAATCATACTATATTATCACTCTATTATTTATTATCACAGAGTAGCCTGAATTATTCATGTGTTAGTTAATCAAGGTATTATTAATTTAAGTATATTTAAATTAAGTATATTATTTATTGTAAAGATTGTAGTTTAATAATACTATGTTATCACTTCTTAAAGTCATAATGATGAATTAATAATACTAATAATATTCACTAGAGATCTTAAAGGAATAATATTAAAGAATAATAAGAATGGTAAATATTAATAAGGATAATAATAATTAGTGTTACTTGCAGTAAATTGGTACATTTAATCATTTAGGTATCAAAGAGTGAAGAGTAGTGGAAGGGGAAACACAGTCTAGCCAAGCAGCTGCTGGGCTCTTGTGAAATAACCGGGAGACTTTAGGGAGAGGAAAGGGAATCGTGGGGGTCCGCTTGACTATCACACGTATCCAATGATTATCATTGAAAAATGATAAGAAGAGGGCTGGCAGCGGTTTAGGGTCCAGGGGAACAGTGGCGGGAATATATGTGGTGCTCCCGCCCGTTCTGCTGAGGAAGACAAATGGCCGGTTATACGCATTGGCCAGAATCGGTCCCACATCCAACTTGCTCATCCATTTGTTCATGGGGACTGATCCACGTGGGTCAGTCACCTGAACACGTCCATAAGCGCGGTCGAATTCTGAAGGCCCCCCAAGGTATCTTGTCCAATGTGCCTTGTTCTTTTCCATCTCTTCTAACACATCCTTTCGCACTTGGTACCACCCATTGGCCTTGGCGTAGGGACCCTCTGGTCTATCTGCTGCCAATGCATGTGCCACACATGCATAACCACAGTTCCCATCACCTGCAGGGTTATAAGTGGAATGCAGGTATTTTAAGATCCATGGTGGAAGCTCCGCCTGACAAGAATGATGAGAAGTTGGTTATCAGTTAGAGTCAGTGCATTCCTCCTTGTCCGTGTCAAGATTGAGTCACTCACTGCAACATCAGGGTTGGTATTCCCCTGTCTTGTTCGGCCAGCCTTGGGTGCAACCTCAGCATCTACATGCCGGTCCTATGAAACATACAATGGAATCAGACCCTGATAATCTAATGTCAAAGTTATAGTACTTACCTTGGCTGTCGGGGGTGAATGTAGCCTGGCCTCACCCAGCAACTGATCATGAGAGCTTGAGGCTTTTCTTGAGGCTTCTGGAGGTGACAGCAGCTTTTCCTCAACCTGCATCTCAATAGATGAGGAGGAATCCACTGGGGGATCAGTTTCTTCATCTGATTGCCCACCTTGTGCGTCAGATTCTGCAACTGATTCCCCATCTGTGGCATCAGATTCTTCTTCTGATGCCCCATGTGGGGCATCAGATTCTTCATCTGATTCCTCATCTGGGGCATCAGAATCTTCATCTGAAACTGCATCTGCAGAATCAGAATTTTCATCTGTTACACCATCCTTACTACCATACTTGGGCTGCCACGTTTCCTTGCGCCGTGATGTTCCTGAACTGGAAGACCCCGATTCCGTTTCCCAATAGTGAGGCTGCCAATTCGTGGGGGGTGATTTCTCTTGACTGCTTAGTAAGTCCATCAGTTATCAGCCTCTTAAAAAGACATGCAATAAAGTTGCTTACGCATGAGTGTCTCCACACTTGGTAGCTCATCCAGGTCCCCAGAGGAAGAAGCTGAGGTGTCCAATGGAGCCTGCGCGCGCTTGGACTGTCGCTTACCCCCTTTTCCTTTTGATACACCGGCCTTCTGTCTTGCTTTCCTTGCCTGCGCCTTTTGGATTTGCGCTTCCACAATTTCTGCATGGGTGTCATCGCGCTTTTGAACTCGCCCACTACCCTTTCTCTTCTTCCACGGCCTTTCCAGTTTGTGTTTCACTCGGATAGGATCAGGCTCTGCAAGCGGAACCACGTGTGTGTTTGCATGGACCCTTCGTAATTTTTTCATTGTTGCTTCTAACGCCGAGGGGTGGTGGGACGCCAAGAGCTCCTGCTTGAAATCCTCAAAATCGTTGTCAAAGTCGTACAGTGGTTCATCAAGAGCCTGCAATGAACATAGATGAAGATTAGCTAGGAGGGACATGAACAAGTCATACATCAGGAGGACTCACTGGACCGTCAGGGTTATAGGCCAGATGCCACTGGACATGGAAATCAGAAGGCTCCACATCTCCCTTCCCCTGGACCAAACATTCAATAGTGTGCAAACACGGAATGCCCAAGCCAGCCTGGAAATTACCTTTGCATTGAAGGCTGGGATCCCCAGGCTTGGATTTCTTCAACTTGATGAACTTGTTGTACTGAGACAAGGCCAACTTGAGCGCATGACAGGAGATTTTGCAGCTGAGGGACTTGAAGGCATTTGGTAGTCCGGTTAATCCCTTCTGTAACTCGTGTGCCAGGTTCGTGTGGGCTGTGTCAAGTTGTCGGTCCACTGCTGCAGCAATTGTAATGAAAAGTGTTGCAAAGTCGCACCTAGCCGACGTCACATAGGTTTTCAGCCAGCTGTGGGCAGATTCACATCGTGACGAAGTCAGATTTCCTAGATGGGGTGTCATTCCGGCCCCTGCATTCATGAACTTCTGTCGCTCGCTCCAGACGTTCTTGTACAGGTATTCGTAGACGTTAGTTCGAGTGACTAGGTACCGTGTCAGTTGAGCCCACTTTGAGTTGCAGGTGTCCTCATTGGCACTGCCAGCATAATTGCATATGTTGAGTTCATCCCAGTTAAACTAGGATGCAAACAAAGAATTTAAAGTAGGTTGACCTCAACCAATGAAATATAAAACCAAGGGGGGTCCCTTGGATTTATATTTCATCAGTTGATTTCAACCAAGTTTAAATTGGTTGAGTGCATCCCAGTTTAACTGGGATGACTTCATCCTAGGAAATTATGCTGGCAGTGTGGGGGCATGTGCAACCTCATGCCAGAGCCTCATGAATTTGGCCCATTCTTTGCCATTGCCAGCAAAGGCTTGCTTGCAGTTTGTCACAATGTTCCGATCGATGTGCCACATGCACAAGTTCGCGGTTGCATTTGGAAAGTGCTTTGAGATAGCATTACGCAGTGCTGATTCCCTGTCTGTCACAAAGACCTTTGGCGCGTGGTCAGCGTCCCATATAGATCTATGGGTATCACACAGGCACCGGAGTACAGTCAGTTTATGATGAGAATAGGTGATTAGTCAAATATACCACCCACTTCAACTTATCAAGAGCCCATTAGTAGGCCTCATTCTTCTCGTTTTGCATCAAACAAAAACCAATCAAAAAACTGTGATTGGTTGCAGTTTGGCCAACCACATGCAGCAGGGGGTAGTTGTTCAGGTTCGTCTTGTAAGTGCAGTCAATGTTGACCACATGGTGGAACCTGCGAGCAAGAAGCAACGATCCTGGGTGCGCAAACCACAAGTAAAGGAGCTTGCCGTCTGTGTCGTAAACGTCCTTGTGTGTCCAATTGGATTCGTTGAGGCAACGTAGGAGGTACTCAATTGGGGTGTTGCCAGCCCTCCTCTCTGCCCTCAGTGCCTGCTTTGTTTTGTATATCGTCCTGTTGGTTACACACCTTCCCTCACTGCTAGTAAGGAGTCTAGCAATTGCCTGGGGTTGCATTCCAAGAGACGATAAGCGAGCAACCTCAGTTTGGCCTTTGACAGAGAGCTTCTTGTGGCTGACTACATGTTCCAGATCGATTGGACCATGATTGTGCTCAATCGTCTTTCGGCATCGGAGTTCCCATGGTGCATCCTTGAGTTTTACTGAAGTCGGTTTGTGGCCGGATATTTTGAAGCAGCACCCCAGTCGCTTATTCCTAGACTCTCGAAACCGGATAGCATCAACTGAGGTTTGGTCTTCCCCGGCAACTGTGCATGCAAAGTAGATGTTCTTGTCCCTCTTGGAAGCACAAACTTTCAGAGCGTAACCATGCTCGTGGGCCCATGTGGTGACAAAGTGTTTGAGATCAGTGACACATGTGAAAAGGAATTCGGGTGGTGCATCCATTGCATCTGGAAACACAAGCAGTTCAGCCAGTCTGCCTCAAGTGGGCGAATTAAGAAACTAGAAGAACTTACTGCCAACTGAATAATCATAAGATTGTACATCTTCAGATTTCATCAACACTTTATGCGGTTGATTGGCGGCGGGTAACATTGCGGGGGCCAGCGGTGAACGTCCTAAAGGATTGAGCGGGTATACTGGAAGATTGACTAGGTAAACATTAGGTCTTGGTAAGATGAAAACAAGGTGGAGAAATATTTGAAGACTCACCTTCAGCCACAGTTTGAGGGACTTGAGGGCTGAAATTTGCTTGGGGAAACAGTTGAGGGCTGGGTGGTGCAGGTTGATACCCGCCAGGAGATGTAGCCGTGATACTTGGGTATTTGACTGGAGAATTGAGGAGGGGCTGAAAGTTGCAGGGGGAAACGGTTGAGGGCTGGGTGGTGCAGGGTGATACCTGCCGGGAGATGTAGCCGTGATGCTTGGGTATTTTACTGGGAGATTGTGCAGGTAAAAATTAGTTCTTGGTAAGATGAAAACAAAGTGGAGAAGTATTTGAAGACTCACCTTCAGCCACAGTTTGAGGGACTTGAGGGCTGAAATTTGCTTGGGGAAACAGTTGAGGGCTGGGTGGTGCAGGTTGATACCCGCCAGGAGATGTAGCCGTGATCCTTGGGTATTTGAATGGGGAATTGAGGAGGTAAACATTAGTTCTTGGTAATATGAAAACAAAGTGGAGAAGTATTTGAAAACTCACCTTCAGCCACAGTTTGAAGGACTTGAGGGCTGAACGTTGCTGGGGGAAACTGTTGAGGACTTGGTTGTGCAGGTGGCCAAATTTGAGGGCTAAATGGCGCAGAGGAGGTTATTTCCCCCAGAGATGGCTGCATATCTTGCATGACGGGTATGGAAGGGACTTGATTTGTCTGCGGCGGAGCGGGCACTGATGGTTGGCCAACGGGGAAATTGTGAGAGGTTGGCAGGCCTTGGAAGTGAGTGGGTCCAAGAGTGAATGGGTTGGCCGGGTGGGACAATGGTTGGGGTCCCGGCTGCCAGTAGTTTGAGATTTGTGGTGCTTGATGGGATTGCGGAAACGGATGGGATGGTGGGGCTTAAGTTATATGAGGTGGTGCGTAGAGGGCTGGCTGAGCCAGATAGGATGGTTGGGCTGGATCAAGCTGATGGGTAGAGGCTGGAGGTCGATTGTGATAGTGGGTGAATTGAGGCAATTGTACCTCATATGGGCGGAACACAGGCTGCGCTACGGGGTGGGCTGGGGGGACAGGGGTTGGCTGGATTGCCAGTCTGTAGTTGTTGTCATTGAAGCTGTAGGTGGCTGGGTGGGCTGAGGGGACAGTAAGGGGCTGGGGGGCTTGGCCATATTGGTTGCTTGGGTAGCCATAGTTAGTTGCTAGGTGGCCTGATTGATTGATTGGAGCTGCAGGTTGGCCAAGCACGTGTGAATTTCCATACGCAGAGGTTTGATGTTGATACATGTTACCAAGTGGGGCGTGAGGGTGATTGTTGGGGTCAACCTCATAGAATCCGTATGGGCGTGGAGGCTGATTGCTTGAGGAGTTGTAATGACCAGTGTGAGACATCGTTTGCTGGTGATTTGGTGAATTGTGCGGAATCTGTTTGGATTTGAATGGGAGAGTTTGTCAGCACGTGTTACTATATCTACGGTGAAAAAAAATGGAAATAGGAAGAGGTGTGTTTGAGATGGGCCACTTTTGGGGGGGATGGTGTGCGTCTGGGGCTTGTACGGGGCCCTTTGAGCTGCCTGGGGGGTTTGAATGGCCCCTTTGAATGTTGTATTGCCCCTTTGGAGCATCAAAGTGGGCCTGTGGGCCCACGGGAGGTGATGGGCAGAGGCGGGCCCCTTCTTACGGCCATTGGGCCCTGTCTTTGGGCCAGTTGGGTCTTGGAGCCCTGGGCCTGTGGGCTTTTCCACAAAATTAAACCCCCAAAAAACCCTTTTTTTTGGTTTTTATGGGGTTTTTTCCTCATTTTTTTACTTCTCATTTCTTGATTTTTTTTTTTTTTTTTTTTTTTTTTTTCGGATTTTCAGACTCACCGCTTTTGTTGATCGAATCGGAGAGCGGTGGGCGGTGTTTGTTGTGGTGCTGGTTGAAAAACCCAGGACCAGAAGCGAGCCCCAGTCCGGAAACAGACTCGGGCTCGCTCACGTAATCGAATGGCCCCTCCCATTCGATTACGTGAGCAGGGGGTGTGTATATCCCATACACATAATACATACATGTATTATGTGTATGGGGATATACATATCCATCCCCCGGCTCACGTAATCGAATGGGAGGGGCCATTCGATTACGTGAGCGTGTGAGACCCGCACGCCAAACAATTGGCGTGCGGGTCCCACACGCCAATTTTCTTTGGCGTGCGGGGCCCACACGCCAAAAAAAAATGGCGTGTGGGAACCGCTGTGGTAATCCATACCTTTTCACATACAAACATCAACAACTTACATTTCCTCTCACATATACTTCATTATTATTACATAATCAGATTCTACATACAAAACTACCCCTAGTCACTCACTCAAAGTACTCCTGATTTCCCTTTGGTTCAGAAGTTATTAGCATTCTTAGAATATTACCACTTATAACCACATAACTTTACCAATACTAGAACCCCATAGGATATTATACAAGGTATTGATTTATAAATATACAGTACATAAATAAAACACAGATATTACATACTTTTCTTTAGTTTATATCTTCTTGGTATTAAGTTGTACAGCACAGTCATTCATATTACATAGTTACATCTTCTGCCTTTATCATCCTCTTTGGTTACTAGTCACATTACATTCCTTATATACATAGTTACTAGCTACATTGGCTCATCTTTCTTACACTATCACTACTCTCTTTTGGTTGAATACCTCTGAACACATTTCCCCTTTCTCGTTACTGCCAGGATTAGCCATCTTGTGCCCTTTTGTATAAGTAGAACTCCCCTTAGTTCTATGGATAAGGCATGCACCCCCCCCTTTTACCAAAGTACAATTTACATTTACACTTACCTTTAAAACCTTTTACATTTACTTTTGCATCAACCTTTACCCAAATAACAATCATAAACACATACCCCATACTCTTTCTCAGTGCTTTTCTCACTCCTCCTAAGGTCCCTGCCTCAGATTGATTAAAACAACCTAAGTTCCCATTAGTAGCAGCAGTCTAAGGATTAGTAGAAATATAGCCACACCTCTTTTCTTTCTTTTTCTTAGTGAAACCCTTTCCCCTCAGCATTAGTCAAGAAGGGCAGCCTCATCAGCACCTGTAGCTTCAACATCTTCTACTTACTGGATTTGTTGTCTATTTCCCCTTCAAGCTCTTTCCTGATCCTTTAGGAGTTCCACATCGTCATTTTCATGTGATATACGCACCAACCGGCAAAGCAGCCTCGCTGCGACTGCTCCTGTCGTTTGCTGTAAACAACAATCTCAAGATTCATCAGCTGGACGTTAGGAGCGCTTTCCTAACATGTCCGCTTGAAGAAGTTGTGACCATGTTGCCACCACAAGGATTAGACTGCCCGCCAAACTCGATTCTGGAACTATAGAAAGCGATTTACGGCCTGAAGCAAGCACCGCTGGTGTGGTACAAAAGGCTGACAGGTTATCTCAAAACGCTGGGATTCAGCATAGAGGTCTCAGACCCATGCGTGTTCTGGAGGACCACATCAGAAGCCGGTCCAGCCACGTGGCTCTTTGCGCATGTCGACAACATCGTAATCATCAGTCGGCAGCCGGAAATATTTCGAACTCAAATGGAAAAGGAGTTTGAGATCAAATATCCTGGGGAAGCTGAGTTTCTGCTCGGGATGAACATCAAATGGTCGGCTGAGGGGCTTCAAATCAATCAGACGCAATACGTCCAGCGCAAGTTAAAGGAATTCGGGCTCGAGAATGAACATTTGGCGTTGTGTCCGCTAAATCCTAGATACCCTCTCAAGAAGGCAACAATCCATGAGATTGACATGTTCAAGAAGCTGGGGGTCAACTTCAGGGCCCTGGTTGGGTCGCTCAACTACTTGAGTGTGCTCACTAGACCCAATATCTCATTCGCGGTCAGCTCGCTCTCCCAACACCTTGAAAACCCAGGCATCAAGCACTACCAGGCCGCGGTGCAAGTCTTTCGTTATCTGTCAGGGACAAGGGATGTCGGTCTGACGTTCAAGAAGGCTGAAGGACTCCAGTTACGCGCTTTTGCTGATGCCGACTGGGGCAACTGCTTAGACACCAGACAATCCACTTCTGGATTTGTGGTGGTAGTGGGCTCGCACTTGATCAATTGGAAATCGTGCAAGCAACCCACCGTCTCGCTGTCGACAGCGGAGGCGGAATACAAGGCCTTATCCAATTTAGGGAGGGATCTCGCGTGGTTCGCAAGCCTCATTCAAGAGGTTGAGTTAGTGTCGGAGGTTAAAGACATCAATGTAGCCATCGACAACAGAGGAGCGATTGATCTGGCGAACAGCGAATCATCGCAGAACAGTTTTTGAATAAAGCATATGGACATACGCCTTCACTTTGTTCGGCAGTTGATCAGCTATCGACTAATTAAACTGTGTTATGTTCAATCTCAAGCAAACACTTCAGACTTTCTCACCAAGGCACTTGGGCGCACGGTGATTAGACAATCTCTCAAGCAACTAGGGGTGCTTCAAGACTTTAGACCTGCTTCTCATCTAACGACAAGAAGCATGGCAGGCTGTAAGAATAAAGCCCCAGACTCGCAGCTAGGCCCTCCAAGCAAGCTGCTGAGATTAGACCCAGCTGCAAGAAGAGGTAAGCCCGCTTGCAGCTTAGACCAAAACCCTAACCCAGATCTTATGAGACAATGCTGATACTTTGTATCGGTTGACTCAAAGAATACACAGAAACAGATCCAGTCAAGCCAAAATCCTTAGCAGACCGACTCGGACTCAGAACCCCATCTGCACTCCTAGAAAGGATCTCGTCAAGCATAACCAAGGGTAAGCTAGAAGAGATCTAATAGAACGTGCTGGGGTAAGAACTAACTGAGATACATCTCTCATGCAGATACGGAGGACATCGACTCGTATAGAAACCTAAAGCTAAAGCTAATACGCTAGGAAACAGCACCAATGTAAGCCCAGCTTGTAGACAAGATTATCAGAAATAGATTAGCAACAGCTTGCTAATAAACGACATGTCTTTATTATCAGACTGTCGCGATATCATATTGTAAAGAAGCTGTCGTTTAAGGAATCGTTTAGACTCAATTGACAAGGCACAAGTAAGAGCATGTTGTCTCAATACAACATGAGTACTTGAGGCTAATCTTTCTCTGTAGTTTCTTTTCCTCTCAATTTTCCTCTCAAGTCTTTCAACTCATCTCTCGATAAAAACCAGAAAAGAAAACATAAAACAAAATTCCTTTATTCTTGCTCTGCTTCTAGGTAATAACTCATTATTACTATATTTGTGTTTCTTCGTCTATCTCATAAAGTATGATCTAATGAAGAAATCAATCTTCTAGTTATTCCTATTCTTTTAGCTTGAGTCGATTTTATGAGTATCTTGAGGAGCCCCATGAGTTGCGACTCTTGGTGGTTGTCTAATACAGCCAACGGCCGTTCCAACGGACTCCCGTTCAGCTGGTGTGTCGTGAGTTGCAACCACAAGTCACACTCGCGGGGATTAAGAGGAAGGATCCGGCTGGCACAATTTCAGAAATTGTTCAATCAAGTATGCCATACGGTCTTTCCCCGCAGAGATGAGCTTGGACGCACCCACTCTGATTATTAGGAACCAATTTCTGGTGGTGGCAGGAGAAAGGTTCGAGCGTCAAGCTCGTTCATAGTGTAAGCCCAACCGCGATTCAGAAAGGGAGGAAGTATTCCCTGGTCTTCCGCGAGATAGGGTAGTAGATAGTACTTCCCTTTCTTCCATAGAGCGGCCAGATCAGAGCTAATGTTGGATGGTTTCAGAATGGCAATTATTTTCCCTCATCCACTTGAATGCTCATGCCTGACGGAATTTTGGATACCATGCGTGGAGTAGCTGGCAACGGTGTAACGCGTTATATGTTGATTGTGTTGTCTTTGAGTGAGTTGGCGATCCCGGGGAGAAAGCAGAGATACTTACGGCCTGTCTGAATAGCGGTTGGCTTTCCAACATTTGAGCTCCACGCTTGGAATGTTCTTCCGCCTTCACCAGTGATTGTCTCACAATCATCAGGGTGAACAAGCTCATCTCTGCGGTGAAAGATTGCATGGCCATGGCATACTTGATTGAACAACTGCTGCAATCATGGAAGCCGGCCCCGCACGTGTGACTTCGGGAGACAATTTGGAACACACCAGCTGGAAGGGTGATCAACTTGGAAAGAGTCATGGATGAATTGGACAACAGTCAGACTCATGGGGCTTCTCAAGGCACACATGGAAGCGACCCAAGTGGTATGCTTTCACTGACAGACAGGTGTTGGGTGGAGAAGAATGTTGTTGAATTATACATTATAAAGGCATTGAAGAGTAGAATAATTTTCAAATGAAATACAAGGCGAAAGAAAACGTGAAGCAGAAAAATTGCATTTTCCTCATGCATCAATAATCCAATTGGCAAAGGAAAATGATGCGGCAGTCCCCTCGGTCATATCAATGTCGCCGGGCAGCCCTTCGAAAGATGTTGGTTAATCTGAGAAGAAACCAAAGTGCCAATTAGTAGGGAACAAGGAAAGTTTGTTCAGTAACGGCCCATAGGAGCTTACCTTTGTGGAGACAAGATCAAACCACCTATCCGTGCTGGATTACAAGAGAGGTCAATTGGCTCAAGAGACATGCATCTCCCTACAATCAGAGCCAGACACATCGTAATGATTGTCAGTCGACGCAATTGACAGGAGGTGCATGGTGGAGCGGAAGCAAGAGGAGACTATTTAAAATGTACCTAAGTGGTTGGGGTGGGAGGGGGTGATGAGGAGGAGGATCCGGCAGTTGGTGGGCTGGAGGGGGCGGTGAGGGTGATGACACAGTAGTGTGAGCCATTGCCCCACTTAGCATGGTTAGGGCCAGGCATGATGAGAATTGAGGAAGGCTAATAATCGGTGGTTCTGGACGAAAGATCCGAAAAGTGCTGGCGAGGAACTGGTCTGAATTTATACTGTCGAGGCTCAGCGCGCCCTTTGCACTTTCCAGGGCCCAACATTTCAGTCTTGGGACCGTCGCCCGACCCATTCTGCATGTGATCACATGATATGACGTGACGCGCTGTGCCGGCGGCGACGGGCCCAAGACTGAAATGCTGAGCCCCGGGAAAGACCCATGGGCGCAAGCAGCTGAGCCTCGACAGTATAAATTCAGACCAGGTCCCCCGTTGAATCTTTCCTCCAGAACCACCAACTTGCCTCCAACAAATCTCATCATGCCTGGCCCTAACCATGCTAAGTGGGGCAATGGCTCACACTACTGTGTCATCACCCTCACCGCCCCCTCCAACCCACCAACTGCCGGACCCTCCTCCTCATCCCCTCCTGCCACCCCAATCGCTTAGGTACCTTTTAAATAGTTTCCATTACTTCCGCTACGCCCTCCACCTTCTTTAGGTGGAATCAACTGAATTTGGTTGTTATTCCCTGATCTCTGATTGCAGTCCAATGCATCTTTGCCGACCCCCTTTGTCTGTGTTCCAAACCAGCAGGGATGAGTCGTTTGATTTTCTTCGCAAAGAGGTAAGCTCCGATGATCTGTGACTGAAAAAAACTTTGCTTTTTCCTTTCTAATTTCCACTTTGGTTTCTCCTCAGCTAGATTGCTCTACCGGCTGGCCGGTGCACCTCGGGGACTAAGGGAAACTTTTACTTTGTACATTGGATCATGGATGCAGGAGGAAAATTTAATCCTCCTTCGGCACCTCCTCTTTCTAGCCTTGTATTCTACATGAACATTGTTTCACTTTTGTATATCTTGATAATGTATGATTCAACCTTATCACTCTTGGACCCCCCAAGAATCTGTTGGTGATCGGGTTGATGTTATGTTTACCTTGAGGAGTTTCGTGAGTCTCACCCTTGTCGAATCCAGCCGTGGGCCTTTCCAAGGTAATCCCTCTTCCAGCTTGTGTACTATGAGTTGCAACCCCAAGTTCAACTTCGCGGCCGGTATTGAGAGGCAGAATCCGGCTCGCACGATTGCAGCAGTTTCTCAGTCAGGTGGAGAGAAGCTTGGACGCGCCCACCCCTTGTATTTGGAGACAAGCTCTGGTGGTAGCAGGAGAAAATTCTGAGCTCGCAGCTCGTATGTTGTGTCAGCCCAACTGCTATCCAGCAAGGAGGCCAATATCACGTATTTGTCCCCGGGATCGCCAATTCAGGCCAAAGAGCCCTCACGACTAAATAAATATGTTATACTTGTTCCAGCTAGTCTACAGCTGATATGTTCTCTTGCTTAAAGCATGAATAGGAAGATAAGTTAGGCCACAAGATTGGCATGCTGCAATCACTAAATCATGACTTCAGGTCTGGTCTACCTGGCGAGAAACAGAACTAATATCTTGTTTTACTACCAACGTTGTTTACTCAAACTGGCCACCTTTAGCTGGCTAATTTTTTGTCTCCATCGTGAGGAATTCAATCATGTAGTATCACACATTAAATTTTTTCTCAATACACTTGTTCTGTCAGCCACCAAGATATTACATACATTATGTAACACTTGAAACTGCAAGCTGAATAATTAATAATGTTTAATTATATTATTATTTATTTTATTTTATTTTGTTACTTTATTTATTTTACTAGATCTTCTGTTTATAGCAGAAATTATACTTATCTGTTCCAACAATTGGTATATAGTGTAACAGTTGAGAACAAGCCTAGAAATATCTGGTTGATACATAAGGCTCTGTGTTCAAGCCACACTCATGACTACACGTAAAATATAATAATAAAATTATTTAAAATTATATCTATTTTTTATCAAAAATCCAAGGAAATTTAATTAAGGAAAATCCTTGGCAAATCAATTTGCAAACACGCAATAAATGGATAAAGAAACATTTATTGGTATAGTTTTTTCCTTGAAAATCCTGGAAAATCCCAGCATAACCCATAGTAATATACACTATAAGATTACATATGTATTTAATTATATAACTTATGTAGTATGTGTTAAATACATAAGTACATGTGATTTTACATTACTGATCACTCAGGGCAAGCGCTTTTCTAAGCCTTAGTCCCTAGAAAATTTATTCACAAGCACTTCTTAGTGAAATAATTAATTAATGTTGAAATAATTATTTCCCACTAAGTCATTTATTGTGAAATAATTATGGGGTCATTCCACATAGGAATGACACCATATTTCACATCAGATCACGAACAGGATGATCAGTTCCCCCTGGTGATCTTGCCCTGATCACTGCTTCAAAAGAAGCTTGTGAAATAATATTTATTTTATTATTTAAGAAGGAGTTTTCTTCACTAAAATGAAGATTACTCCCCATCAATTTTAATATACATAGATAACTTATTATAAGCTACAAAGGCGCTCACCTTCTCCTGTAAGTAAGGAGGACTGGCCTTTATTATATACTATCTTACATTTAAAATTCCTCAACCAAAATCCCCCCAATCAATTAAATACATTTAATCTGATTGGAAGAACCGTGTATAAAATCTGGTTAGCCCTTCTGAGTTATTACTCAATCAACAGAAGTTTTGGCAGCAGGGTAATAACCTGTTTTATTGCTGTACTTAGTTTTTTTACACTTGAGTATTTACTTTTATTAGTATTTGTTTATTACACTATTTAAAAGTGTAAGTTATTTTTTTAGTCCTTACTGTACACGCCACAATAAGTGGAGTAGAGTACAGAAAGCTGACATTTGGTGTCCCAACAGTGGCCATAAAATTCTTTTTGGCCTCATATAAATTAATTTATTAATTTATTTTTTTTTTTTTTACAAAACAAAAAATTCGAAAATTTCATCAAATTTTTTTTTGACAAATCCCTTATCCTTATTCAAAATATTCTTTGATAAACATTATCAAACTAACCTTATCTCTTATTTTTTTTTATTTCCCACAGGAAAAAAAAAAAAAAATACACTCTTAAAAAATATAGATTCTTATTATAAGAATCATAAAAATTCGAATTTTTTCGAAAAATCATAACTCCTTTATTACTCAACAAAAGTGAGACTTTTTTACATCAAAAAATTCGTATTCATCCTACCTTCACACTAACAACTTCCTCGTCTTTAGTGTCTGAAGTTTTCGTCCCCCGTGGCCGTACCTCTAACCGCCGATCTCGTTCGTCTAACGACGGAAACAGATCCAACTCTACTCCTCAGAACGAGGACATAGTCATTCCAGACGCCGCTCCTGTCCAGGTTCGTAGCTCCCCACCACCTGGAGAAGCTAGATTAGTCACCGCCGACGCGTGGATCCCGATAACCCCGCGTAAATAATTTTTTTATTATTTCCTTTTAACCGAAAATACATACAAAACTAATACATATTCTAAAAAACAATGTCTGATCGTAGAAACTCCAGCCCAAATAGCGGAGCGGGACAAAAGTTAGTAACTTCCTCCCGTGTCAGCAACCGTTTAGCCGGAAAAATCGCTGACTATCCCCCTCTTGCTCCTAGTACACGCAAGTCTAAACCCGGCAGCCAGAGTGATCTTGGAACAGCACCAAGCCAACTTCAGAGGCTACCAGGAAGCTTCATCGGCGGATACGGCGATGAAGGATCTTTTCTTCACGCAAGCCCTGGCAACGCATCGCAGTCTCACGAGAATTTTGGGAACTCCCAAGACCTTGATCTTGACGGAGGGGTGGAACCCCTTCTCCATAAGGAGAGCGCTTCGTCAGACCCAGGTCTCAGAAGCCTCGAGCAATCCAGCATCCTCGACGCCGGACACTCCCAGCGTGGAGAATCCCGTCGAAACAGTCAGAGAACCGGTTCCAGTACCGGCGCCGCAACCGCAGCCCCCAGCGCCGCCAGCGCCTCCAGCGCAAAACCGGCGCCAGCAGCCCAACCGAGCTCAAGCCGGTCCGCAGCGCCGCAACACGCAGCGCCGCATGTCCAGGCGCGAATATCGCAATTCAGTTTACGGCGAGATGTTCCGCCTGGCCCGTCAAATACAGGGGACTTATCAATACATAGACCATTCTCGACAAGACCAACGGGCTCGAGACACCAACAATCATCAAGAATAGATGACATTGTTACTAAAGAATTTTTTTTACACACTTTATCTGATATGTTTCTGAAAATAGAACAAGTTGTAGATAAAAATAACTTAAAAACTGAAGAGAAAATTGTTTCTCAATCTCAATTCATTGAAGAAGTCTGCACAAATCAGACTAATATTTTGGACATGTGTAGTGACATCACTACTGAAATACAAAAATATTTCTTAAAAGATGTAGAGCCCCTCAATGAACATTTGAGGCTTGTTACAAATAAACTGGAGAGTGAAGTTCAAACATTAAGTTTTAAAGTTAAAGAGGTTAAATCAATTGAACAAAAAATTGATGAAATTATTTCTGACATATCAGAAATGAAAGTGAACCAAGCTTTACTTACTAATAATTTGGAATCACTTAAATTAAATCAATCTGTCCCTCATTTAAATAAAAATGTTAAATCTTTAATTGTTGAAGACCTTCCTTTAAATTCTTTTGAAGAAAAGAACTTAGACTCTTTAGAACATAAGAATCTAAATCAAAACATAAATTCTCATGTTAAATTACAAAATTCTGATAACTTGAACAATTATCAAACTGATACACATCTAATAGATGTAGACAAAGAAGTGAGGAAACAGATGTTAGCCTCTATTCCCAAAACATCTGATTGGCCCACCTTTACAGGTGAAGGGGAATATGACCATACAGAATTTATTGAATGGATTGACACCTTAAAATCTGACATAGATTTACATGATAGAATTATAATCTCAAGATTAAATCTGTTGTTTAAAAATTCTGCCAATCAATGGTATAAAGGCATCAAAACCCAATTTGGTCTTCAAACATGGGAATGGTGGAAACAACAAATTGAAAAGAAATTTGGTAATGCTACTTGGAGAAGAAGGGTACAAAAAGCCTTTTATACTTCAAGATTTGATGCCAATAATCCTTCTGTATCATCCTGGGTTACTAAACAGTACAGAAGGATTAAGTCAATTGAACCTTATTTAAATATTGAGCAAATCAATATTAAATTATTAGACTTGTGTGATGGAGAGGTGGCTTATGCAGTTAAATGTGCATTAGACACAACTCAAGCTGATATCAGTACATTTATAAATGTTCTACAAGAAATAGTTGATCAGACTAATTTGGGTAAAAGATCAAAGTACCAAAACAAACCATTTGTTGCAAGTCCTCCTGTTACATCAGATAAAAAGACTTATTCTGATGTTAAATGTACAAATTGTAATATTAAAGGACATGTAGCTAAAGACTGCAGAAGAAAGAAAGGTGTTAACAATATATCTGTAAATCAAGATTCTGAGGAATCAGAAGATCCAGAAATTGATGAAGACTCTGAACTTGAAGAAGAGTCTCAAGATGTTGTTGGTAATATCTTTCATATAGATGAAAGCAAAGGAAAGAGTAGTGTTATGAAAATGAAATTAAATACCATAATTATTAACACTTTACTTGATTCAGGTGCTTATGTATCTTGTGTTGGTACTAGATACTTGTCCCAAATAGACAAAGATTATAAATCTAAACTGATTAGTCCTGACAACAAGACTTATAAAAGTTGTAATCAAAAACTAAATTACATAGGAAAAATTAACTATGATATCACACTTGGTACAGTTTCTATGAACATGACTTTCATGGTAATGGAAGATATTAAAGCTCAATATTTCATAATTGGTAATAACTATTTACATGCTTATAAAATTAATCTGATTAATTCAGATTCCAATTATGTTACAATTGGAAATAGTACAGTAAAGTATCATTATGATACTAGAAGTTCCTCTTCCTTTAATAATATCATTCCTTTCAAAAACCAAATAAAAGAGGAAGCTCATGTATATGAGAAGTTGTCAAGTGATCAAGTTACACAGTTGTACAATACTTTGTACATGAATATTAGTGCATTCAATACTCCTAAAGATGAGTTTGGAGCAATAAAAGGACATGAAGTCAACATTCAATTGACCATTCAGAAACCTTTTCCTCCTATATTAAGAAGATCTCCCTATCCTGCTAGTCCCAGAAGCAGGGAAGCTATTAAAGAACACATAGACACTTTATTAAAACTGAAAGTCCTTAGAAAAGTTTCTCCAGGAGAAGAAGTTGATATTACTACTCCTGTGATAATAGCTTGGCATAATAACAAGTCAAGACTTTGTGGTGATTTTAGAGCTTTAAATAGTGTTACTGTCCCAGACAGGTATCCTATGCCCAAAATTAATGAATCACTTACAAATTTGGCCAAAGCCAAATATATCTCTACAATGGATGTACTTAAAGGTTTTCATCAAAACACTGTCAGTGTTGAGAGTAGAAAATATCTGAGGATTATTTGCTATTTAGGTGTTTATGAATATTTAAGAATG
Source organism: Puccinia hordei (assembly GCA_007896445.1). NCBI lineage: Eukaryota > Fungi > Basidiomycota > Pucciniomycetes > Pucciniales > Pucciniaceae > Puccinia > Puccinia hordei. Next base: position 26,074 of record RDRW01000236.1, on the reverse strand, counting down.
CCCTTTGGCATTAAAAATGCACCTTCACATTTCCAAAGAATGATGGATGTAGAATTCTACAATGAGCTTAGAGAAGGATGGTTGATTATCTACATAGATGATATTATTGTTTTTTCTCAAGATTGGAATGAACATCTTACTAGATTAGACCTGGTCCTTAAAAGGGCCATTAAGATGAATATGAAAATCTCTCTGCCCAAATGTCACTTTGGGTTTAATGAACTCAAAGCTTTGGGACATGTAGTTTCTGGTCTTACTTTGGGAATAGATCAAAATAGAGTGGCTGCTGTTCTACTCAAACCAGTACCCACTACTGTAAAAGAACTCCAAAGCTTTTTAGGCTTTATGAGTTATTACAGACAACATTTGAAAAATTATGCTTCCATATCTTCTAGTCTGACAAAACTTATCAGCCCTAGTGTAGTATTTGAAATGACTAAGGAAAGAAGTAGATGCATATAACACTTTAAAAGAAATGTTAACCACAGCCCCTGTGCTTTTTCACCCTGACCCTACCCAACCCTACAAACTTTATGTAGATGCTAGTATGGAGGGATTAGGTGCAGCTTTGCACCAAGTTCAAATTAAAGATGACTTACCAGTTGAAGGACCTGTAGTCTTCATTTCCAGACAATTGAAAGATTCTGAAAGAAGATATGGTGCATCTCAACTAGAATGCCTTTGTTTAGTTTGGGCTTTAGAAAAGTTGTACTATTATCTAGATGGATGTTTCTTTGAAGTAATAACAGATTGTACTGCTCTTAAGAGTCTTATTAATCTTAAGTCACCAAATAGACATATGCTGAGATGGCAAATTTCAATTCAAGAATGGAGAAGTTCTATGACAATAACTCATAGAGAAGGATTAATTCATAAAAATGCTGATGCACTTAGCAGATGGTCTTTACCAAACACTCCAGATAATCCTGCATATGATCAAGAAAATATGGAAAGAGATTTACCCATCATGGGTATTACAATCACTAGCCTCAAAGATGAATTCTTTGAACAATTGTAGATAGTTACTCTAAAAACAAGAACACTACAATTATTGTAGAAGCTCTGAAGTCAGACTTCAAAAATATTGGTATTTTAAATGGTTTGGATCCACTTTGGAAAAGAAAATTTGATGAGAAAAGATTTGTACTCCTGGATGGACTCCTTTATTATAAAAGTAACCATGCTTGTAGTCTTGTACTTACATCTCAAAATCATATTAGTGATATATTGTTTGAATGTCATGATAATATGTTTTCTGGCCACATGTCTACTGACAGAACACTTGAAAGAGTAAGGTCTGTAGCTTGGTGGTTTGATTGGAGGAAAGATGTTATAGAATACTGTTCTTCTTGTGACAGGTGCCAAAAAGCCAATAAAGCTACTGGTAAAAGACATGGTATGTTACAAGAAATCAATGAACCAAAATCCAGATGGGAAGTCATTAACATGGACTTTGTGACTGGATTACCTCCAGCAGGCAAAGAAAATTACAACTGTGTTTTAGTTGTGGTAGACAGATTCTCCAAAAGAGCAAGATTTATTCCTTGCTTTAAAGAAAATAATGCAATGGATGTAGCTCTTTTATTTTGGAATCATATCATTGCTGATGTGGGATGTCCTTCAGTCATTATCAGTGACAGAGATCCAAAATTCACTTCTGAATTCTGGGATAATTTATTCAACTTAATGGGTACTAAATTAGCCTTCTCTACAGCTTATCACCCTCAAACAGATGGTTTAGCTGAAAGAATGATACAAACTTTGGAAGACATGATTAGAAGATATTGTGCCTTTGGCCTTAGTTATAAAGATCAAGATGGTTTTACTCATGATTGGATATCTTTATTACCAGCCCTTGAATATGCATATAATTCAAGCAAACACTCAGTTACTGGAAAAACTCCTTTTGAGTTAGAAAGAGGATGGACTCCTGTTATGCCTGTAACCAGTGTGCTTAGTAAAACAGTACACATTCATCCAACATCTGAATCATTTTTAAATATGATGATTAAAGCAGAAAAACATGCTCAAGATTGTATCAAACAAGCAGTTGAATATAATAAATCAAGATGGGATAAAACTCATAAAGAAGCTAACATTAAAGTTGGTGATCAAGTATTGATATCTACAGTAAACTTTGCTAACATGGATGGTCCTAAGAAACTTAGAGACTCTTTTATTGGTCCCTTTGTAGTCAAAGCTTTCCATGGCCCAAATGCAGTGGAAGTAATATTGACAGAACCATTCAATAGAAAGCATCCAACTTTTCCAATTAGTCTCCTTAAGAAGTATATCACTTCTGACAAAGAAAATAATAATGTTCCTGCTAAGAAGAACACTCCTGTTCCACCTATAATAGATGATGAAAATCTAATTCCTCACAAAATCATCAATGATAGAAGAATTATGAGGAATAATCAGAGCATTAAGCAATATCTAGTAAGATTCAAAAACTCCTTAGCTGACAAAGATAAGTGGTTAGAAGCTAAAGATATTAATAATGATTCTCTACTAAGAAATTATAGAGCAGAAAAAAGACATTAGCCTTTTTTCTCTTTTTTAGTGTGGGTGAGTGTCAGCCACCAAGATATTACATACATTATGTAACACTTGAAACTGCAAGCTGAATAATTAATAATGTTTAATTATATTATTATTTATTTTATTTTATTTTGTTACTTTATTTATTTTACTAGATCTTCTGTTTATAATAGAAATTATACTTAACTGTTCCAACAATTGGTATATAGTGTAACAGTTAAGAACAAGCCTAGAAATATCTGGTTGATACATAAGGCTCTGTGTTCAAGCCACACTCATGACTACACGTAAAATATAATAATAAAATTATTTAAAATTATATCTATTTTTTATCAAAAATCCAAGGAGATTTAATTAAGGAAAATCCTTGGCAAATCAATTTGCAAACACGCAATAAATGGATAAAGAACCATTTATTGGTATAGTTTTTTCCTTGAAAATCCTGGAAAATCCCAGCATAACCCATAGTAATATACACTATAAGATTACATATGTATTTAATTATATAACTTATGTAGTATGTGTTAAATACATAAGTACATGTGATTTTACATTACTGATCACTCAGGGCAAGCGCTTTTCTAAGCCTTAGTCCCTAGAAAATTTATTCACAAGCACTTCTTAGTGAAATAATTAATTAATGTTGAAATAATTATTTCCCACTAAGTCATTTATTGTGAAATAATTATGGGGTCATTCCACATAGGAATGACACCATACTTCACATCAGATCACGAACAGGATGATCAGTTCCCCCTGGTGATCTTGCCCTGATCACTGCTTCAAAAGAAGCTTGTGAAATAATATTTATTTTATTATTTAAGAAGGAGTTTTCTTCACTAAAATGAAGATTACTCCCCATCAATTTTAATATACATAGATAACTTATTATAAGCTACAAAGGCGCTCACCTTCTCCTGTAAGTAAGGAGGACTGGCCTTTATTATATACTATCTTACATTTAAAATTCCTCAACCAAAATCCCCCCAATCAATTAAATACATTTAATCTGATTGGAAGAACCGTGTATAAAATCTGGTTAGCCCTTCTGAGTTATTACTCAATCAACAGAAGTTTTGGCAGCAGGGTAATAACCTGTTTTATTGCTGTACTTAGTGTTTTTACACTTGAGTATTTACTTTTATTAGTATTTGTTTATTACACTATTTAAAAGTGTAAGTTATTTTTTTAGTCCTTACTGTACACGCCACAATAAGTGGAGTAGAGTACAGAAAGCTGACATGTTCCAACTTCGTCATCTCTCATTCATTCACTTGCCCTTTCCGCCCTTTTCATTTCCATGCCACTCCTTCCTTTAAACATGATTATGCATGTTTTTCAAACTCTGCCCCACAAAGTTCCCCATGCTTTAATATCTTGAAATATTACCTGGGCATGTAGAAAGAGCTGCTTGAATTCTCCTGCACATAGTCCCTGAGGTCACTCATACAACCTTATGTCTAGTGTGTGCTTGCCCTCCTCCCAAGCTGGCTATCTGTTCCCCCTTGAGAGGGCTTTATATTTCCTTGTAGCCTGGGAGCTCGTCTTCTGGCGTTGGACCAACTCCCTTGAGGTATGGTTTGTTGCCAGACCAATAAGAAACACAGCCTCTCCCTGTCACACCATAAAAAGAGCTTTTACCAGATCAGACCAACTTGTATTGCCATAACATACAAGCTTACTTTTCCAGTGCACATGGTCTAGTCTGTCCAACCTGCAATCTGGCCCCCATCCACCACTTGTCCTTGAATCTGGATTACTACCCAGACAAATTTGGTCTGCTCCATGCAGGTGGTAATGCCCAATTCAAAGAATCATGGGAAATAGTTTGAAGTCCAGTCATAACAACATTATAGGCTTGTCCAATCTTTCATTTCATATCTAATCCAGACATCTAATAACATCTTCATCCACCAATTTCAAAATAGGAAAGTTAGAAATGACCTTCTTGCAACAATAATGCCATGCCATAACTGTGTGCTCTTTGGTAGGCTTTCCTGAGCTCTTCCCTGAAGTGTTCAAGCGTTAAATCCTATTCCTCACAGCACTGTAAAAACCAGACTCTCCAAAACCTCGAACAAATATTGATCCTCATTCCTACCTCCTGGCCAATGAAAAAGTCCAGAAGATGATTGAACTTTGCACTTTGAGGGAAAATGATCCCCACTGGGCTATACTCAGCATTTGGACTTCAATGAGCCATGCCAAAAAGAAAAAAGCTGGCACCCTTGTCTCCTTGCTGTCAAATGCACAAACCTTTCAGCCCGTGTTGCTGTGGTGTGTTGGCGGTAGTTGGGCATGATTGAGAAAGAGAGGAGGGAAAGATTTATGATCATTATTACACTACAAAGTCACATTCTCCATGTGGGACACCAATTTCAAAGACATAATTCCAGTCTGCAGCACACAGTGCACTAATGAAAACCGGCATATGATTTTATATGCAGTTTCAGTATCTGAATTGATCCCAAGACTCACACCCCTAGGTGAAAATTGTTCTATTCAATAATCCCCAATGGAAGAGAGTCATTTGCTGTGGTGGATGAACATAACTGTTGAGTCCTAGATGGATTGTATTCCTATGGCAATCTCTTGGTGAAACAAGAAACACAAATCAGCTCAATTGCTATTCAGCCATCAGTTACATGCAACACTTTGACTCTTCATAGATCAGTGGGACATCCATACTTTGAATATCTCCAGAAGATTTTCCCTCTGGACACACTCAAATCATTTGATTGCTTGGTATGCGACCTTAGTAAAAAACACAAATATCCCTTTCCTGGTTGCTTTCCCTCTGCCAACAGACTGCTTGAGTGTATTCATTTGGATCTCTGCGGACCAGTCACTCCTGCATCAACATCCGGTAAAACATATTTCCTCCGATGTCAGACATTGAGACAATTGGTCCACATGTCTCCAAAATAATACAAGTCACATAGCCCAATGGTTAAGGACTTATGTTTATAAAAAAGGGAATAAAAATGGAACTAAGTAAATTAAATTAAATTTACAAGTTCAATTCCCACAAGACTCATAATTTCTGTATTCATTTTATATAGTATTTATCATTTTTAATAAATTAAATAATAATAAGAAATTCTAAATTACAGGAGAGATTAATATCTCTCCATGACCTTACCCTTAATATTACAATTTAGTTATGTCTCCTACAAGGGGACTATTATCTTGAATTACCCCATGTAATACAAACTCTTTGAGTTATTACATTGGGGTAACATACTGAGTAATATTTAAAGGGGCTGAGATTCCTTCTAAAAGGAATTTCCCCCAGATTATTACCATACAAACCTATCCACCTTACTATCAACCAGTGAGTGGGGTTTACAATAATCCAAACCCATCTTTTCTCTAAATCTTACCCCTTCTGGACTTTTTTCCTAGTCTCTGAATACTTATTCAGGTGACTAGAGGTCCTCTCCCACTTGCAGGGAGTAGTTGAGGTCACTAAGCGCTGAGGCATCATAAGACCCGTGTTCCCTTGTTTACTCTTGGGTGCCAGCTCATACACTATATAGTGTATCAGAGCTTTTTTCCACTGGCCTCACCGGTTATAGGGGCGTTGATAAACGCAGGCCAAGCGCGCACGCCAACGCCAGCCCGCACGCCATTTTTTTTTGGCGTGCGGGGCCTACACGCCCTTTTTTTTTTGGCGTGTAGGGTCTACACGCCAAAAAAAAAGGGCGTGTGAGACCCACACGCCAAAAATGGCGTGCGGTTCCCACACGCCTTTTTTTTTTGGCGTGTGGGCCCCGCACGCCAAAGAAAATTGGCGTGTGGGACCCGCACGCCAATTGTTTGGCGTGCGCTCCCACACGCCAATCGTTTGGCGTGTGGGAGCGCACGCCAAACAATTGGCGTGCGGGTACCACACGCCAATTATTTGGCGTGTGGGGGGATATCGCCTGCGATATCCCCTCGCTCACGTAATCGAATGGTAGGGGCCATTCGATTACGTGAGCGAGGCTGCCGAGTCTGATTCCTTTCAGGAATCAGACCGTCGGTCTGGTTGTTTTCAACCAGAACGACCAAGAATTCGATCAACACCCCCACTCACCAATTGAGAAAAAACAATGTGAGTAAAAAAAAAAAAAAAAAAAAAAAAAAAAAAAAAAAAAACCAAAAAAAAAAAAAAAAAAAAAAAAAAAAAATCAAAAAAAAATAAAAATAAAAATCAAAAAAAAAATCAAAAAACACAAAAAAAAAACAAAAAATGAGAAATAAAAAATGAGGAAAAAACCCCCAAAAAACCAAAAAAATGGGTTTTTTTGGGGTTTAATTATGTGGAAAAGCCCACAGGCCCAGGGCTCCAAGACCCAACTGGCCCAAAGACAGGGCCCAATGGCCGTAAGAAGGGGCCCGCCTCTGCCCATCACCTCCCATGGGCCCACAGGCCCACTTTGATGCTCCAAAGGGGCAATAAAACATTCAAAGGGGCCATTCAAACCCCCCAGGCAGCTCAAAGGGCCCCGTATAAGCCCCAGACGCACTCCATCCCCCCCAAAAGTGGCCCAATGGGCCCATCTCAAACACATTCATTCCCCCACATCTCTTCCATTTTTTTTTTTTAAAATTTTTTTTACCATAGATAGTAACACTTGCTGACATACTCTCCCATTCATATGCTAACAGATTCCGCACAAATCACCAACTTGACTTCAACAATCAACAATGTCTTCACATCAGACCTGTGAACTAGGACGTGAGATTCATTCCTTTATTTTGTGTATAATATAAGTAGCTGGCTCACTCCCACCCACCCTCCCACCATTACACAGGTTTGGATCTCTGGGAAAAATGCACAGAGCTGGCGCGGCACCCTGCGTTGAAACCAGATGAACGTGAAAACCTGGAGAATTGGGCCTCTAAAATAAAGGCTGAATACGAGCAGTCAGACGATGAGAATGAACAGGTCTCCAGAACCCCGGCCCCGGCTAAAAACACCTTAGGCGCCACTAGGCCTGCTCCACCCCAGTCCCACCCCCGCCCTGAATTTGCAACCAACTCAATGGCATACTTATATGCACCCACTCCTGATCACCTACCTCCAGAAACCAACCCAATCCCCACCCTCAATCAATTTGAAAACCAATTCAACAAGGATGTTCAATATGGCCAGCCCAACACAACAAACCCAGCTGATGGATCCCCACGTTGAAGCGGAGAGATGCGGACAGATGTCGAAGGCCACAAGACAACCCTCAACACCTTTGGCCAGTCTGTCCTTCAAGGCGTACAAAGGGACCAAGCACTCATTGGCCAGAAGTCCTCCAAAGCCCCCAATGCGGACGGGAGACGAGAAACTAACAATCCAGCCATCCGGGACAGCTCTGAAGACCCTGACGCAGAGGGGGAAACAGATGACTCTGAAGATGGTGCAGAAGACCAGCAAGTCCTCCAACAATTCCTTCATGGACGTCCCAAACCTACCTTCCACCAGGAGCCAGTCCATGAACCGGTGCCACAACAAACCCGATATCGCTATGACATGGTACGAATTGAAGATCCTACGGTTGAAGACCCGACGAGCAAAAAGGCGCGCCTGGACAACTCTGCTTCTTCTTCTAAAAATACAGGCCCCATGTATAATTTCTTCACCCCTCATCCCACCTCTCACGAATTCATCACTGCGCAATCACTGCAAGGCCTCAGAATTCCACGGAACCCCCCTGTTGCTGGGCCATCAACAGTCAAGCCACCTACCCAAAGACCACCGGGCGAATCAATTCCTCCTCCCCCGGTCCTGACGCCTCCTGGTAAGTCACTCCCCATTGCTTATGCACACCCATCTTGTAATTAACATCCCTCCTTTGCGCACAGCTATGGGTCTATTTATCCCTGGCCCAATGCTTCCAAAAGCATTGGCAGACGATTTGAATGAAAATTTGGCGGGTGGAATTGTGTGGTCACACCGTTCAGCCGAGAAAATGATTGAAAACATAGCATTCATCCTCACACACCTCCCCTCAATGGTCACACCACATCCAACGATGCCACAGGAGTTCAGCCGAGTTGTTTGGAGGGAAGTGGATACACTTCTGAAGGCATGCAAATCTGGTAAATACTCACTTTTTTTCTCACTTGTTCATACATCACAAAGGCTGATATTTGTGTGGTATGCAGAGAGAATTCTTAACCCCACTCAACCTGGTGCTCTCTCTCTGATAACTCCTGAAGTTGTCAACATGGCACAGCTCGAGGCTTCCCAGGAGAACCGGAAGGCGCCGCTGTCCAAACGTGTCCAGACCCACACACTTGCGGCGAATCTGGCCTCATACTTCTCTCCAAGTGACCACGCTTATCTCCGGCTTAAAAGTGCTTTGCAAGACTGCTGGGCCCTTCGACACATGGAGCAACAGGGCAGTGAATGGCAGCCTCTCCCCCTGGACGAATCTTTGGTGCATACTGCCCATCTTGCATTCCAACGAACTTATGAAAACCTTGGAAGTCACGCAAAGGATGGATCAAGCCCCCAACCAAACACCTCCGGTCTCAAGGTCCTTGGTCTATACTTCACGGGGGCTATGTCAGCCTTGTGTTACATCTGCGGGCTCCAGGCACCAACAAGACCAAAGTATAAAAAGCTTGATGAGTGGTCAACATCAAATACGCGGGAGCAAATGCGGATGCTTGCTGGTCTCCTGGTTTTTGGTCCAACAACCGCCTTTGTCACTAACAAATACGGGTCCGAACGTCCGACTGCTTCAAATGCTTCGGCCTTATTGGAATTTGGCGCCAATGTTCTGAAACATAAGGTTGATAGTGGTAATACTTCAGTGATGCCTCACGGGACTTTGGATAACCTCCGATTATACTTTCTCAACTTTTTGTGCTCCATGGGATTTAACCGGATTGGTCATGATGGTTTGCCAATGGTTGATTGGAAAAAAACCCATGAAGAGTTTCACAAATGTTTTTCTATTCAAAACCTCCAAATTTTGTTTTCCCAAGATATAGAAATAGCTGTAGCCAACTACCACTTCTGATATATGTACCGGGGGTTGTTTTTTTCTTTGGTTTCCCTTTTATTTCTCATTCACATGTCCTTGAGTTGTAATTTCCACCACTGTCTTGCTCATCCACTTGAATGAAACATCAGACTTAAGTGTTTTTTGAAATATAACCCAAACAGAGTATTATTAATAGGCATCCAAGGAGTACTCATTTGGGTTTGTGGTTTCTACCTTATTGAAGGTAGGTTGTGGCCAATTCTTGATGATATATCAGCATTAAACTATAGATTATCCAGAATTGGGCTATTGGGATTCCTTAGTGGTATCATCATTATTATAGGGCATTAAGGAACAAACCCGGTTTTTCCGCGTTTACACACAGTTTTACGCAGCGGCAACCTCAAATTTGCTGCGCAGCACACCCGGTTTTCCGCTTTTAAACCCTTTTTTTGATTTTTTTTTTGCGGGCGGATTTTGATTTTTTTTCAACATTTGAAAAATGTTTAATATACTTCCAGGGGTGTAGAAATTTATGGGAATTTTTATTTCCCAAAAAAACAATGTCTTCTATTTTTTTTTGCCCATTACATATCAGTTCAGGAATGTAATTCAGGCGTATATTCACCATTTGTAAGCATTTTCTAGCTGTTATCAGTAGTGTTGATAACAATTTCTCTTTCTTATACGTATTATTTGTGTGCTAATAAATTATTAACTTGCAATTATGTCTCTTGCTTTGTATTTTATTTATTTATTTTATTGATTTCATTTATTCTAGGGCATTAATAAAAAAACCCAGTTTTTCCGCATTTACACCCAGTGTTCCGCATTTACACCCAGTTGTTGGTTATGTAATAAACAACATGTAACACTCCAAAGCATCATGCAATGTACCATACCTCTGTGTATAATTGTATTTCCATTTCTTTGTCATGAAATCTGATAAGAAGTCAATTTTATAATCAGTATTTGTTTCCAATGAATTCTTCACCCTCTAAAGTGTATGAATCCATTTAAAAACTCCCTGAATATCTTGAAAGACAGATGTGAAGGTGTTTGGAAATAAATTGAGTCCAAAAATCATCAAAATCCAACCAGTGATTTAAAAAAAACAACTGTTATTCACATTAAATTCTACACCCCTTAAAGTGCTTAGAAAAAGTTTAAAAAATGTGAAAATGTTGAGAAATCCTGGAAATTAAGCTTACAGGATTTTTTATGAAAAAACCGGCGGGATTGGCCAAAAAAAAAAAAACCATGGTTTTTGAGCAAAATAGAAATTGCCATGAAAGTCTAAACCCCTGTAAGTATGAGAAATAAATTGAAAACTTTGAGAAATTATGGAAATCCGCCCGCAAAAAATTAAATTAAAAACAAACCGGGTGGATTGGCCAAAACAAGTAGAAGGCACAGTTTTTTTGCAAATTAAAAATTACCACAAAGTTCTACACCCCTTTAAGTATAATAAATAAATTTAAAATTTTGATAAATAAATAGTGTTTACTGGTTTTACTTATTTAAAATGCCGCCCTCCATATTTTTGTTTTGTTTTGTTTTGTTTTGTTTATATTCCTTGTTTTGATTGTTTATTTTATTTGTTTTAAATAAAATATCAAATGAGGATGATTGGGGAGGTCACGCGCATCAAATGCCGCGCTCCACGTGCTATTTGCTTAAAAATTAACAATACAAAAAACCCGGTGTAAATGCGGAAAACCGGGTGCACTGCGCAGCCGCAGCTGCGCAGAAAAGTGGGTGTAAATGCGGAAAAACTGGGTTTTTTGATTAATGCCCTGATTATATTAAAGGCCCTTTTATTAATATTAATAAAATATTAACTTATCAATGCGTATGTGTCATTTGTTATTGTCACATCTTATAAGTATTATCAATTATCATAGAGTAACCTGAATTATTCATGTGTTAGTTAATCAATGTATTATTGATTTAAGTATATCATTTATTGTAAAGATTGATTGTAGTTTAATCATACTATATTATCACTCTATTATTTATTATCACAGAGTAGCCTGAATTATTCATGTGTTAGTTAATCAAGGTATTATTAATTTAAGTATATTTGAATTGGGCATTAATAAAAAAACCCAGTTTTTCCGCATTTACACCCGGTTTTACGCAGCGGCGACGTCCAAATTGCTGCGCAGTACACCCGGTTTTCCGCATTTACACCCGGTTTTTTTATTTAATTTTTTGCGGTCGGATTTGCATTGTTTTTCAAGATTTTAAATTTATTTATTATACTTACAGGGGTGTAGAATTTTATAGTAATTTTCCTTTTTGCAAAAAAACTATGGCTTCTATTTTTTTTGGCCGATCCACCCGGTTTTTTCATAAAAAATCCTCACAGCTTGATTTCCACGATTTCTTTTATTCATTTCATTTATTCCATTTATTTTGTTTAATTGAATTTAATTTTGTTTTTGTTTATTTTACTTGTTTTACTTATTTATTTTATTTGTTTTAAATAAAATATTGAATGAGGATAATTGGGGAAGTTGCGTTATTCATAAATCATTAACTTGCAATTATGTCTGTTGCTTTTAATTAATTGATTAATTTTATTCATTTCATTCATTCTTATTTGTTTAATTTTATATTATTTACTTTTGTTTATTTTACTTATTTAAAATGCTGCCCTCCATATTTTTATTTTGTTTTGTTTATTTTCTCCTCCTCAAGGTAAAGACGGAACTCCCCCTATTAATGTTTTATACTTTAAAAATATGTTTCTTTACATATATCCTCCTCAAGGTAAAGAGGGAACTCCCCCTATTAATGTTTTATACTTTAAAAATATGTTTATGGCTTAAAACAACGCCCAAGATGCTGGCATGAAGCTCTCACGCATGCACTTTTGGACATTGGACCAGAGACATCACAAACCAACCCTGGTGTCTAGGTAAGCAACGATACAAGTTGAAAATTCTACCTATTTGCTCATGTAGAGGATCTGATCTTTGGAGGCACCTGGGTAGAAGAATTCAAGCAGCAAATTAATACACATTTTGAAATGGAAGACATGGGGAAGGTTCGATATGCATTGGGAATTAGAATTACACAGTTCGAAAAGAAGATCACGCTAATTCAAGATAAATTCATCAAAACTATCTTGATGGAATTTAATATTGTACATCATCAGTCAACACCAACCCCTCCCCCTTCCAACAGGAAATCCAAGAAGAAAAATCCTTGTGAACCAATGGAGTTACCACCGTTTGGATATAGGCAAGTAGTAGGCCTTCTGCAGTGGCTGGTGCAGTGGACTTGGCCTGATCTAGGGTTTGCTACCAGCTGTCTGGCTCAATTCCTAGAGACCCCCAGTTGACTTCATTTTATTGCTGCTACACATGTTCTTTGATACCTCAGTCACACAAAACATTACACCCTTGATTTAGCCAAAAACATGATTCTACATAATGAGCCAGAATTACTTGGTTTTTCTGATGCTGATCATGGAGGAGCAAACAAAGCAAAGTCCTACTTGGGTTGTCTTATCTACTTCCATGGGTTAACTGGGTGGCAAAGCCACATTCAAAAATCAACTTCGCTTTCCTCTTCCAAATTGGAATTAATAGCACTTGTTGAATGTAGTCAATATCTCTTGTGGACATCAAACCTATTTTGAGAAGGAAAACTTTTTAAGCCGACTGTGAAATTATCCAATGACAATCTCAACACCAATGCCCTTGTTTCAAATGAAGTTTATAATCATGGCACTCGGCACATTCCTTACAAGTTTTATGTTATGAGAGACAACATTAGACTTAAAGAAATGAATCTACATTACATGTTGACTGACTTACTCCCAGCAGACATGATGACCAAGAATTGCACCGGCAACAAGATCCAACAACTGCTCAAGAATTTCTTAACCATGGACTAGTTTGTACAACAAGATATTCAATGTGGGGGTATAAGAGAATTGAGGTGGAAACAAATGGGGCCTGATGATCATGTAGTTAGGGGCTTACTTGTATGTAGTTGTATTTCCTGGAACTCTCATTGTATTCCTCTTCTCTTGTTTCTTTCTTTCTCTTTATCACTTCTGGTTCTCTTATCTCCCAGGTCCACTGATCCATCCTCCCCAACATCAACCCAGGCTCTATTCAATACCTAGTATTCCATCAAAGGTTATTTTCCATTCTCCTATCTTGTTTTGTCTTTCCATTGTATCATTACAACTCCCTAAATGAAATATAATCACTTCTGTTTCTCTTATCTCCCAGGTCTGCTGATCCATCCTCCCCAAAATCACCCCAGGCTCTACTCACTAACTAGTATCCCATCAAAGGTTATCTTTGATTATTTCTGTTCAAATATGAGACAACCTAGACACAAATCTAGCAAATTCAACTCTCAAAACAAAAATTCTTGGAGAAACTCAGCTCAGAATGAGAAGAAAGGGAACACTTCTGATGTTCCAACCAAGAAGGCACCATACCCTGCAGTAACATCTCACAAAGATAAAGGAGTCTGCCACTTCTGCAAACAGTCCGGTCACTACTCCAGAGAATGTCCAAAGAAGAGGAGCAGGATTAATAATGTAGGTATTGACTCAGAAGATGACCCTGAAGACAGCAGAGAAGATGAACCTGAGCAACAAAACCAGGAGAACTCTGAAAAAGAAGTCACATTGAACAATCACATGATCTTGGCTATGGATAATGGTGGTACCTCTGACCCTTTATCTTGTCAGCCTCCTTGACGCCAAAGAAAAGTCTTTCTAGCTACAAGTGGTGCAAGGTTATCAGGACTACTCTGGGTAAGGTTTTATAGTTATAATTCCCAATTGTATTCATAATACGCCACAGTATTGTTTGTACTGTTTGTTTACTCAACACCAGGAAAAATCAATGATCACTTATCTACAAGTGACATATCAAAGTACAAAGGCCCCTTTGTGATTTCTGATGTCACTTGTAGACAAGTGATCATTGTTTTTTCCTGGTGCAATATATTTTATTTATATGTATAAAATTATAACATTATTCAATGTAATTAATTACTTAGTCCCCAGTAATCTTCATTACATATGTAACATATGTAATGAGGTTACTGGGGCGTGTTTGTGTTGATTTGAGTGTACCTTGACTTAGGAGTCTGCGTGCCAAGTTGAGAGCCTGTAAGGGGTCTGATGCTTGCGCGGGGGCTTATGTTCCAATTTTGGCGCGGGCTTTCAGTCACGCGGCTTGAACTTCAGGTTATGCGGACTGCGGTACGCGGGGTTTGAGTAAGACACGGTGTATTTACACTATCTCCCCTAACATACACAAAACCTCATTTCCATGACTGGAAATGGGGTTCAAGCATATGTATATGTACACATAAGCATTAATTAATGCAAGTTTTTTTTTTATTAAAGGTACTTGCTAATTATTGTTTGCTAATTTACATAGTGAAGGAGTGAGAATTAGGGGTACCTATGAGTGAGGTACCCTATGTTAATGTTAGTGTAGATTCAGAATAACAATTAATATTCTAACTATTATTTGATATTCTATGTATGTTATAATACGTTTTGTAGAAATCTTGTGACAGGTTGCTCTGTCATAGTAGCAAGCTGACATATCTGGTTTGAACTTTGGAAAATTTGCTGTGGAATTTGAAATAGACCATGAAATCTCTATTGCTGAGATCCAAGCTAAGACCCATCAGCCACAAAGCTGATGTTGAATATGCTAGACTGATGAAATGCAAGCCTGAAAAAGGAAACACTCATCTCACAGGAAAATCTAATCTAACTACAGTTTTTATCAAAGGCAGAGAGCATTCTTGCCTCCTAGATAGTGGTGCCTCTTGCTCTATTGTCAGCCAGGAACTACTCACAATATGGGTAAAAGCTGCTGAAGATGAGTTCTTGTTGCTTTTAGGAATGCAAACATGGGAAGTTTTCCCCCTTCCCTCCAAGTGTTGGATCATCAAACCAAAATGGGTGTTCAAGGTCAAACGGCAACCTGATAAATCCATTCTTCAACTTAGAGCCAGGATGGTAGCAATGATCTATTGACAGGTTCAAGGCATTGACTTCAACAAATGATTTGCTCCTACTCTTCTTCTGGAGAATCTCCACCTCATCCTTGGTCTTCTTGCACTGGGAAATGGGTTTTATTGCTTACAACCCCCCGCAGTGGCTTTGGCCCGAGCCAACCAATATACAATTGGTCTGAAAATCCAATCTTGTATCTGCTGAGCCTCCTGATACATTCAAAGGGCCATTTAATGTATTGGTTTGCCCATTTGATATAAGATTGGTCTCCCAGACCAATCTTATATTTGTTGGCTCCAGCTGATGTTACCGCAGGGGGTTTTAAGCAATAAAAACCTCTTTGCAGTGTTGCTTATTGCTCCTGTAAAGGCCTCCAGGTTGATCTTAAGACTGTTTTCCTTAATTGTCACCTTGAGTCCCCAATATTTATGGAGAAACTGCCTGGTTTCAAAGACCCTGATTTCCCTGATTGTGTCTGTGAAGTTCATCAATCACTCTACAGTTTGACACAGTCCCCAAGCCAATGGAACCACAAACTACACGCTGCTCTAACCTCCCTTTGTCATTCTCAATCCCAGTACAACACTACCCTGTATTTCGAAAGCGGGGGATGGCAAACTACTTGGAGCATTGACCGTTGACTTTGATAACCTGGCGGTGGTTGGAGAACCTAATTTTATCAACTGTACAATTTTTTCTCGGGGTAAAAAGTTTAAAATTGGTGCAGATGAGGACTTATATCATTTGCTTTCAATTAAAATCACACAAAATCCCTCAAAAGAATATGTTTTATCTCAATCTCACTATATTGATGATATGGCATTTTGATTCATCAAAAATTCCCACATACCAGTTGCCACTCCTTCAGACTGTCAGCCACCAAGATATTACATATAGAATGTAACACTTGAAACTGCAAGCTGAATAAAACAATAATATTTAACTGTATTATTATTTATTTATTTTATTTTCTTTATTTTTAACTTGACTTTTTGATTAACACAGAAGTTAGACCTAACTGTTTCAACAATTGGTATAAAAGTCTAACAGTTACAAACAAGCTTATGAACATCTGACTGATACATGAGTCTCTGTGTTCAAACCACACTCATTACCACATTTAGAAAATGGTAATAAAGCTATATAAATGATATCTATTTTTTATCAAAAATAAACGGAAATTTAATTAAAGAAAATCCTTGGCAAATCAATTTTCAAAAACACAATAAATGGATAAAGAACCATTTATTTGTATTGCTTTTTCCATGAAAATCCTGGAAAATACCAGCATAACCCATAGTAATATATACTATAAGATTACATATATATTTAAATAAATAATTTATGTACCATGTGTTATATACATAGTACATGTGATTTTAAATCAATAATCCTTCAGGGCAAGCGCTTTTTCAAGCTCTGGTCCCTAGATACTATATTCACAAGTATTTCTTAGTGAAATAAATAATTATTTCTGAAATGATTATTTACTAATGAAATATAACTAGTGTGAAATATCTATGGGGTCATTTAAAATAGAAATTACACCATATTTTACATCTGATCACGAACAGGGTGATCACTTCCCCCTGGTGATCTTACTCTGATCACTGCTTCCAACAAGCATGTGAAATAAGAATTATTTTATTATTTAAGAGGAGGTTTTCTTCACTAAATTGAAGGTAACATCCCCATCAATTTTAACCCATATTTAGATAACTAATTCTAAGCTACCAAGGCACTCACCTTATCCTGTAAGTAAGGAGGACTGGCCTTTTCCCTTATAACTATCTTATTAGTTAAAATTCCTCACAAAAATCCCCCAAATAAATTAATATTATTTAATTCTATTGGAAGAAACGTGTTATATTCTGGTTAGCCCTTCTGTGAAACTTTATTTCCAACAGAATTCTGGTAGCAGGCATTGAGAACCTGTTTATTTGCTACTTAAGTGTCCTTACACTATAGTATTTATCTTATAAAGCTTGTAATCTGTTATTTACACTTGTAAATTGTAGTATTGTCTTACATTCCTCTCTGTAGACGCCACATTCAGTGGAATAGAGTACAGGAAGTTGACACAGACAGCCTCTTCAAGGATCTAGTAAAATGTCTGCCAAATGAACCAGTGTCCCTGGGCCCCTAATCCCAGCTCATCAGTTCCCTTCTGTGGGAGGCTCAGTGCACTAGCCCAGATATCTCTTTCTGTGTCAACAAACTTTCACAATACCTCAAAGACCCTTCAGCAAGCCACAGCTCTCCGGCTATCAGGGCTTTAAATTATCTTGTCTCCACCAGACATCTTTGACTTCAACTAGGAGGGGAGTTGGTGTGCTTGGCTTATACCAGCTCTGATTGGGCTGAAGATTTTCAAGATTGTTGCTGCACATCTGCCCATACCTTTGACATGGATGATGGGGCCATCCTGTGGAAATCCCATAAACACGCAGCTGTCTTGCCCTCCAACACCAAGGCTGAGTACAAGGCACTTGCAGACTTGTGCAAGGAGGGCCTGTGGCTTTGGAATATTCTTACCAAACTTTTCATTTGTCCTTGTTCTGCTCGTCCTCTTCATGTTGATAACAAGGTAGCCAAAGCTCTTGCTAAGAATCCCAAACATCACTCAAGGACTAAACACATAGAGGCCCACTACCACTTTGTACGTGAGTGGGTCTCCAACAACATATTCACCATTCTCCATGTGTCATTGCACCAGATGGTAGTGGATGTGCTAGCTAAGCCCCTTGCTTGTGCCCTTCTGGAAAGACACTGTGCAATATTTGGTCTTGTTTGATGAAAATCCCGGTTGTCTCTTTTTTTGTTCTTCTTTCTCTTTACTATTTTTTATCACAAGTTTCAAGGGGGGGTTTGGAAATATCCAGTGTGTATTTTCCATTTTATTCCTCTTTCTCTTTCTGCTTTCATCTATAAAGAACCTGTGACTGAAATTTCTTAAAAAGGTAGAACCAGAAATCTAAAGAAAAACAAGCTTAGAACACTTTGATAAAGGAGAGAAAAGAGATAACAGAGACAAACCCTAATCGATGTTTTAATTCTATGACAGACTATCTGAAATATTTAGATGTTGTAGAAGTGAGGATCTAAGATGTGTAGTAATTGATTTTTATAAGATTAGTTTTTTATGTGAGAAAAGATTTAAGAAATAAGATGAGACAAACCCCAACGATAGGAATAAAGATCAGAGTATTAAGTGTTTGATGTAGGTGAACTACTTGATGAGGACTGAGAATAAGTGATGTATGATTAGCTTGAGTATGTGATAGAGAGATGATTGTTATTTGAGGAATGATCTGATTTCATTTCTCACCAAGTTGGAAGCTATTGAAGGCTATCCAGAGTTAAAGCATCAAGGACTTGTCGATGAAGTTGAGTAGTTGTTGGAGATGTGAATTTGTTCAAAGTGAGAGGATGTAAGAGAAGTAAAGAAAGGGGTAGGAAGGAGTTGTTGATGAGAGTCGAGTGAGATGTGAGATGTGGAAGAGGAGAAGAGGAGTGGAGATGTGGAAGAGGAGTGGAAGAGTGAGATGAATTGAGTTGTGGTTAAAAAGAGAGCACATGTTGCGCAGCAACATGTATTTTGATTTGAGCGCGCTCAGAGCAATTAACAGCGTGTAGAAGCGTGAACTTCAACACCCCCCTCAACTTGGTGAGTAATGAATCAGAAAGCATTTTTTGGTAAGTCTTTTCAGTGACTGAGCGTTGCTAGATTTTGTTAGAGTGTCTGCTATCATTTCCTCAGAGGAAATTAGCGTTACCGTGATTTCATTTTTGTCTTTGAGGTCTTGTAGCCATTTTATTTTGATGTCCAGATGTTTGGTTTTTGAATTTGAACCGAAGTTTTTCAGCTTTTCCGCTAGCCCTTTATTGTCAATGTGAAATGTTGACGGGTTCAGATTATCATCCCATAGTTCTTCAATCAGAAATTTTATCCATTGGTTTTCTTGTACACCATTGGATAATGCATTCAGCTTGGCCTCGGTGGATGACATGGCAATGTTCCTTTGTTTCTTGCTGTTCCAGGCCACTGGACAAGACTTCCAGAAACAAATTGATCCACTGGGTGATAGTCGCGTTTCGAGATCATCTGCCCACGTCGCGTCGGTGTAGTGTTGAATGGAGTTTGATTCGTCTTCAGGATTAGGTCTTAGAGTTAGATGATGATGTCGGGTTCCTTTGATGTACTTCCAACAGTGCATCAATTCCTTCCAGTGAGTTATTCCCGGATCATTGTTGAAGCTAGAGAGTATCGATACCGCTGGTGCAAGATCTGGTCGCGTTCTACAAGCTAGATAGTTCAAAATTCCTGTAAACGTCCTGTAGTTGATGTCGAGTTTTTTGAATTCGGCTTTTTCTTCTTCCGTTGCTGGTTTCAGTTGAACTGCGACGGAGAGAGGAGTGTTTACAGTCTTACAATCTTCTAGCCCAAGTAACCTTAACCCTTTTTCAATTAGCGCTTCTTGCGATAACGAGATTGCTCCATCTGTTTGCTTGACCTCCATACCTAATAAGGTGTCAGGTTCGTGTGCAGTTGAGTTGGGAAACCTGTGCAGAAAGAGCTCTTCAAACACATCCACATTGCCGACTACAACCAGATCGTCGACGTGAAAAAAAATGAATGAGTTTTTGTCGTCGTGGATGAATAGACATGGGTCTGAGGTTGATTGATGATAGTTGATATCGTTGAACCACGCTGTCAATTTTTCGTACCAGTTGGCTGGTGCTTGCTTCAGCCCGTATAACGATTTCCGTAGTCGTAAGAAAGGTGCGCTTCGTGAACTTCCCTCTGGAGTTTTGATGTAGAGTTCCTCTTTGAGGGGAGCATAAAGAAAAGCGCTCTTCACGTCAAACTGACGTATCGGGATCTTCTTGTCTATTGCAAACATTAGAACAACGAGTAGCATTGTGAATTTGCCTGTAGGTGCAAATGTGTTCTCATAATCCTCTCCTTCCACTTGTAGATATCCTTGAATACATAGCCGGGCTTTCTGTCTCTCGTCGGCTGATAAAGTGGCTGGCTTAGTCTTGAAAGTCCAGAGAGTACGTAGGAAAGATGACGGTGTATTAAATGAATCCTCCCAGACATCGTGATGTTCAATGTTGGAGATCTCCTCGTTTATGGCCTTCTTCCATTCAGATTTATCAATGGACTTCATGGCGTTTTTGTAGGAAGACGGATCTGTGGTAAGGTATGAATACTTGACTGGTTTAATGTGAGGAGCTTGTTCTCTCAGTGATCAAGAAGGCATTTCAATAGGTTTCAGATTGTTCGCTATCTGTTCCTCATTGTCGTCAGACTCGGCTGTTTCTTCTGTTTGCTCAGAGTTGACAGCATCAGATATTTCTTCTTCACCTCCTTCTCCTTCAATCAAAATGTCCCAGTCTGACCCTTTCGAGTTTCCTGGGACAAATTCCAAGAAGGTCACATTCTTGGTGTCTACAATTTTGCCGTTGTCTGACAGAATTCGATAAGATCTGATTTCATCGCTATAGCCAATGAGTATCCCCAACTCTCCTTTAGGCTTGAGTTTGGAGAATGATTTTTCCGGAAGAATTAGATAAGAGACTCGATTTCCAATGGGATAGAAGTAGCTTAAGGGAAGTGTGCGATTTTTGAATAATTCAAAGGGTGACTTTTTCGATCTGTGGGACGGTATTTGATTCAACGTAAGAGAGCTGACTTTTGCAATTTCGCACCAATATTTTTGATCAATTTTTGTGTCTTCCAGAATGGTTCGCATGGATTCAATTATTGTTCTGTTGAATCTTTCAGCCAATCCATTTTGCTGAGGTGTGTACGGATCGGACGTTCTTTGCTTGATCAGGTGCAATTTGCAGTACTCGCTGAGAGATTGATTAAGGAATTCAGTTCCTCGATCTGAATGAATCGTTGACGGATAATATCCAAATCTCTTTGCTTCCATATCGACAATGTACGCCAGTGTTTCAGGAACATCACTCTTCAACTTGATAGGAATCGCTGCACAGAATTGAGTGCAGCTATCCACTAGTGTGAGAATATATTTGTTTCCTTCATATGAGGTAGGCCAGATTGGGCCAATCAGATCAAGGTGAAGTTCTTCAAATGGACGCGTAGCCGATTTGTGTTGTGATTTAAAAGAGGCTCTTGTTATTTTTGATACAGCACACGACTCGCATCTGTTCTCAATCTTCAGAGGAATTCCGAGTTTTTTTCTTAGGCGATGGTAGCTCACGTGTCCAAGAGACTTATGTAAAAATTCAGATGATGAAAGATTACTTGACTGTGTCACATGTTCGAAGTTAAGGCTTGGAAGATTTCCAATGTAATTTCCGCTCATTTTTGTTTTGTTGTCTTTTGTGATTTCGAAGTAATTTTTATAGAAATGAACATTGAATTCCTCTAGTATTAAGCAGCAAACAGAGAGGAGATTTACAACGACGTCTGGAATGAATAGGACCTTTTGTAGTAAAATTTCACCATAATCGTTCTTCAGTCGAACCGATCCTATGCCTTTGATTTTAAGCTGATCTTTTGCTGAGCTCGTTTGAACGCATCCCAAGTCTTTCATTTATAGAGTTTGAAACAACAAAGGATTCGAAACCATGTGAGCAGATGATCCTGAGTCTAGTATGAATAGATGTGGTGATCCAGAGAATGATAGGTGAAAACTACTAACGGTAGATTCGGTTTTTTCTGCCGGTTTCTTTTGAAATTGGGCAGGTCGGAGTTCTGGATGAAGCATCCAACAGTTGGATTTGGAGTGATAAGCATCGGGATTGTGAAAGCCACGTTGACATTTCTTTGATTCATCCGTGAGTAGTGCAATTGGATTGGATCTAGAGCCGCTTGCACCCGAACGAGTTTCAAGATTGTTTTCATGAAGTCGAAGGTGATGAAATACAACTTCAATCGTAAGTTCCTTGTCTGAATGAGTGATTTGATTCGCTATATCGTTCAGGCTGGCCGGGAACTTGTGTAATACCATGTGCCCGATTGCATCATTGGTGAACGTCCAACCCACTTCTATGAGTCTTGATTGATAGGTCTTCATAGAGGTGATGAATCCGGGGATGTCGTCTGGAGTGAAGGATGCTTTAAGGAAGGCTTGAAATACTCTCGCCTTGTTGGAAGCTTCGTTTGATGCAAAGAACTTCGTGATAGACTGCCATATGAGTTTGGCATTGTCTTTGTTGCTTGAGTCTACAACGTTGGCTTGTACAGTGGAATCAAGTTTCGCCACTAGGATGGACTTGAGTAAATCGTTCTCATCGTCCGTTATCTTCACATCGTCAGAAGCAATTGCGTTTTTTAGTTTGACGAGATCTAGGAAGTTATGCACCCTGCGTCGCCAGTGAGTATAGTTTTCCATCGTTAGGAGGGGTATTCCCTCGATCGATGTTTTTAGAACGGTAGCGTTAATTTTATCCATTTTATTGGAGTCAGACGTCGTAGTAGGATTCTGGTTCTTCGTTTCAGTATTGGAGTAAAGAGATTTCGAGTTTTCTCCGTCGGTCATGGAATGGTCGACGCGTTTGACTGTTAATCGTAAAGAACCTGTGACTGAAATTTCTTAAAAAGGTAGAACCAGAAATCTAAAGAAAAACAAGCTTAGAACACTTTGATAAAGGAGAGAAAAGAGATAAAAGAGACAAACCCTAATAGATGTTTTAATTCTATGACAGACTATCTGAAATATTTAGATGTTGTAGAAGTGAGGATCTAAGATGTGTAGTAATTGATTTTTATAAGATTAGTTTTTTATGTGAGAAAAGATTTAAGAAATAAGATGAGACAAACCCCAACGATAGGAATAAAGATCAGAGTATTAAGTGGTTGATGTAGGTGAACTACTTGATGAGGACTGAGAATAAGTGATGTATGATTAGCTTGAGTATGTGATAGAGAGATGATTGTTATTTGAGGAATGATCTGATTTCATTTCTCACCAAGTTGGAAGCTATTGAAGGCTATCCAGAGTTAAAGCATCAAGGACTTGTCGATGAAGTTGAGTAGTTGTTGGAGATGTGAATTTGTTCAAAGTGAGAGGATGTAAGAGAAGTAAAGAAAGGGGTAGGAAGGAGTTGTTGATGAGAGTCGAGTGAGATGTGAGATGTGGAAGAGGAGAAGAGGAGTGGAGATGTGGAAGAGGAGTGGAAGAGTGAGATGAATTGAGTTGTGGTTAAAAAGAGAGCACATGTTGCGCAGCAACATGTATTTTGATTTGAGCGCGCTCAGAGCAATTAACAGCGTGTAGAAGCGTGAAATTCAACAATCTACTTATTCTCATGTTACACTCTGTGACATTCACATGTACTTTCACTTCAGTATACAGACTGAGCCAGCAAGAGGGAAGGATTCCTTTTCTCATCCTTCCCAACAATCAACTCACTCTTGCGTGCTGGCTCAGTTTAGTCTCTTTTATCTCTTTCTTTTTCATTTAAATTGACTATCCCTCCAACAATCAACCCACTCTTGCTTGCTGGCTCCGTCACCTCAGCAATCTATGCAACATACTAAATGCAATTGTCAATTACTGAACCATCCTCAAGAATGTTTAACGCACTCAAATCCAGTTCTGGAACCAGAAGAATTGAGAAGCTAACCAAACAACTGTCAGAATACCAACATCCCAAGAAGGGATATCAATGAGTTTATAGCAACAGCTACTAATTATAAAGCCTTATACTCACTGATACTCTTAAAAGGAGACAGACCCCTTGGTATCAGAGGCTAACTAACCCTTACCGTCACCACAGGCAATGAAGGAAAGGATGATGGATTGAACCCTACTCAATTTCCCACCCCTGTTTGCCATGATGCCCTGATGGCCTTAGGGTGAGTTATGTCCAAAGCAAGATAAACAACCATCTCAGTCAAACCATGTGTTTATGATCCAAGAATTCACAGTTCCTAACCAACTCGTATGCGGGAAACAGGTTTAACATAAAAGGCAATAGTATATCTCTACTTGATTTGGATTCCAAACTCAACCCTTCAAGATTATATTCCACAGCAACCACTCCGTTACCTTCAATCAGACAGCACTAACCCACTCAACTATTATCAGTTCAAAATGAGATCAGCTCACACTCATCATCAAATTGCACTCCCAATCCCTCAGGAACTATTCCATTCCAATAAATTCTCATTCTATCTCTTCCATTTCTCTACTATTTTTGTCTTTAACCTGTATTCTCATCACCTTTCTGCAACTGAATTCATTATCTCCTCAACTCACACTACTCAAACATCTTCAGCCATTATATTCAACCATATCTATACCCTTTTAGGTATGAGGGACACAAGAACTTTGTCTCTTTGAATGATTATTGTGTATCATATGTGTATAAAGACACGAACCTGATAGAAGAAATAAAACTTTTAGTATTTAATTCTATTCTCACAACCACCACCACCATCAACCAAAATATAAAATGTGACTTCCCTTAACTAAGCACCAAATATCCTAACTGCCACACTGATTCTACATCAACACTCATCAGAAGAGCTAAGATGATTCAGGAGGAGATCCAAGAAAACTCAAGTGGAGGTCCTTGATCTGATTGTTATCATTCCCTTTTCAAATCCTTATCAATCCATTCTCCAATCATAGCTCACAATTTATTTTTCAATCCTCATTTCCTTTCCCGCCTTGTTTGGTATCTCTGTATTCTCCTATATGAATTGTTATATGAGTCCTTGTTGAGTTCTAGTAAGTTTTTGGCTAGATAAGGTATTGAATAAATTATTTTGTGTATATATTTACCTTTATGTTTGGTTCATTGAAGTCTATTTAACTCTATTAATCTTTATGGGTAATTGCTGAAATAAACTGCTGGACATAAAATATGCACATATTGGCCTTAGTCAATTATGAACAGGGTTGAGGAGAGCTTGTGTTCCTCATCCACAGTCCCACGCCGGCGAATCAGCTTTGGTCAGGGAGTATGTAAGCGTTGGGATGATAGCATGAACATCCCGACATTGGAGAAGGCCTTCCAGCGGTAGGTTATAAGCCCCCGGTGGGGGATGGCTTGATGGAGGGCCATCAAGGCCTTGGTGTGTTCCCAAATACAATTGCCATGAGGGAGGTCTGGCTGCGGACAAAGTTGTTGAGATCACCGTGATCAGGAACCCCGGACACCTTGGATGGTATCAATCGGGCTAGACGCAGTGATGTGACGGGAAGTCCGCCCCAAGACATTCTGCAGGTGATCAAATGATATGACATGACGTGCTGGGCCGGCGTCGACGGACCAAAGACTGAGATGCTGAGCCGCCGGAAAATCCAAAGGGTGCAGGCAGCTGAGCCTCGACAGTACACAGACCAGTTCCTCGCCAGCACTTTTCGGATCTTTTGTCCAGAACCACCAATTATTAGCCTTCCTCAATTCTCATCATGCCTGGCCCTAACCATGCTAAGTGGGGCAATGGCTCACACTACTGTGGGGCGTTGATACACGCACGCCAACGGCGCACGCCAACGCCAACCCCCACGCTTTCTTTTGTTGGGCGTGCGGGGCCTACACGCCAAAAAAAAATTGGCGTGTA
>RDRW01000739.1:0-46471 GCA_007896445.1 Puccinia hordei | reverse complement strand
GGGGAAGCTCTTTGAGTTGCCAATTTGGTTTAGAATCAATTGTTGTGTGCTCTGGTTCTTCCTCTGGTTCTTCAGATGTGGCCGAGGCATTGGAGGTAGATGAGATAGAGCTGAGGGATGAGGACCGATATAATTCACGGCCGGGGGTGATTTCCTGGAAGCTGGTTGTCAGGGGGACTTGAGGGTCTGGGCGGTGTTTCTTTGCTTGATGTCGAGGAAGTTGGTTCTCATCTTCACTCGAGGTAACCTGAGATTTCGAACGGTTCTGGGTTTTCTTTTTCTACGCTTTGACGTGGTTAT
The DNA here is from genome assembly GCA_007896445.1 of Puccinia hordei. NCBI lineage: Eukaryota > Fungi > Basidiomycota > Pucciniomycetes > Pucciniales > Pucciniaceae > Puccinia > Puccinia hordei. Next base: position 46,171 of record RDRW01000739.1, on the reverse strand, counting down.
GTTTGAGGGTGACAGCCTGTCCTGTTCTGAGATGGGAAGAGGTATCTTTCGGGTTGTGGAAGGCAATTCGGATGGGTCGGAGGGGTCTCCAAGAGGAACAGGTCCATGGTCTTGGTTGGTAGGGTCCTGGGTTATCTGCAGAGCCAGGAATCGTGGGGGCTGGGTCTTGTTCAAGAGAAGGTGATTGGCCAGACTCGTGTTGAGTGGATTTAGCAGAAGTGCTGCAAATGTGTGAGGTGATGGAGACTGGCGGATGGTTTGACTTCTTGGATTGTATGATGGTGAGCACTTGATGTAGTGGAGGAGCGGTTTATGGTGGGTCGGGAAGCTGGCTTGACTGAAGACATTCATCGACTGGAAGGGCCTTATTTTCCTCATAATCTGAATGAAGATACTCAGTTATTTGAACCAGGAAATTTGAATAAGAGCTGAATTACCTTTGCAGATGGTGTCAAGACGAGATATGATACCTTCCACATCTTGACGAATTGACTTGGGGATTCGTAATTCAGAGCAGGTTTTGGCAAATTCTTGGATCTTTCCGACATTGTTCAAGAATTCTTCTTCACTGATCTCTTGAACTTCAGACCCAAGGAGTGGCTCGCCAGGGGGGATTGTTGGTTCCAAGGCTTGGAATGTTGGTGGGGTTGGTTTGAATTGGGAGATGGGAAAGACATTTTGTACAAATGCGGATCTGATAAGAAGTTGGGTGTAAAATAATTGCAAGTTTATGGGGTGAGAATCTGGATTCCACTGGGAATTTGAGTAGTAAACATCAATGACCAGGTGGTGGGGTGGATTCAAGATTAGGGGCAGGCCACTTGGCAATGCTGGTGTGCCTGGTCAACTACAGGGGCTGCCTCACTAAGAGATGTGTCTGACATGTTATTTTGTACGGTGGGGGAGGAGGAATGTTAAGGATTTGTACTTGTTCTGAGGAATATAAAAATAGTGAGTTGAGTATATCTAGAGATGATTGATAGAATGAGGAAGGGGGGAATGAGAAGCGTACCAGAAGTGGTTCCTTAAGAACCATCAAGCAATGAAAACTCCAACATCAAAGGGCATGATCCCGTGGGAATCTGTTAGATTTCCTTGGGGATATATCCCTTATGACATAATCAGGAGATATTCTTTGATTGAGGATTTTCCATCAAAGGAGGAAGTTTGTTTGTTAGTGCTTGGCACATGCCAAACATTGTCAGCAAAAGAAAAACGTTCAGAGTGGAGTGAATTACAAATTGGTAGAATCCCATATGGGGAATTGACCATGCACAAAGGGACGATCTACCAAATTGAAGTGTATTTGGACATCAGTCAGCAATACTCATTGGGGATTTCCATGAGCAGCCTATTCAGGAGGGATTAACAAAAAATGGTGGAATGTCTAATTGGGTGAGATGTTTGGATGTGTTAGAATTCAAAACAAGTTAGAGCACGGCAACTTGATGATGTTGCTGTGTGGGTGTGTCCATCATGCAACTAATTTGCACATTGCATGTGGTTGCATAAGATATGTGCATGCAGATGAACACGCCATGCAAAACAACCGTGTGGTTAGGTTTAATGTTCACCTCAAGCCTTGGATAATATTATGCCAGCGCTAGTTAAGTTATAGTTAAGATTCTGGGGTGTCGTCCTCGTGATTAAGCCCGGCGGGCTTAATAATGGGCAGAACAGGTCAGAAACACTCGGTGAAACTATGGTAATTATTAAGCCCGGCGGGCTTAATTTCCACCAGACAAGCCCTGGGGACTTACGAGAGAAAAGGCAAGTGTGATTTGGGTCCCTCATAAAATCATCAGACATAGCTAGTGTTCTGGCTTCAATTCCAACAGTTATGGATTACGGATCATAGTTCATCTCATGGATCAAATGATGTTGAAGACTTCTAACCAAGGGTGCTATTCTGACAAGATCGGCATAGTCTGAAAGATAATCCATAGCTCCAGGAGCCACCATAACATTGATATCTGCTCGCTAGTCATAATTATTTCGTTATTCTTTCGCTGCAACAAGTGATGATCAGAATATGCAACTTGTAATTTATGAAGTATTTGGGGGCATACCTTCTTGCTGCCCTCACAACTGCTTGTGGCTTCCTTGGGGGTTTTTCCCGGCTGAAGCGATTCCCCTTCCAGGGCTAGATTCTGGGGAGGGCGTATCATTCCAGGGTCTTGCAACTGGCTCTGCAATAGACATCACAGAGATATATCAGCAGGTGCAAAATGGTGGATAAACTGATGATGCTTTACCTTTACCCAATGCAATGCGTCTTTCGGTCCACAATTCCATGACTTGTGGTACCTCCAACATGGGGATCCCCAAGACCTTCGCTTCTTCATCAGTGGTGGCCTGCATGCGCTTTGCCTCGAACCAGTTGCCAGCATCGACCATTCGTTGATAATACGGACTTTCAGGACCAATTCGGAAAAAGAGGGTATGAGGATCTGAGGAAGGATCGGAAGGCTCCCAGCGTGCAACAGCAAGACACATAGTACGACGTCTATCGTCAAGCCACTCAAAATGACGTTCAATCTCATCTTCTTTCTGGTATATTTGGCCGATAGGCTAAGGGATTTATTTTGACTAGGACTCGACATGGTGTTTGAAATGTATGTAAGGTCTAATCTAAGGATGATCTAAGGGTAAGAGCAGGAACACCAACAGAGGAAGATATTTATATGTCAACAGGTCCAAAAACATTCATACAAGCTACCATGGACAAGAGGGCCGTTACTGGTGGAATGTTACCAGATAATTGATATTGGCTGGTTCATTTCTATTTGGCAAATTGCATTTAATTTATTTGCCAAATATCTGCTGAATCATCATCTGCCTTTGTTGTACAATAATTCTTGGGTCGAGACATGAATGTAATACTGGAGATGTCAGAGAGCATGGACTCAGCAATTAATCTCAGCATGACAGCTTGTGTTATTTGAATTATGTAAGGTGTCTCCTCATTAAACAAGACAAAATAATTTTGACCTGTATGCTTGGGGAGAGCTTCCGGTCACATGAAGGATTTACACTAGGCCTGAGGGAGGTGACTCTTGTCACAGCATAGGCACTGATGTGCTCTGGACACCACAAAAAATGGAATCAACAAGACATGCAGGATTATATCTTTGCAGATCTAACGCAATTGTGGGTTTAGGTATGTGTACACCAGGCATGTCCCTCCCCTGTATCGCTTGTGTATCCATGTCATTAGGAACAGATACGTGATGGATACCAAGTGGGAACAGAGTGGGTGAGGACAAAGGCCTTCTGTTTGTTGAATCATATCACTTCCAGTTTTTGTACATTCCGATTGAATCTGACGATCAATGAGTAAATGTATTTCAAAGGGTTGTGTGTGTAAAATCCCCCCACTTGGGCTCACACACAACCGTCACCACTCAAGCCTCACAGTTTTGATGATGCACCACAAGACATATCTTCCAGGGGACTCTGCATAAGATTCCATTTTCCACATCAAGGATTCAACTATTGTACGGGTCAATATTCCAGATGCTCATGTATTTGGACAAACCAATCAGAAGTGGGGCATATTTTGAGTGATTTAATGTATCATCTTAGCTTGGAAACTTCCTCGAATCAGCAAAGGAAAGATGACATTGTATTATATGCCGAGGTGGTGACATTGCTTGTGGGGATTGGTTGGTAAATCAAACTCAACAATATGAGTTGACCCCTACCCATCAAAGACCCAGTAAATTCAAGCACAGAGCATCTCAAAATACGACAAATCCATGATTTGTCCAATCAACAGATTACGTGTTGGCTGAAGGATCCCAATCAAATTCCGGCTGTGTTGTTTTGAATGTCATATGACATATGTGGAAAGATTCGTCTGTTTGATCCACCTCTCATGTATTCCATTATATTGTGACATGCAAGCACCCTTGTTTGTGCAAATCACGTTAGCTCACATACGTCTCACCTGTTTATTGCAAGTCATCCGCTCAACTGCCCTCTGAAAAGTTAGCTGCTCGAGAGGTAGTCCAGTGTCAGCTCTCTATTTGCAGATACACCCACCTCCAAGCTCCCATTATAAAAACCACTCAAAGTTTCTTGATCCAATCCTCCTCTCATCCTCCATTCAAACGCCAAGTATCAACCTTACATACGTTATAATCAGTGTACTTAAATGACTACCATATCCTATTTATACCAAGTTCGGCATAGAGTTGACTTTCTCCGTGAAGCCGTTTCATCATTTGAAGCACTGGCTGTATCAATTGAGCCTGAGGATCTTGAAGGCCAAGGTCCTGTTGAAACGCCGGCTATGATACATTGTCAACATGCCACTCGTTTAGAAGCAGCACAGGATGCCCTATCCCAACTTGCCATGGAACTCTGCATCCCCTCTCACATGGTCCCTGATGGCTTGGCAATTTGGAATCTACGCCGAATGCGCTTGGGTAGAGGTACTTGATCAGTCATATTTTATCAAAGGCCTACATTTGTTTATTGATGTGTGTATTTTCAGATCCCATACGAATCCATGGTTGGAAAACGGAACATGAGCGCAGGTTACTAAGGAGCACTTTCAACCATGGGGCCATTGATACACAGATGCTAGGGATCATGTGCTGAATACTACTAATCAATGTAAGCTATTGTCCCCCAAATACTTACAGTTACTGACAGAATTGATCCTCAACCTTCACTAACAATGTATTGAATTGTCCATGCAGGTTTGGAGAGTTTTTTCAATAACTGCCACTCCAATCAATCTGCAAAACGTTTGTGCTATGAGTTGTGGATTGCTTTGTTGGGGTTTCTCAACTGGCCATGTCACCTTTGCTTAATGTTCATCTCTCCATGTTATAGTGCTTCATCCTGAAATCTTTCCCAGTTCCATCAGAAGAGGATACATGTGGTTTCCATCTTTACACACTACCTATTTCTTGCAACTTTCACACTCTTGTTGGTGTGGTCTCTGTCCAAGTCTCAGTGCCAATGCGTCAATGTGAGTTTAGTTGGCCAAGGATATCCAATTCAAATGTGATATTGTTGTGAAACTCTGTAATTTCTTCTCTTCATTGGCATTTTTCCCGTTGAATGACCAGTACAAACCCCCCCCCCCCCTTAAGGACCCAAGCCACCAGATCCAGTAGCTTTGTCCCTGCAATTATTCTGACATCGTGAAAGCCATTTCGTACCCTAGTCTTCTTTTTCTATGTGCCTGGATGTTATGAAAATTAAATCTTGTAAAAAAACTATTTGTTCAAAAGCGGTCATGCAATCACTTTTCACAATCCATGATTTGTCTTATGAGCTTACATTGAAACACATGGCTAATTTCAAGTGGTCTTCTGTTGATTTCATTGTGATGCACTTGAAAATCAGTCCGTCACAGGTGACAATCAAGATCCAAACACAACAATTGTTCTTCCATTTGACTCCTACCTTTTAGATACCCTATGTTAAACAGTGAATGTTCTCCTGTCAGGGAAGCAGGATGAAAACAGACTTGAGATGTGAATCGCAATGACAAGGAATTCCCATCAAAACCCCTTCTGTTACAACTCTGGGCCCAACATAGCTTTAATCATACCCTTGTTGGTGGAGTGTAGTTTGACCTCTTGTGGCAAATTGATATGCTCTCATTTTGCCACAAGATACTCTTCATTTACCCTATGCCAACAGATCAGTTTGCATTTACCTCAACCCAGCCAACTCCCCTCTTGGAATCCAGCAATCAAGCCAAGCGGCCTTATTCCTCCCAATCATAAGCCCGCCGGGCTTAATATGATGCCTCATAACTTGCCAGTTTTATAATTGTTCCAAAATTTAAGCCCGCCGGTTTAATTTTTCTCTCTTAATTTGGAGCAGCTGAAAAACACATGATAATTTACATATCTTTCATTTCTCCATTCCAAACTTGTCCAGTCATGTCAAGAACAAGCAGTTGATCAATGAGAATAACACCATTGTACTCCCATCTCAAGTTCCACTCCTCTTTGGCATGTGTATTTCCAGACTACTCAATTGTAAAGTCTTGGAGTGAATTTCCTTTTAGCTAAGTAATAAAATCACTTGTGTCAGTTTTTTTCCAATCAACCAACAAAGCAAACAATCACCTACTCAACTGCCTTGCTAGGGCCTGGCAAATTACCAATTCCCAGATCGCCAATACTTCCTCTCGGAATGCCACTTCCACCTCGTTCAATACGCATTGTCATCTGGTTTAGCATCCAGGCTTTCGCTTCCAAGCCAATTGTCGCCTGAGGGTCGAGGTGCTCTCTTTCAACTTGGGAAAGACTTTGAAGGAATGCTGCATCGTAGGCATCAACTGGAAGCCTACGGGGGATTGTTGCAAGTGGCACAATTGTCTGTGGAATTACGTCAGGGCTACGGTCGACCAGCTTATGGATACTCTTCATTTCAGTAGCTGTTTTCGCCACTGTTGTCGCAATCTCATCCAGTTTGTGTGAGCATACAGTGAACACTTCACTCCTCCAAGGTAGCTGTACCCGTTTTGGTTTGGCCGGAACGGGTTGATCTTCCCAATCGGATACCGTGTCTTTGGAGAATAGGATGGCCAAAGCTGGATCGGCACGCATCTTGGTGATTGCAGTGCTTGTCTCTTGTTTGCAATCTTCAAACATCCATCTTTAAGCAACTGGCCTGGCAATTCCTGATTGTTAAAACTCATGACTTACTTTAGTTTTCATCCGACCTATTCCTGCCCTCCTCAACTTTTCCACCCTCATATTTTCCGCCGATTCACTATCCATCTGGTGAGCCCGCCGCATTCTTTTCCTTGGCCACGAACCCATCGTTCCAAGATCAGCTCCATCGAACCAACTTCCCCCCACATCACACCTGGTTGGACTTGGTCCAGTTATGGTAATGCTTGATAACGATTGTCGCCAAACTCCCGTTCCACGAAGATGAATTAAACGAACTGGCCTCCACTCAAATGTCAACCGTCCAAACCAGCCATCTGAACATCTTGCTCACACGCCTTCTTGATACTTAGTGGAACATCCAGGTCCGGGCACAAAACATCAGCAGCCGGTGTAAACGGAGGGGGTGACAGATGCTTGCGAATACGTGCAACCTCGTCCTGATACACTTTTTGAAAGACTGTTTTCGCACAAGACTGTTGTGCTTCTCGGAAAAAATCTTTCAAGTGAGCAATCATCTTTTTGTAACGCTTATCAGTCCAATGGTTCCAAGTTCCCATTCCTCTTGGCTGGGGGGTGGCGGATATGCACCAATTAATTCAGGCATTCCCATCAGAAATTTGGTGAAATTCCGAATTGACCGACACAATGCCGTCGACTGATTGGAAGGCCACGTCCCACCACAACCCTTCGAACCCGTCTGACATTCTCCTGTGATTTATCATGAGCACGTTTTTGTCTTTGAACTCTCAGGTTATAATTCAAAACGTCCTCTGGATTTCCGGTTCACTTTTTGGCATCTATGCATGTGGAGATAGAAGAAATAGGGAATTAATCAATTAGCTGGAAAGAACACATCCATCAAAATCTGGTCAATCAATACCAAACACTTACCATCCTCAACACATCATCAACATTTCCCCTCAAAAGCGCATCAAAATCCTCCTCACCCCCTTGATCACCAGGTTCCTTCTCCAATAGCACCTTGACCTTTGCCAGCTCCTTCGACCCCATCATCACTGTCAACCATATCTTCCTCAATATCCATATTAAATCTATCCTTATTTGCTGGGTAAGTTCTCGGAAATCGGAGTTAATTGGCGTAGACACAGTATTCACTCACAAATAGCTCTCGGATTTCTTATGGAAAGATGTACTTGTAAGATAGCTATGAATTAGATATCAATGGGATGAGGGAGAAGCGATGAAGAGGATGTCATGGATCATACTGCTATTTAATCTGTGGGAAACGATGCCATCTACTGCAATGGATTCTTGCACGGCCCATCAGGCAAGTCAGTTCTACCACCCTTTTTCCTTCCCTTTGTCTAATTGTTTGGCTTCTTATTTACCATACATAATAAATATAACCAAACAAAATGAATCTCATTCAACTAGGATTACCCACTAACTCCACATACCCTTCTTCTTGATCAGTCTTGAGTTTGGGGTTGATCAAAATGAACATTGAAATGTCAGCATTCATCCGAGTAATTAATCTGTTTCAATATTTTGGCCCCATGCCTTTTTCAAATTCACAATATTCCAAATACAATCAACAAATTAATTCCTGCATTTTTGATCAACACAAACAAATCATGGAAAACATACCACATTCCCCAGGCTCACTGCAGAGATCGTTTTCTTGTTCACCACCAACGTTCCCTCCTCATTCTCCAAAATAGCAATATGCCCAACGACCCTTGAATGATGGATGACCAGTTGTCTACTGAGCTTGTCTGCATACAAAAGTTTTGTATTCAACTGGGGATGGTCTTTGTACGGATTCTTGGGTTCATCCCAGCTGTTCAATGATGTAAAGGGGCGAATCAAAAACCAAACAGTATTTGTCACACCATCACTGAATAGCCGGCTTATCCGCCCAAACAGTCGCAATCCAGAATCGTAGAATTCAACGTTCGAATTACCAGGAGCCTTGCCACTGAAATTATTTTCTGGGACATACTTGCGATTGAACATCTCTACACTCTTCACCTTCACAACTGCTCTTTCCAACTTCCCATTGGCCGGCTCTTCATATCCAAATTCACTCAACTGAAATTTCCACAGATTATACACTCTCACATCAAGTATTATCTTCTCTTCTTTTTTTTTTCATCACCATATGAGGCAAATGGACAGACTTTCCATGTCGATAGCATCCTGCCCTTTCAATTTTGCTTGGTTGACGTATCCATAGTATCGTGATTTCTGATTCCATGTGTTCATGATTGTTCCATGCATCTCTCCTGTTGATGTGTTAAATTAGACCTCTGATGAAGGCATGGACTCAAAACAAAGTATCAGAAATGCGACATACCAAGATGCTGGTTGTTTGGTATATTCCCCAGAATTCCATTCAGACGCTCCTGGGCCCATGCAGCAGTTGCTATGGGAGGCCCAAACCTCTCAATTACTTCGGGATAATGCTGTGTCAGATGTAAATTTGACTTGCTTGTATGATTTGGCCATCCCATTCGGAGGACTTCCCGGTATTCCTTTGTTAATTTTCTCAAGTTGATCGTATCTCTTTCATCCAGGTGGTGCTTCATGAGGATGCTTGTCATTTCAATTAATTGATGGTTGAATCCCTCAAGACCTCCTGATGTGTCACCGTGTTTGAGCCCTCATATATATTTCTTCTGCCAAGAATTTCCGATCACCCAGTAAGGAATCATTGCCAGCGGAAAATAGACAGTATATAGTATTAACCACTGGATGCTTTTGGTTTAGGGAACCAGATCCAGAAAGTCCAAAGTTTCGGGGAACTCGTGAAACCCAAGTTGGAATTGATGTCTGCGAAATCACGTTTTGAAGCACACGCAACTCTTCCTTTGTCAAGCCAGGCCCTCCAGTCGTAACTCCCTCATCCTCTTCTCCCAAGGTTGGTGATTTGCCATGTTGAATTCCCGTCATTTCACTCCTTCTATCAGCCTCTCCTTCCTCATCAACCTCTGACTGGCTGCCAAGTGATAAAGTACCTGCAATACTCTGTGGATGCCTGTTTGTTGCTATACTAGAACCACTTCCCAGAGACCGAGTTGACCTTCTTCCTGAAGATGTATCTACTCTTGATGAGCTGGAACGTAGTTGGTAGGGTGTGCTTGATGGACCAGCCCTGTTTCTTGGATACTTGTTAAGGGAAAGATTTTTTGAATTTAAAACACGCCGCTTCCTTCCTCCCCACTTCTTCATCCTCCGTGCCACTCGAGTCCCCTCTTGTGTTTCTTGCGCTTGGATCCCCGGAACTTCAACCCTCCAAAGATCATTTCCCAACATCAGTATTCTTCCAGTTTATTTCATGTTCTATGGCTTTCTTCAGGAGCTTCCCTGCTCCCAGAGTATTCAAAAAACTGAGACTGTGATCTTTCAGGTCTCCCAAGAGTAACGCGTGCATAACTTCGATTCCACAGTACTCCACTGGTCGCCAGTATGGGAGGCTATTCAGAATGCTCCCTCTTGCTCCTTCTTCCGTAGCAATCTTCTTCCTCTCAGTGTATGTCTTGCACCTTTCCCATCGCCTAACTCTTTCCATGTGTGCCTCGTGCGTTTTTTTTCTCAAACTTCCCCACGTCGATCTCATCAATATCTTGAAGGGTGATCTCGCAGAAAGAACAAAACTTGTCTGCTGTATGGGATGCAAATCCTGCTGTCTTGCGAATTGCTGGCAGGTCTCCAATTAGTGGAAATATGGCTGCAAATATAAGGCGGCCCTGGGGGAATTGACTCGTCTTTGTGAACCACACTCCCTTCCAAAATTCCTTCATCTCCAGCACTAGCGGTTCCAAGATATGGTTCATTTGATCCAGACTCGGCTCCTTTGGACCTGGTATAATCCCAAACAAGTATATGTTCTCCACTTTGTATCGTTCCGTTAATGGTAGGTTGAGACACACCAGAGTCACTGCCCCCAAGGATACCGACTTTCCTCCAGGTTCTTTGCAAACGGATTGAACCAGTCAACATATAGGCTGAATACAAGATTCCCAGACTTTGAAGTAAAAATCTCGTTTGAGTCTGAAGGTCCCACAAAGGTTTTCCATACACTTCCATCCCATACATCACTCATCTTTTCATTCCTCTGGCGTTCATATTTGAGGTTCGAATCGGCAAGACATTCAAATCCAGGTAGCCAGAGCTTGTGAGACAGCCAGTTCTTCAGAGGTTGGAAAGTGAACGTTCGGACTGGCTTGATGATTCATCCTTTCACCAGATCCTTCAATTGTGGCAACTTTTGCATCACAGAGTTGTTCTTCATTTTCAACCTCCTTCAGGAATTTCTTTGATGTCAAGTAGAATATAGTCGTACACGTGGTTTTGGCTTCATGAATCAACTCGTCATCCTTTCTTGGCATTTCAGGAATCGGATACAGTTTGAAACAATCTGGGCAGCAGATCATCTTTGAGAAACCAACATCAAATCCAAGGCGTTGTATGAGAGTCGTTTTCGAGAGAGGTATGTTGCTGATGATTGAGGATCCGTTGTGGTGATCCATTCCACATCATTACTATAAATTCCAAGACTATTTACCACTAATAAATCACATTCACTTACAAATAAATACTCATAAATCCCAAACCTTACATATATTCACTATTATTATTTCATAATCACATTCTACACCCCATTTTAACCCTAGTCCCTCACTACAACTACCCCCAAATTCCTCATAGTTCAAGAGTTACAGGCAAACTCAGAATAATACAGCAAGTTATAGTATAAAGCAAGGTATAGAATATAATAAGTACATATTATAATTAGATATATTTCACAACCAAGATACATAATACAAAGTACACATTATATACTACATAACATCTTACATCATATACATAAACTCTACCTTCACTACTCATCTGTCACTGTCATGACCATTTCATATGTGTCACTGTCTATTCTACTTCATCTGTCATATTTTCCTTTCTCTAGCCTGATGGCTCATCTTCTCTCTCAGACATATAAGGACACCTGTTCCTCCCTCTTGTTCCCTTATGGACCCCCAGACTTACTAAGTTACCCCCTACATATACCAACATTACAGATCCCATAAATTAGTATACATACTTAGTAGAGTTACCATCAACCTATAAATATATCAATATAAATATCAGTTTAGATTCAATATAAGAAGATTGCCCCTCTCTCTTTCTTGACCCACCTTGACTCCCAAAGCTACAAACCCTTGCCTCTTATTATACTTATATTACATATACTTTATACATCTCATCCCCCTTATCCAGCCCTCTCACCTGGTGTGTGTGGTAAACAAGCACATTAGTATTAGTCGTCTAAGAGTAGATATAAATTAGCCACACCTTTTATTTTATTTTATTCTTAGTGTTGCACTCATCCCCTTAAGCATTAGTCAGGAAGGCAGCTCTTATATCAGCACCTTTGTCATAACCTACATTAGTACTAGTGTAGTTATACATCTCCCTTCCAAGCTCTATTCTGTCCCTTGAGTAGTTCCACAAGTGGTGTCTCAACAGTGGCCTGACTTCTTCAGATATCTTTAGTCCTAGTAACACTATACTATCAGCTTCATCACTACTTCACCTTCCCCTTCTCTCTTCTCCAAATCTTCAAACATCTACAAAACATAAAATACATATAAATTAGTCAACTTATATCTTCATAAACTTTTTAAAAGACTTATACATATCCACATTCACTACCAATACCTTAATACACTCTTTATACATACACTCTACATACATACACTCAACATCTACATACCTATACCACTTCCATCTGTCAACCTACCTCTTACCAGCCATGTCTCAACAAGGATTCCCAGGATTCTACTCAGCCCCCAGTATCTACCCTCCAGTCAGCCAACCAATCAATACCAATGTAGGACAGACCTTTAACCCCAATCCAGCCAGGCCTTCCAGGATCAACATTGGAAACATCCCTAATACTGCAAGATACAGGGACAACAACCAATCAGCAGACACTTCAGAAGAACCACATGGACAATACCCCCAGTCTCCAGTACCCTCTCAACACCATTCAGAAACACCAGTCACCCACTTCTTGGAAAGAGAACCAGTCATGCCCAAGTACACAGGACCATCCAACAAGACAATAAAAATCAAGCCTCTGGACAAGGATCTATTCTTTGATGGAACCAATATGCCTGTGGAAAAGTTTATTAAGAGGTATGAGAATGCAGGATCAGCTGATGGTGCTTCTGCTCAGGACTTGGCTAGACAGATTATATCTTTTATCAGAGGAATGGATCTTAAGGATGAAGTGGAAGAAATGACAGGCCATGAGGACTTAGACTGGGAAACCCTGAAGAAGAAACAGCTACTCAACAGATTTGGATCCTCTCTCCCCTTGGTCAAATACACTAGACAGGACCTGAAGAATCTGGTTAACACTGCCATACAGACTGGAGGACTCAAGACTTTGGAAGCCTTCAAGACCTTTAGGACCAAATTTGAAGCAATCACTCACTACTTGGTAAGAATGGGGTACAGTACTAACCTTGAAGAATTTAGAGAACTTTTTTTAGAAGCCCTCAGCCCAGAATTGGAGTCAGCAGTAACCAGAGAGCTCATCAGGGACAATAAGATGCTAGCTTCTAAGGATGGAGGTGATATACTTCCAGATACCAACACTCTAGTCACCTACATACACAGGGAAGTCCAATCAACATCAGTCATGGACAGAAGAAAACTTTGGAGACAAGAACCCTCTGGAAACTTGGACAACTCACCTTCAACATCCAGTAGACCAGCTCCCTATATCAGACCTAACCCTCTTTCTGGCCCAACCTCTACAGAAAAACAATTGGAAGTCATCACCAAGCAGCTTGCAGCCCTCACTGCTGGAAGATCAGCCCCACCTCACCTAGTTGGACCAGCCCCAGGATTCAATTCAGCCCCCAGGAACTATACCTTAAAATGCTACTACTGTTTTGAAAACACCCACAGTACCACCAGATGTAGGGCCCTAGAAGAAGATGTTACCAAAGGATCAGTAATCAGAGATGGCAGAGATTTCAGACTTCCAGACAAAACTATGATTCCATGGGACCCCAGAAGACCAATTCAATCTGTGGTATCAGCTTTCCCCAAGGACCAACCCATTGTATCATCCTCCTTTGGACAACTAGAAGAAGCAATCACCCCTGAAGAATCCACCATTTATGAAGCAGACCTTGGAAAGAGAACCAGAGGAACCAAGGACCCAGAAGAACCCAAAATGGCAGACAAAAGGATCAGGAAAGAAAAGGACAACATCATGGACATGGATACAGAAGACTTACTACATATGGCCAGGACCCCAGTTCCATCAGGCAGGATACAGAATCAAGACCCCAAATCAGACCCCCATGTAAGATTCAAGGACTCAGACATACAAGGATCCAACAACCCACCCAAGGAGAAGCCAGAAAAGAAGACCTACTTGGAGAAGACTTTGGCCAAGGAATACCCAGGAGCTGAAGAGGATGTTGCCAAAAGAATGCTTGGTGAAGGAAAGATGGAACTGGCTTATGGAGAAATATTTGCTATCTCTAGTGGTGTCACTGATGCTTTCAAGAAGAGGATCTCAAACAGAAGGCTGCCTTTGGAACCCACTAGGTCAACTAATGTCATAGGCAGAGAAGAAGAAGAAGTAAAACAGGAACAGACTACCCTCTATTCATGCCCCCTTGGATATGTTAAAATCAATATTAATGGACAAACCCATCAAGCTCTGTTGGATACTGGATCAATGGTCAATATCATACCTGCAGGACTGGCTCACCAACTAGGACTGGTACTCACTGCCAAATCAATGAGGCTTAAAGGAGTTGGAGGCCACCATACTAATATGCCTGGAATTGCTGAGGAAGTAGAAGTAACCATTGGAAAAGTATCCAGAACTGTTCATTTCTGGGTGGCTGAAGGACCTGTTCAACTAATTATTGGAAAGCCTTTCTTAATGGATGTATCAGCCACTATCAAATACAATGGAGCTCAAGGGGAATCACTTTCTATTATGGACTCATCTGGACAGACTTACTTGGTACCCATCATTCTCCCCAGCAACCAGAAATGGGAAACTACACTTCCAGCAAATTCAGCCACCAAGGAATTCCTAGACCAGGGCCAGGACTCCAACTTTTTTCCCTTGACAGAAAGAAAAAACTAGAAAAATAAATAAAAATAATAGTATTAATAATAATAATCAGTCAATCAAATTTTTATTCATGGCCATATCTCTCAATCCAACTCACTTTTCTGGACCATTTGCTGGTCAGCCCTAAAAAAATGAAGCAAAAAAAAAAAAAAAAAAATTAAAAAAAAAAAAAAAAAAATTAAAAATAAATAAAATAAATAAATAAATAAATAAAAAGACAAACTTATAAAATATTTTCCAAGAAGTCCTTTTCTTTCCTCTTAGAATATATATCTGCAATCACCCAAACAACAAAATAATAAAAAAAAAAAATAATAAAAAAAAAAAAAAAAAAAAAAAAAAAGAAAAAAAAATAGAAATAAAAATCAGCTTCCTTTTCTTTTTTTTTAATGCAGCGCGGCGAAGTCACAACTCAAGTTATAACAGAGGGAATGGACGAACGTGGTCGGAGCGATTAAATGGCTGGAGACGGCCAGTACAACAGAACAGGGTCTGAAGACGCGACCAATATTGGCCGGGTTGAGGAGGACTTGGGAGTGGATATTATAAATAAAAAAAGAGAATGATAATATAAAAAAAAGGGGGAGAAGAAGCGAACGAACGAACGGCTTAAATAAAAACCATTCGACTCTGGTGTACGAACCAGGAGGATGGGCCGCAACTACACTATATGACGCCGGTGTACGATCCGGAAACGCGTAATTTTTCCCTTTACTACCACAAACATCGAGTGGTCATCTCCCCTAACAGCATCGACGCTGGAGGATGAAAGAGGACAACAAGGATTTCCGCCTACACTGTCGACGCCGGTGCTCGACCCGGGCATAGTTTTTTTTTATTATTTCTTATGAGGAACTCGCCTCCCAGACTACAGTCTGGAGGGGGGATTTTTGAGCCTTATTTCGACTCTGGTGGCCGACCCAGTTCCCTTTTGATATATTTTTTTCCTTTTCTTTCTTCTCTTTTCTCTCGGTTTGTTTTTCTTTTCTTTTTTTTCCTTCTTGCTCAGATAACCAGCGGTCTCGGTTGCACTCCGCGGCTCCGCCAAATCCCTCCGCATTACACTATCGACGCCGGTGCGCGAACCGGAACGCCGCATACATATCAATACCCGCTCAGACATAGAACCCGGCATAGTTTTTTTTCTTTTCTTTCAAACATATTGAAATTAATAAATAAATAAAATAAAAAAAAAAAAAAAAAAAAAAAAAAAAAAAAAAAAAAAAAAAAAAAAAAAAAAAAAAATTCAAATACATAATAAAAATTATTCAGTAAAAAATAAATAATAAAAAAATTAGTAAAATTAAATCAGAAAATAATATAAAAAATAAATAAAAATAAAAAATAGTAAAATTAAATCAGAGTATATAAAAAAAATAAAAACTGGTAAAATTAAATCAGATGCATAATAAAATAAAAATAAAAAAAATCAAATCAAATAATATTTAGTAACAAAACAAATAAAACATAATAATACAAATACATCAACACTGCTTTTATAATAAATCCCACAAAACCTTCTATTCTCATCACTTTTTTTCCCAGGCTATCTGCTACTCATTCCTGCTCATCCCACCTCATCATCAGTTCATCATCCATCCAACCTATCATTCTCTAAAATCTATTTTTTTCTCCATTGTCTGGGGACAGACAATAAGTTGGGGGAGGAGCACTGCACTACCAAAGGGAAAATCACCAGGAATTTTTTATTTTTTTCTTTCCCTCCTGACATGACTCTTCAACCACCAGACATCAAATAAAACCATCATCACTTCACACATTCTACACAGTTTCTATATATCCATTCCACTTCATCATCCCCAAATCACATATTCTACATATCTTCTACTCATTCAAAAATGTTCCATCACACTCTACATATTTTCTGCATCCCACCTCATCTTCATCATCACAAACTCCACATATCTTCTACTCATTACACATCTTCACCATCTCATCACCAATTCTAGACATTTTCTACACACCTCATCATCACAATTTCTACACATTTTTCTACACATTACAACTCCTCATCATCAATCACAATCATCCCATCACACTCTACATATTTTCTACACATCCCAACTCATCATCATCCAATCACAAATTCTACATATCTTCTACTCATTACACATTATCATCATCTCACCACCAACTCTATATATATTCTTCTCATTCCACCCATCAACATCACATCACACAGAGGTTCCTTTTTTTTATTATTATTCTACATATATTATTTTCCCACTCATTCCAACCCATGAAAAACAATCAAGCATCCTCTCAGTTTCTACCATTCACCCATCTAAAATTGCATCCAACCAAAATCAGAAACCACTTACAACCAACACCAGGATACTTTACCATACCCCAGGGGACATAGTCAAGTCAGCACCAATACACAGAGACCAGGAACCACTTGGAACCCAACACCAGGATACTTTACCATACCCCAGAGGACATAGTCAAATCAGCACCAATACCCAGAGGCCAAAGGATTACTCAGATTAGAAGATATATAAAACCAGACTAAGAAGAATTGTTGCTCCTACTATACCACCACCTGAAGAATTATCAGTAAGCATTTATTAGTGTCCAAGAATTTCAAGAAGATATAAATAAGAATAAGAAGGCTAGAATGAACATTTATTAGAAATACATGTATACAAGTACACTGATGGCTTAGTATTTGAGTCTAATAAATAATGAACCTAGATTATAATTAAAATAAACTCAAGATTTTCAAGGATACTTTTACATGTAGAAAATATTCATCAAGATGGCATACTAGTAGGATTTTCAACCACTTTAAAGACTATAATATATATACTAAAAGAAGATTAAAATACTTTTCACTGGACACATGGACACTGGACTAATGAATACTGGATACTATGGACACTGGATCTGGATCAAATTATACTGGACTATATTGGCTTGGGCTTTCACTGGATTTGGATCATTTGGACTTTGGACAGGAATACTCTGGACTTTCCATGGATCACTTTTTCCAGCCTTTTCTCTTTGGCTGCATTGTCTGGGGTCAGACAATAAGTTGGGGGAGGATGTGGTGATCCATTCCACATCATTACTATAAATTCCGAGACTATTTACCACTAATAAATCACATTCACTTACAAATAAATACTCATAAATCCCAAACCTTACATATATTCACTATTATTATTTCATAATCACATTCTACACCCCATTTTAACCCTAGTCCCTCACTACAACTACCCCCAAATTCCTCATAGTTCAAGAGTTACAGGCAAACTCAGAATAATACAGCAAGTTATAGTATAAAGCAAGGTATAGAATATAATAAGTACATATTATAATTAGATATATTTCACAACCAAGATACATAATACAAAGTACACATTATATACTACATAACATCTTACATCATATACATAAACTCTACCTTTCACTACTCATCTGTCACTGTCATGACCATTTCATATGTGTCACTGTCTATTCTACTTCATCTGTCATATTTTCCTTTCTCTAGCCTGATGGCTCATCTTCTCTCTCAGACATATAAGGACACCTGTTCCTCCCTCTTGTTCCCTTATGGACCCCCAGACTTACTAAGTTACCCCCTACATATACCAACATTACAGATCCCATAAATTAGTATACATACTTAGTAGAGTTACCATCAACCTATAAATATATCAATATAAATATCAGTTTAGATTCAATATAAGAAGATTGCCCCTCTCTCTTTCTTGACCCACCTTGACTCCCAAAGCTACAAACCCTTGCCTCTTATTATACTTATATTACATATACTTTATACATCTCATCCCCCTTATCCAGCCCTCTCACCTGGTGTGTGTGGTAAACAAGCACATTAGTATTAGTCGTCTAAGAGTAGATATAAATTAGCCACACCTTTTATTTTATTTTATTCTTAGTGTTGCACTCATCCCCTTAAGCATTAGTCAGGAAGGCAGCTCTTATATCAGCACCTTTGTCATAACCTACATTAGTACTAGTGTAGTTATACATATCCCTTCCAAGCTCTATTCTGCCCTTTGAGTAGTTCCACACCGTCAAACTTAAATTCCTGCGCGAGTTGTTTCACTTTTTCAATCTCTGTTTTCAAAAACTGCGTCACGTTTTTATCACTGACACCAGTGATAAGGGAAAGGCGAGCTGCTTGTAGCATTACTGCTAGACTATGTTGAGGGATAAGCTGAAACGTGTTTATTCGAGATGTTTGAGTGTTGACTATTGAATGATCACTCGGGCCTTCATTCACATTTCGATTTGATATGTCAGGAATAGTGGTCGTCAAAATTGTTGGACTTCCAGTCTACTCATTCCTAGTAAGTCAGCCCAGATCATTGAATGTTATCAACAGAAGTCAATACCACTCAACTTGAATATTTTTTAAAGTATGGGGACTTGGCTTGTCTTCCATCTCCTGTTCATGTGTCTTCCTCTTCATAATTGCTTTCAAATGTGACTTGAAACATGTTACTGACCATGCCTTCCCCACCTTCTGTTCACCTGTTTTGGAATCCCTGTAGGTCTCTTGATCACACCCCAACTCCGTACACTGGCAGATTTTCCATCGAGAGTGCATTCTTCAACGTAATTATATTTTGAGTGGTATGGTTTTTCTTGTAAAGCAAGTACTGTTTTCTCCTTGGTAACACTGTTGTTAGATCAAGATTCTTTACAACACATCATATCTCCAGATGCATAATGCATGGCATGCATGCCCCATGTTCCTTTGAACCATCACCTAATGGCAACCTTTTCGCTTGAACTCAACAGCTGGGTGGCCTTGTTTCATGTTGTGTATATGTCACACATGTCACATTTGTTATTTCTCAAATTAAGCCCGGCGGGCTTAATCCTCCCTCAACCACCTTCATTCGGTAGGGGAAAATTCCCAAATCTACCCTCACCACCCATTAATAATTTAAGCCCGCCGGGCTTAATCACATCACAGGAGATGCACACACCCATTAATAAATTAAGCCCGCCGGGCTTAATAAAATCACACAAGATGTACCAATCCCACCAACTCACACAATAACGGGGGCACTGATTCACAACTCTTGATTATGAATTCAGCACAGCCAGAACAATATATATTCACCCAGTGCACAAAAATAATTTCAACACAATCTTATTTCAACCACAGCCATGGTCAAGTCACTCAAACACGGAAAAGCTCCAGCAAATCGACGGAACCTCAACAAGGCCCTGTTAGAAATCATCCCTCCACCCACCTCTCACTTTTCCAGGTCCATGGCTTCTTTCTGCCGCCTTCTCCTGAATATTGAACACCTCGCTGAGGAACATTGGCAAGCAACACCATCACCTGACCAGATTCAACATGTCAACACCCTCCCAATAACCATCACTAGCCATCCCATTCGTTCCAGAATGTCCCTCACCCCCTCATCAGCCAACATGCTTCATGGCATTTCACTCAAATGTCTCGATTTATTTCTCAGCGACTTGAAAGAAGCAACATTCCCCTTGGCAACTTTTCATTGGGCTTCTCCCTGGGATTCCCAGTGGAACAAGCTTTTTTCCTCATTCATACTCAAGCATTTCAACCATGCATACCACAACGGTGCCTTAGCCAACTTTCCCATCAATCCTATTCATCATGCTCCATCAAATGCAATCGCTGTTCTCAAACGCTGGTTTTCTGGAAAAAAAAACGATCTTGAGAAAAATAAATACTCCCCTGATGAAATTGCAAAGAAAGCATACCAGGTGAAAAAGTCAAAGTGGCGGAAGCAGGTCCGCTAAATTCTTCTTGGTTTCCTGTTTCAATTCTTGACTATCAATTCTTTGTTCCAGCTATCTCAACAACGTACAGAAATCCTCACCACATTGGACATTCCTGTTGATTACCAGGATATCTTTGACAATTCTGCCTGCTGCTCAGACACTGAGCAACTTCCCAATGGTAACCTTCAGAGGATTCAATGCTCATGGCGTTCCCCAATGTTCTCCTTATTAGGTCATCAACTCGACCATCTTTACAAGAAGAATAAAGCTGAGAAGCTCGGTAAACGGTACAAGTATGGGGATTGTTTCTTTCTCCTTTGTCAAATCAGTGATTTACAGGAGAGGACTGTAAAAGTCCCCTCTGGACTTCCCAAAAACTGTTACCATCCAGACTTCCTCGCCTCTCTCAATGAAATTGATTTATTGCTGCTTCAACCACAGCAAGAAATTGATTTTGCAGCTATTATACAACAGGTTTCTCCATCCTAGGCAAGTCGTTTGAATTCATATTGTCGAGTTGGCTTCCCTCATTGAACGTCTCACCATTTCAAATTCCAGGTTTCCACTCAACGGAACACTCAACCTATTGCAACCAATTTCATCAATTCATCCTTTCCATTCTTCTGTCAAGACATTGAAATCAAAAACTACTCACATGGCCAGCTCAGCCTTCTTCCGTTTGATCTGAAAGATATTTCCCTCAATACTATTCATCACACAGTAGCGCACAACCTGTACCTTTGATTTTTGTCCAATCCTATACAGTCTATCTACAGCTTGTTCCTCCACTGCTGGGTTCCATGTCGGTTCCTATTTAGTATGACATTGTACAAAATTTAATCCATCAAATTTCCTACATCCCAATAGTTTTATTCAACTCACCATGATATATACCTTCTGCGCACATCTGAGATCAATGCCTACTCCTGCCGTCTTGATTGTTGCCAACAAGATTCTACATTGGGAATCACCACGAAACCGTTCCAAATTCTTTTTTCTTGTCTCATGATCTGTCTTTCCATAATGTGTTGTAAACCAAATCCCCTCATCATTCAAAGCTATTCCAATTCTACACAATCAAAATAATTTCATATTAGTGTAACCTCTTTATCTACCCTTAGTTTTCAGTCACCCAGAATTTAGACTCACATTTCTAGGAACCGTTTAAATTCTGAAAATATTACTGCCCGATTTTCAGCTCCTCTCCCAAGAAATTCTTTGATGTCGCTAGCCAGATGTACAATTTTGGAACTCTCATTCCAACCATAGCCCTTTATTCCTGGCCCCTTTTCAATCAAAGCTGGGTGGTCGCATAGTTGCCGTAAATCTACAAGTTCCCCAAAGAAATCCGCAGAGTTCCATCCTTGTCCAGCAATTCGATTTTTTCCAAATTGGATCGCAAATGTTTCATGGTTCTTCTTGTAGATTTCATTCCATGGAGATTTCAGTTCAATGTTAACAATGCTTTCAAGTTTTTCAGGAAGCTCTAGCACTGTTGTTTTTAACCTTCTCATGCTGATTCCGTTCATAAGATTTTGAAGTGTTAATATCCCCCGAGGATCACATAGCTGGACCGGTACCTCGACACATTGCTTCCAGATTGAGTTGTTTGACCAGGGTTGCAGTTGAAGAAACTTCAGCAAATTGTGCAGATCTCCCAGGTTATTCTGCATTGGTGTACCTGTCAGGCACAATCTTCTTTGTGCCTTTAAGCCTAGGAGTACCGTACTTCGATTGGTCTTGGGATCCTTCATATAACTAACAATTTATTTCAGTTTTATTTTATACTATCATGCTCATACAACCATACATGGCTTCACTTACTGTGCCTCATCCAGTACTATTCGGAACCATCTGACATTTGCTAGATTCAGATCACTTTTTCCCTTCCTCACTTGGTTGCTCGTTCCAACTTGTTGACTATCAGCACTTTCCTTTGATCCAGAATTGCAAATTGATTCGTACGTCGCTAGAACAATTGCAACTTTGCAAATATCTTGAAACTGAATGGTCGATCTTTCTTTACCGTAAAACACTTTGTATGGGAGGCTACCGTTATCAAAATGAGTATTGATTTCGTTAATCCAGTTGTCCAACGTCGACAACGGGCAGATAATTAACGTGGCAGCAGTCCGCATTTCATCTTCTTGATCTTGCTTTTTGTTGGCAAATGCAATAGCCTGCTTTTGTGAGAGTTGAATCGTGCTTAACGTCGTCAGAGTTTTTCCTAGTCCCATATCATCCGCAAGAATACACCCATGACTTTCAAACATAATATTCTTCTCAACAAGTCCTTGTGCCACGGCATCTGAAAATATTCGCTTTACCCATTCGTTATCTGGATTTGTCCATATTTCATGAGCTATTGATATCTGATCGGATTCGCCCCTTTGGATAAATTCAACCGCTTTATATTGGTGATCCATCAGTGTTGTTTGGCATCCTGGGATCTTGAACGTTTTTTCTGAAGGTGTGGTTTTCGGTGAATTGACAATCTGGCTGACACCAAAAAAATGGCTTGGCTGATAGTTGGGTATCTTCTTGATTGGAATATTTGATAACGAGAAAGCTTCCATCACTCGTGATAACAAACCAAACGGTGAAAATATAAATCCATGGACATGCGAAGTATTTCCATGTTGGGCTTGCACATAGAAGAGTCGGAGAAATATTTTCTTTGGGTTTGAATTCCCAACAAACGATCTTGAGGAAAGAGGCTCAGAAAGTTGACCTATCTCCCCAATCAATGGACCAATCAAACGGCTCTGATGGTCATTGAGATCTCCAACCTTTTCATAATTCGAGCAGAGGATATGTAGATTTGTTCTTCCTCGGTGAAATACTGCATCTCGAAGACCACTGGTGGACTGGTTGGAGGATTGTGGAGTTCGGACAACTAGTGTAGTGAAGAAGCCTAAGCAAGATATTTCGGACATTGTTGGTTTTGGTAAGAGAATGAATACGTTTCTGGATTACCTGACAATGTGTATCATCTTTTATTCCCTTTTAGCTTGGGTGGGGCATAGTGTAGATATGCTCGGATTAACCATGGTGGACATTGGGAGGTGGTGGTGTGCCTCAAGCCATGCATCCATGGGCATCTTGCCCTTGATATATGGGTCAACTCTGAAAATCCAAGGACAAAGGGTATCTAACCTCTGTTGATGATTTGTTTGTTCTTATATCTCTCAAAAACAAAATTTATGCAAATTGCCTCGACATTCCTTGTTTGTTGAGGTTATGTCAAGACATCTCCATTGCCTGGTTAAGAACTGTTTAGCACTTAGCCCTTAGTATTGTTTATGCATGTTACATAATTCACACATCCAAGGGCCTTTTAAATTAAAATTCATGTCGCTTGTTATATAACTATGTGGATATATCACATTCAAATTGTTGGTGTGCATGACCCCTTAGCTATAAGAGTACCTTATCCAAATAAACTTTTAAACACTCACAACTGCATGTCTCAATCAAATCCAAAAATCTTTTGTACTGGTACCAACATCTAACAATTCTTTTTTCTTTTTTTCTCGTGGAATTCGTAAGTTTTGAGTGTTATAATTATATACCCTAATGCCAAATCAGCCATCAAATAATTACTTCATTATATACCTTATTCTTCAGAGACCAGATAATTATCCCAAGTATGCACTAACCCCCTGAATGATATATTGACATTGCAATTCAATGAGGATCATTTTTGTAACATATTACTTTGCATTATGAGGAATGTTTGGACCAACATGTCTTTCAAAACTGTGCAAACTATTTGGTGGAAAATTGTGCAAACATCTTGGAAGTGTGTAGATAATTTCAAATATCAAGCTTAATGGATTTAAGTATATACACAGTATATCTCATTTGATATTTCATCTATATTCCAAACTCTCTTTATCAATCAAATAATATTGAATAAAGACTTTAGTCAGATTTACAAAAAGAATGTTGCAAACCTACAACAGTCAATTGCTTCTTTTCCTTAAGAAATAAATGTCCAGGTTTATATCAAGGTATTGGTATCGTAATAATAATAAAACAAATCACCCAGGCAATTACCATTATCAGGCCTTGGGAGTAAAAAGGGGGATCTAACACAGCTTAGGAGATTTTATAATTCGAATCAAAATACAACACAACTTATTAGTACACCATATAATATTCATGAGCTACTTTTTAACTTGGAAATTTCAACCAACCCAGGAATAGTTGTTCAAATTTTAACCCAAAGTCACAAGTGAAAGTTTGACTAGCATTTATTCCTTTTCATGGTTCCTCATGACTCGTCAGTTTAAACTCAGCAGGTATCCTACATTTTTCTGCCATTTCTTTGTGACTTGAATTAGTTAAATTTTCCACATCCTTATCAATATATATTCAGATTAAAAACAATTAATGTTGTAATGGAAAGAAAGAAAGGAGCTCAATCATATAAGCCTCGGAGTGAAAGTCAGTGCAAGGTTCCTATTATAATCATCTTGAAATTAAAATATGCATTTAAATTCATCATAGATATCTTTTCAGAACAGTGCTTTCATATTGGTGTATTATAGACAGGTTCTAGCTAAGTTTAAATTGACTCATTATTCGATTTTTCCTGGAAGCTGAATGCATGCGGCTTCACACCCCAACTTGATGTACATAACTCATGAATTTTTACTCTTCAGAATTTTTTTTGTGTTGTTTTTCTGAGTTCAAACTCATTATTTTGGGTATGGATGGTTGAAGTTTATTCTGATCAGTAACCATACAACTAGTTTTGGTTGAGAATACTGGATATTTTTTATTAACAGGATACCCAAATAATAATCAAAATTTAATTGATATAAAAGACCCCTTCTCAATCAAGCCAAATTCCATGACAGCTGTTTTTATTTTTGACTGAAATTTACCCTCATGAATTATTGTACGCTCTGGAAGTTGTAAGTGATTGGTAATATCATTATTTCAATATTGGACATCATCAGGATTTACCCAGAAACAACAATTTGATTTCATCAATCCTTGTCAAGATCATTCATAATCGATAAGATCAAACATGCACACATACCATGTGACCTAGAAGATTGAGAATACCAAGCACACTGAAGAACAGGGTATGAATCTTCATAAATCAGGGTTCTAACTTGAATACATTTTTCACATTAAATTGATTGATGAACTAGAATATGTATGTATATTCTTATGTATGTATATTCTCACGGGAATGGTTACTCAGGAGAGTTACAAATAACCTGAATTAAAAAATATGTCCTTAGAATACGGTTTGAATTTATTTATTTGTTTTAATTCATAAACATGAAGCTCTTCATCTGAATTTGGTCATTCCTCAAGGTTTGGAGGATTTTACTTACCTTGTAAAAAATTATTAATTAAATATATGTAAATACTTCAACTTTGGAGCAGTCATGTGAATGCAAGATACCACATTGATACATTCGGTTACAGTGGGGGATACAGTCTAGATACAGTGTTGATATGTTGAGGATAGGTAAGAGATAAGCGAAGGCACCTCCATAGAGGTGCCAACTTTTTTTTCCTGGTGTCTACTTACATTAACTATAACTCTCTCACTATCATAGTTATTGTACTCCTTCTCTTCACTTCTCTTCATCTTTGTCACTCCTACTTCATTTCCCTTCCTTCATCTTCTTTGTTATAATTCCTAAGTCCTCAGTCCAATTTGGTGAGAAAAGCCTTCTCCATTCGTCAACAACTCATGGATCACATCAATCACATCACATTAACTAATTCTACTTTCTATGTCTTTACATGTCTCAGTCCATCATTTTTCATCAACATATAGCGTCTCATCCTATACTATAGAATATAATTCTATCTTCTCGGGTACAAAAAATTCTCTTTCTTCTGTATAAACTCTCATGTAGTATTTACTATTTCTAATTATGTTTTCTCTTTAGTCTGGTCTTTCTTTTAGCAATTCAGTTTCCAAAACACATCACGATTAACAGTCGAAACGACGCAAAACAAACATGGCCAACCTCAAACCAGAAACACTTGCAACTTTCAACAAAGACCAGACTGCTGCTCCAACCGAATTCGGTTCTAATAGGACAGACCATGTTTTTCTCAGAAATGCCATTGATGGCATTCCCTTACTTACGATGGACAACTACTCACACTGGAAAGGTCGATTTATCAAAATGCTCAATCTCCAAGGACTCACTGACGCTCTCATCAAACCACACGGTTTTCTCTCTGAATATCAAAACAATCAACTTACGTCGGTTATCACCACTAAACTCGAGGCTTCAGTTGAGATGAACATTGTTAATCACGAAAATGAAAATGATGCCCGACTGTTGTGGTCTGAGATCAAGGAATACTTTGCCTCCGATGTGGAACTACTCTAAGGCCAGAATAGAGCTTGGAAGGGATATGTATAACTACACTAGTACTAATGTAAGTTAAGACAAAGGTGCTGATATAAGAGCTGCCTTCCTGACTAATGCTGATGGGGAAGAGTGTAACACTAAGAATAAAATAAAAGGTGTGGCTTTTCTATTTTAATCTTAGACTGACTAGTACTTATAAGCTGACTACTATTACCTCTGAGGTATGGGGAGTTGAGGAGAAGTTGTGAGGGAAAATGGTTGTGTAAAAGGGTTTAAATGGCAAGGATATCTAAAATGTCTAGGTAAGAAGTGTCTTTGATGAAATTGAATCTAATATTTGGGGTAAAAGGTCATACAGGTTGTATGGGCTAGAAATTGCATGTCGTAATACTACAAAAGAGTGGAGTATATATGTGTAAAGGGCCCTTCAAGAGGGGAACAAATGATGAGCACAGTATTACAAGATATGATGATGAGCAATGTCCATAATAGTAATAGTGATGAGCAAAAAAAACTACAAGTGTATTAGTGAAGTGAATGTATGTAGCAATGATGAGCATTTGATGTAGATTATGTAAGATGTTTTATTTATTGAAATAATAATGACTTGGATGATGTAAGCCAAAAGAAAAAGAAAAGAAAAGAATGTACCTATGAAAACTATGAAGGCTAATATCTTCTGATCCAAAAGGAAATCAAGGGTGGTTTGAGTGAGTGACTAGGGGTAAAATAAGGTGTAGAATCTGAATCTAGAATAATATTCATGGATATATGGATGGAATATGAGATGTAGAAAGAATGATGTGAGAAGGAACAGGATTACCACACCGAACAACCAGCCAACAAAGCTCGCATTCATCAGGAACTTTGTACTATCGTATTTGACATTTCAGATGTACCCAAGTTTATCACCGAAGTCAAGATTGTATTGAACAAGATGTACGAAGTAGGAATAGACACCACCGATAACGTTTGCTACGACATTCTTGGCAAACTTCCTGAGTCAATGAGCAACATCACCGAGCGCATCACTCATTCCGACAAGAAGCTCACCACAAAGTTGATACTTGATCAATTAAAATTATATGCCGATAATCAAAAAGTCCTGTCATCAACAATGGGCTCGTCAGCAATAACTCGATCTCCACAAACAGCTTTGAACACCTTCTCCGATCCCAGCAAAAGGTGCAAAAAAGGATTTCATAATACGTTGTCAACAAATCATCCATACGAGACTTGTTGGTTCGCATTTCCTAAGCTGAGACCCGCATCCTACCAAGCTCGATCCGAAACCATGGTCAGCTCTTCCTTTCACTCATTTGTCGCCCAATCAAATACTTCCTTCATTCTTGATTCCGGAGCCTCAGCTCATATGGTTTCCAACAAAAATCTATTTTTTGCTCTCCGTTTGAAAGAAGAAGGACTAGTACGAACGAGTTCCGGTGCAGACTCACTGAAGATCATGGGGGTCGGATCAATCAAATTATCGAATGAGCTCGGCAATCTTATTTTTCATAATGTTCTCTACATTCCAGACTTAGTAGTAAATCTACTGTCCGTTCGATGTTTAGTTCTACTTAACTACGATATTCAATTTCAAAAGAACTCATTTGTTATCAATAAAGACAATCAACCTGTAATCATAGGAAGATACATCAACAACCTACCAGTAATTCAATTTTTTTATTCAGAACACACCTCTCATCTATCCTCATCCGAGCTTCTTCACAAATCTATGGGCCACGTGAGCTATCGCCGTTTGAGAAATAAACTCGGTATTCCTGTCAAGATCACCAATTACTGCGAGTCATGTGCTGTCTCAAAAATCACAAGAGCCTCATTTCAAAATAAACATGCTCGAGCAACAAGACCTTTTGAAGAGTTACATCTTGATCTCATTGGTCCAATCTCCCCTCCGTCAAGAGAAGGGGACAAGTACATCCTTACCGTTGTGGACAGCAATACACGATTTGTATCTGCCATTCCGATTCGTTCAAAGAGTGACGTCTATACAACAATCTCAATACTAATTGACTTTGAAGCTAATGCTTTGGATACTATCCCCTTATACTTCACTCAGATAGAGGCACTGAATTTATCAATAATGCCATGAATGATCATTGCCTACAGCATCAAATTAGATCAACCACATCAGATCCGCATACTCCTCAACAAAACGGCCTTGCTGAACGCTTCAATAGAACGATTCTGGAGTCACTTCGATCTATCATACATGACTCAGGTGTAGCAAAAAAATATTGGAATGAAATAGTGAAAGCTTCATGTCTCACACTCAATCAAATCCCATTGCACAAGAGTAATCTATTGCCTTTTGAATTATTCAAAGGAAGGTCGATTGAATTGAGCTATTTTCACCCAATAGGCAATAAAGTCTCATATCTAATCCAACCTGAAAAGTCTGGAGCTAAGCTTAGCCCAAAGGGAAATCTAGGAACGATGATTGGTTACAACGACGAAATACGTTCCTATAGAATCATTACACCATCAGGGAGTATCATAGACACCAAAAGCGTGAAATTCCTGGATTTTGAAAGATCAAATGATTCTCTCATTGACGATAATGAATTAACTATTCAAGAATCACAGGAGGAACCACTCGTGGAAAGAGCAGAAGAGCAAGAGGAGCAATTGATACCTCAAGCTGAAATAAGTCACGATGTGGAGATCAATCACCTTGATATATCAAGTCAGGAATCCGAAGAACAACACATGTCGGATGAATCCTCAGATGAGGAAGACAACGTCGCTGAAACTCTTGTACCAGCTGAAATTATTCCCTGTAGAACAACAGGACCAACTCTTCGTACTCGAACATCAAAAATCAAGCCGGTCAAATACTCTCATCTTTCAATTAAGAAAAAGTCAAAAAGAAAATCTGATTCAGACGATCCTAAGACCTTCAAAAGTGCCATGAAATCTCCTCAACATGAGTTGTGGGAGATGGCTGCGGATGAAGAGCTCGGTAACATCGAACACCACAAAGTGTGGGAAGACATGTGGAGCGAGCCAGATTCATTCCTTCAAACGATGTGGGTTTTCAAGACAAAACCTGCAACATTATCAGCCGCAGAACGAAAGAAAGCTCGCCTGTGTATACAGGGTTTCATGCAGATTGCAGGCATTGATCATGGCGATACATTTTCTCCAACGGGGAAGTTTGTCAAAAGTGCTTTCTTGTACGCTCCACTAAAAGAAACCTTATATATCAAAACTCCTGAAGGCTCAACTCGAAAAGCTCCATACCTGAAATTAAACAAATCACTTTATGGTCTCAAGCAAGCACCGGCAAACTGGTTCGATACGCTCACCAAGTGGTTTGTGGAGATTCATTATGAACAATCCACCTCGGATCCTTGTCTTTTCATACATAAGGGAAAGAAATATTTTATCTTCTTTCATGTAGATGATCTAATAGTTGTAGGAAATGTTGAAGAATTCGAAAATTTATTTTTGAACCGATTCCCCAACTCAACAGCTCACGATCCCGACACTCTCCTTGGAATGGACGTCAATCAACAAGATGGTTCAATATCTCTATCGCAAAAGAAACTTATCCATAAAGGTCTAGACCTTCTAAACTTGACTAACTGTTCCCCTGTCAAGACTCCATTATCTCCAAGCGTCCAACTCAAGGTAGCGACTCATGAGGAACTAACGGAATTCAGTAAACTCAACATCAACTATCGAACCTTTACCGGAATTCTAAACTTCCTAGCATGTAGAACTCGCCCGGACCTAGCGCCAGCGGTATCAATGCTCTCTCGGTTCAATAACTCTCCCGGCATTTCACATTGGAAGGAGGTCATACATGTATGGAAGTACTTAGCCGGCTCAGTTGATCTAGCACTAACTCTCCGGCCCGATCCAGCTGACAATTCAAATCAGATCAAATTCTACACCGACGCTACGTGGGCCGATGATCTTGAAACTCGTTTGTCAAGGAGCGGAACGATTTGTTTCTGGAAGTCCTGTCCTGTGTCGTGGAGCAGCAAAAAACAAAAGAACATCACGCTCTCCTCAACGGAGGCAGAACTTAATGCCCTCTCTGATGGTGTCCAGGAGAATCGGTGGATTTCCTTTCTCATTGAAGAATTGTGGGATGACAAGCTTGAACCGACTCTTTTTCATGTCGACAATCAGGGTCTTGTTGAAAAACTTGATCACTTTGGCTCCAACTCAAAAACAAAACACCTAGACATTAAAATGAAATGGCTTCGGGATCTCAAAGCCGAAAACAAAATCTCAGTCAAACTTATTCCCTCCGAAGCAATGATAGCCGATACCCTAACAAAAGCAAGTAACCTGGAGTCTCTAGATCGACTCCGAGAAAAATGTTTTTACAGTCTTTTCCCATCAAATTCAGGGGGGTGTTGGAATTCGGACTACAAACCTGTGAATCCTCCCTCAAACTCAGATCCTGTGAAACCTTCTTCAAGCTCAGACTCATGCACGGACATATCTATTTAAATCAATCCTCAGAATCTCGTTATCACAAGAAGGCGGCATCCATTCTATCTCATCTTTAAAAGCTCTTCATTCTCATTCCCCTCTTCTTCATCACATTCTCCTCTTCTTCATCATCGCTCCATTCATCCATTCATCATCTTTTCATTCTCATTCCCCTCTTCTTCATCACATTCTCCTCTTCTTCATCATCGCTCCATTCATCTATTCATCATCTTACTCCTCATCTCATCTCTCCTAATCCTCTCCTATAACTCTCATCCACTCATCCCCTTCATTCCACTCGACTAAAAACTATTGACTTACATCGACTAAAACTCTATCTACTTACATTAACTATAACTCTCTCACTATCATAGTTATTGTACTCCTTCTCTTCACTTCTCTTCATCTTTGTCACTCCTACTTCATTTCCCTTCCTTCATCTTCTTTGTTATAATTCCTAAGTCCTCAGTCCAATTTGGTGAGAAAAGCCTTCTCCATTCGTCAACAACTCATGGATCACATCAATCACATCACATTAACTAATTCTACTTTCTATGTCTTTACATGTCTCAGTCCATCATTTTTCATCAACATATAGCGTCTCATCCTATACTATAGAATATAATTCTATCTTCTCGGGTACAAAAAATTCTCTTTCTTCTGTATAAACTCTCATGTAGTATTTACTATTTCTAATTATGTTTTCTCTTTAGTCTGGTCTTTCTTTTAGCAATTCAGTTTCCAAAACACATCAGGTGGGGTGATGGATGTTGTGTACAATTCAAATCAAGTACACCTGAGATATCATCAAAGGTGAAGATTTCATGGGAGGCTCCAGGAACAGCAACCCACTCCCTCAGCTCCCGCTCGAGGTCGATAGCGACCCAAATGCCTTCCCCGGTGGAGGGTGATTTCTGGGGGCATATGCTACCTGGGATAGCCCCGGTTTAGCGCCCGTGGTGGAGTTGCTCTAAGATTCCTTCCCATGATTTTCTTTAAAATAGATATTCAAAGCGTTCCCACCGTGTGTTACAGTGTAATTTTTAAATTATTTTTCAGCGCATAAGAATTAAAATAGAATGTCATCCACAAAAGTGTTACCGAAGCTCCAGGTTTACTTTGGCTGTACAGGAAACTATCAGTGTATATTGGAAAGTAGTGAGGTTGGGTTCAAAGGGTTTACAAATTCAGTCGAAGGATAGGGATGGAATATACAATAGATTTTTAAGAAAAGATGTTTTGTTGAACTAGTTCAAGGGTCAAAAACAGGGCTCCCTTTCTCAATTCCGCTCGAGGGTTGACGTGAATTTTCGGGCAAGAACTCTAGAACCTTTGGGAACCCATTATGAAGTCGAATTGAGTCTACGGCTTCAGTAAATAGAACGGGCTTCTTACTTCTTGATATGCCGAGGTCAAAATGAGCGAGATCCTAGTTTAGGTTTACTAGGGCTCAAACACTTCCACATGAATGTTTTCTGGACAATCCGGCCGAAAGGTAAGAACCTCGGTGAACTGCCATGTGTCCTGGTTTCGATATATGGGTGAACGGTGTCTGCTCCCTCAAGAGGAAACAGTTAGTCGATTGCCTGTCAAAAGTCTGAAGCCAAATTATATATGTTAGTTCAAGAATTGCTTACAGATCCCATCCCTGGTCAGTCGTGGCATTCTTCCCGAGGACTATTGAGCAATCAGTGAGGTTGACTTTCAAAGTTGCATAGCAGACATGAGATTGGATGGTCGAACCCTCGTTCGTTGGAATATCCATGCGACCATGAATCGTGGCCTCAACTATGCCTTCCTTTTGATGTTTGGGGCTTTTCCATTCGACATTGGGTGTTTCCCAAGAGTCGCCGTAGGCGTCTGAGTTCAGCGTAGCGCGACACTTGCGTTTCTTGGAAGCAGTAGTGCATAAGGTGAGAAGGAGAGTGACGAAGGCAAGAAGAGTGATCTTTGGACTAAAGGAGTTCATTTCGACGAAGCAAGATTGTGTTCTCAGAAAAGTTTTGTTAATCGTGGTGGGTGGGCAGATGGGGTGGTGTCAATGGGGTTGAAGTTATTGGATCCCACAAGCCGTGGTGTCACTAGTCCCAACTGTACGTTCTGTTACATGCTCCGAATTACTAAGTCCTAAACTAGTGAAGACCAATTCCAAGGATTGACCGCCGGGCCTCTGTATGGATCATACAAGGTTGTACTGGAGGAGACGCAAGTTTCATATAAGATAGCATTATAGGACAGTATCTCTTTCACCAAATGCAACCCCCTAATTCAATGCCTCTGACACGTTGCATCCAAGACGAGAATCAACCTCTTGAGTAACACCTTTGCGTTTGAGCGCTGTTCTGACGCCAGCTTAACCGGCCACTCAATCCCGTATTTTCAGTGGCTCGCTGCGCGGAGCCACGGCGCGCCGGTGAGGAGCTGGGATTGTGTTATTGCGGCAATCCCGAGGGTAATCGTATAGGGTCTTGCTTGTCTTTCAACTGTCAACTTAATGAATGTTCCTCGAGGCAAATTTCCGAACTGCGCAGAATGAATAAACCGAGGGGCAGGAAGGAACCAATAATGATAGGATTGTATTCATGCAAGGCAGGCCCTGAGTCACACTTGATACAGTTCGCGTCCGGCCAGCACACCCAAGCACTGGCATTCCGGCGAGAGCTCAAGCAGCCATATACACTGTCATGTATATCCATCCATCCAAGATATTGACAAAGAAGCTGGACACCTGCCGCAGACATCCACTGGTCACACAGTGTCGGGGCCCGAATCAGGGCAGCTTTACATTTTATGCCAAAGCCCAGAGCTCCTGCCATTGAGAGTACAGTGGGACCAAGCGTAAGACAAATAACCTTGCAGCAATGTGCAGAGAATCAGTAGGAAACGCGCCAATCAACGTCTTGGCCATCGTCAAAGGAGCGGGTAGTATCAGTCCGAGACCCCATGTCCATAAATTGCCTGCTTTGTCGGGCGCCTTATGTTTTATTCCCCATCATCACCCACAATCAACCCAAATATTCCCTTGAAACCAAAGCCTTCCGCTCTCTTGCTTATCGATACCCATAGTATTCACTCAACCAACCCACCTTTCGAAAGATCATCATCCTTTAAAATGTCACCATCTCAATCAATCGTTGCTCTCCTTGTCTTATCCGCCTGTGCTCTTGCATCCCCGAACCCCGTTACCGTCATCAAGACTAACGCAGCCGCACGACTCGGTGTAACCGCTGCAATCTGCGATTCTCTCGATGTCAAAGTTCTTGGAGCCAAGATTGTTCAAGAAGCCTGTGTGGCTGCTGGACTAGCAGTCGGCGCCAAAGCGTCCGTGATTGCTGTCTCTCCTACCTTCCCTACTGACGTCTATGCGGTTAGTAGGCTTTTCATTTACTCTACAGTCAAGAGTTGTAATGTATTCAACCTTTCTTGTGTTATATTCTAGACCGCTTTTGCTGGTGCCCTCAATGGTGCCAACTCTGTTTCTGGAATGCTCTACTCGATCCTCTCTCAGGCTGACACCACAGCCAGTAAAATATTCAACAACCTCTCGGCAGATGTCATAATTCCTACTTTAACCCGCGTCTCAGCCGACCTTAAAGAGGTAGTCACTACAGTCGGGGTAAGTCCAGCAAATTGTTAATTCAAGAAAAGTGCTAATAGGTTATTACATATTTTGCCTTTAATTGCTTCCAGGAAGTCAAACGTTGTACCGAGGTCCAAGTCGAGGCTAGAGTATACCAAGGATTTGTAACTGTCAGTTATTCACGTTCCGTTTGGGCCGTAATTTTTACAAGTCACTGATGTCCCTCTCGATTTACTAGTTCGCGATGGCACTCCAGAGTGTGTTTTTGAGAATCTCGAGCCTCCCAGCGCTCTACACCCGTGCAGAAGTCAGGGTATCTGTACATGCCATACTCTTAGAGATCCAGGCTGCTCTACATGTAAGTCTCAAGTTTTCGCGGATGTCAATGTTTTTACTAAAGATTTACCACCTCGTCATCAGGCTTTCTTCGACCAACTTTTCCTGTACATCTCTGCCGACCTGGACAAGATGAACCTCAGAGCAGCTTTGTTCTTGAGTCTCGACGCTGCTATCAGAATCACCGCTTGATTTTCGGATGTTTTACGAAATTGTTTTCCATCGTTTCCAACCTCATTCTTTATTTCCGCTTTGCCTGTCATTTCTAGGGTTCATTTTTCATATCCAGGGTTGTATTCAGTTTGTCCAGTCTTTATATCAGTGCAGACATTTGTAGCAAGAAGTATTGTAGTTTATCTTCCACGGAAGAATCCTCCGCCATTGTTGTCTTCCTTAAGCACTTCCCCACTCTGCGTAACAGCATGAATTCTGCGAGCGTAAAATTTCTTGCGAGCACCGCCAGAGGCGTGGAGCTTCAAAGGCCCCATGCAGGCCAAGTAGAAAAGAAGCAAAGAATATATGCCCGAAATAAACTGAAAAATGCTAATTAATTGTGAGGCAGAAAAAGTAAGTGGGAGGCCGACAAAGCTATAGAACAAAAAGGTGACGCAATGGCTTTAGTTGATATAATGACAAAAACACCTAAATTGTGTGAGTGAGGACTTGAAACAGAAGAGGAAAACTGGATAAAAAAGAAGGACATAAAATGGCAATAGAACTTGACTACTTAAATCGCTCTTTGAGGCTTCAACCAAGTGACAACTTTCACTGTACAACTGGTTGAAGGTTATTCTCAAATTGAGATATATGAATAAATGGATTAGGAGGTTGAATGTACTCTAGGACTTCAATA
Source organism: Puccinia hordei (assembly GCA_007896445.1). Classification (NCBI taxonomy): domain Eukaryota; kingdom Fungi; phylum Basidiomycota; class Pucciniomycetes; order Pucciniales; family Pucciniaceae; genus Puccinia; species Puccinia hordei. The sequence goes on along the minus strand of RDRW01000739.1, from coordinate 10,032 downwards.
ATAGCAGGAAATCAGGGCTATTTGCCCTGGAAAGAACTTTTATAACCACTATATTTTTTGGTATATAGATCAGATAGAAGCATTTTATTCAAATATTGCCTCCTGAATTAGATGAAAATGATTGAAAGGTAAAAAAAGGAGAATGATAAGGAAGAACAGAAATTAAAAGTAATAACTAAAAGAGATTGAGAAATGTTTTGGAAAGAAATAATGGTTTACCTAGCTCAGATAGATTAATAATATTAGCTGAAGATTCTCTACTGAGCTAGGAATTGAACTTAGAGGTCAAGATCAAAGGGGTTCATTTACAATTGGCTGTGCTGCGGGGGATTAGTGAGATTAGGTTGAAACCTAATAGGTGATTGGCAGTAGTTTAAATAGCTTTCATTAAAATGTATCGCTCTCTTTTCTCATTCAATCATGTTTTGTTTCACAATCAAACCCATCTCACTCATCTCTTACACAAACCCACTAGGTCCATTTCACTCTATCTCATTCTTCTTCATTTCTTTGGTCTTATGTTCTTTTTCTTTCATCATCATTAGGTTCGTGTAGTTTGTGTCTTGTTAGTCACAGTCGGTGAACTAACGTCGAGGAGGAGTTTCTATCAGGTTAGATTAATAATAACATTCAATCATCTTTTGTTTCACAATCAAACCCATCTCACTCATCTCTTACACAAACCCACTAGGTTCGTGTAGTTTGGGTCTTGTTAGTCATAGTCGGTGAACTAATGTCAAGGAGGAGTTTCTATCAGGTTCGTGTAGTTTGTGTCTTGTTAGTCACAGTCGGTGAACTAACGTCGAGGAGGAGTTTCTATCAGATCCCTTTGTGATCATTCGTTCAATTCTAGGAAGGGGGAAGCCAGACAAGGATATTATCCCCATTACTTTTGATGTCTTGATTTCTTCCAAACCCATTTTCTGCTACATCTTGTTCAACATAGCCATCTGAGCTTGTATGAGAATTTTCATTTGCCTCGTCTATTTGATAATTCATTGCTCTGCTACAGATTTTGGTTAGTGGCGGTCAAATTGTATTGAGTAGTTTTCCTTTTATTCATGAAAATTTGCTTCATTTTTGTAACCCCCAAAGCATAAATTTCACTTTTTCCAGGAATTTTTGGCCAAGATTTCTTTCAAAGTAGCATATAACATCTTTTGTGAAACATTTCTAAACAGTTTTTCAGTTATTTAAAGTCAAACTTGGCTTTGTGTGATTTCTTGCCACAGTAAGAATTCAGCTCCAATACCAATTCTTGAAGATAAGAAATAATCAAAAGAGTATCAACATGAGTTGAATCAAAACAAAATGGGTCTCACATATAACAGTTAAATTGAGTTAATATGAATCCTTGAGTTGATCTATATTGGTACCTTGGCATTTATATTGGAAAAGAAATCCAAGCAGTAATTTTGTGATTCAAGATATTGATCTTTTGCCACAAACAGCTTCTTTCAAACACCTGGTTCCACAAAAATTAAATGCTTGATTTTCTGAGAGATTCTGTAAGGTAAAACCTCATTCAGCGGTAAATTATTTGAGGGATTTTGATTGATTACCAAGTCAATTTTCTTATTCACTGTGGAATGATGGCACATTGTTTCCAAATATCCATGGCATAGCCAATATGACCTGCCATCCTTTCCTTTTCCAAACTCCAAGTTATACAATAGTAAATCCTTGGGAACAAGTTGTACAGCCCTGGGGAAGTTTTAATAGTTGCCAAATTTTCAACCTTTAGAGAGATCAATTGTTGGAGATTTTTCCCACAAATTATTTTATTAATTGACTAGAAATCTGTGAAAGCTCCTTGTTCATCATAGCCCTTCTATCTCCCATAAAATCCCTGCCCAAAAATATCAAAACCATTTTGCATTAGTGTATTGAATATTTAAAAAAGGGAAGTAAAAATATTTGATGCTTTCATGATACAAAAAACCATAGTTTCTTTGTGAATCTTCTCAATTTTTTTAATCAGATTTTTTTTTCTAGAATCTTGTGCAAAGGAAATTCTAGGCATCAAAGAAATTCCTAGAGACCTCAGTCACATGATTCTGAGATAATGAATTTTTTTTGAAATAAATGGCCTGAGAAATATTCCAAATTGCATGCACCCCCCCCCCCAATATTTTCATAAAATCACTTAGAATTTCTTCAAAATACCCACTTTATTCTTTGGTTTTGCAAATTTGTGAAATTTTCACACATCCAAAGGTTTGGTTGCTACTATTGAGGAATTAAAACCTCCACCACCAAAAATTTCAAGTCCTTTCACACCAATAAGCTTTAATAATTCATGGTGTTCTCCCTGCAGGAGAAAAATTGAGGCTCTGAGCCTGGGCGTTGATAAATGCACGCCAACCCGCACGCCAATTTTTTTTGGCGTGCGGGGCCCACACACCATTTTTTGTTGGCGTGTAGGGTCTACACGCCAAAAAAAAAGGGCGTGTGAGACCCACACGCCAAAAATGGCGTGTGGTTCCCACACGCCATTCTTTTTGGGCGTGTGGGCCCCGCACAACAAATAAAATTGGCGTGCGGGTCCCCCCTTGCTCACATAATCAAATGGGAGGGACCATTCAATTACGTGAGCGGGGCCCCTCCCGGCTGACGAGGTTATACAACCTTGTCAGCCGGGAGGACTTCCTCCCGGCACGAGGCTGTGTAACCTCGTCAGCCGGGAGGACTTCCTCCCGGCTGACGAGGTTATACAACCTTGTCAGCCAGGAGGAAGTCCTCCTGGCCGACAAGGTTGTATAACCTCGTCGGCCAGGAGGCTGAGCCTTGCATCTTGAACAGACTTAAAGCTCAACAAACTGCAGCAGGGCTGTGGCATTTGATAAGTGTTTCATTTCTGATTTCTGAGAGTATTGCACAAAATGCTTTCCAATTCAAAAATATGCTAATTATTTGCCTGCTGATTTCTCAATTCCTTCAAAATTATGGATAAAGATGAAAAGCACACCAACTATAGGCTGGAACCCCTTTGTTCTGGTGGTGTTTATTTTTTTTTACCACATTTTATAAATATTGATAAATGACACAGCCAAACTTTACACAAGCCTCCTTTTATGGTTTGCACACCAAAAATAAAAAACTGACCACAACAAAAGAGAAATCAGGGGTGGGTTCCAGTTTTTTGGTTGGTGAAAATTCACATTATTCCCCCAAAGATTTGAGGATTTTTGTCTGCAGTACTTGTTTCTTAGTTTATGAGATACTTGTCTTGGTGTGTGCCATTTGGGGTTATATACCCTACTCATACACATTTTCATGTGGAGGGAGATCCAAAAAAAACACATGTAATCTGAATATTTTTCTGCTTTTGGAGTTGCCAATACGTTTTGGTTATTCTCTAATTGGAAGCAATTTACATAGACCAGAAATTCTTAGGTTTTCTTTTTCATATGAGGCTTGGTTAGAAAACTATTTTTAGATGTACTTAATTCAAGTTTTTTTCAACCAGTTGTGTCTCATTCATCTCATTGGTTCTCCTAACTCAATTTATTCTAATTGGTGTGCTTCCACTTCTTCCTCTTTCAGAAAATTTAGATTACTCACAAATGATTTCTGCTTCAAGAGAGCTTCCACCTATGCCTCTTGCAAGACCATCATTATTACTCAGAGCTACTGTCTGCTTCAGTGTGATCCTATAAATACACTAAAGTATCTGCCAGTGGAATGTCCAATTTCATAGAATTACTTTCTTGATTAAAGAAATATTTGGTGTGGGATGGATACTGATGGTAGTACATGGTCATCGATGAAGTTGGGGATCAATTTGAAAGAAGTGATATCCGAAAATCATGAAAATACTGTAGGTCTTAATGATGGCCAAGAGAATGTTATGAAACCAACCCAACTAATAGAAGGGGATTGAGTTAATTTAAGTTCAAGGGAAACAAGTGGACAAAGCTTGAGGATAATCTTCAAAGATTATTTGAAGATCACTTCAAATAGTCAAATGATTTCCAAGGATATCTTCAATGGATTAAGATGAAAGAACTGATGGAAATAATTAAGCAAAACCAAGGTAATGGTTTTATTAAACACTAATTAGGGGATGTAAAACATATATTATATTAATTGAATGAGTAGAAACAAACAGAGATGAAGGAATAAAACAATATTTGTATTCAATAGATACTGATTTTGAGTTTACAATGTCCAATATGTCACACCTATTTGTAGATTTGGAATTATATTGCTAGTCTGAAGGAAGGTTGAAATGTTCCTGGTTTGAGGGGCATTGATATTTGCACGCCGATGGGCACACGCCCACGCCCATCGCACGCCGATAAAAAAAAAGGCGTGCTGACCGCACACCTTTTTTTTATTGGCGTGCGGGCTGCACGCCCACCCCTGGGCGTCAGCACGCCTGTAGATGGGCGTGCGGGATGCACGCCCATCTACAGGCGTGCGGGCTGCACGCCCATCTACAGGCGTGCGACACTGCAGGCGTGCAGTCGCACGCCCTGTTCAGAACAGGGCGTGCGGTTCGCATGCCCTTTCTATGTATATAGGCAGGGGGCACGCCCCTGCCTATACACATAGATCGGCGGACCGCCGACCTATGTATATAGGAAGGGGCACGCCCCTTCCTATATTCATGCTGATGTCATGCGTACAAAACAATTTACGCATGACATAAGGATCCTTCCCCCCGCCCCCTCCCAACCTCCTCGACCGGGAGGGATCCCTCCCGGTGAGGAGGTTGTATAACCTCCTCGACCGGAGGGGAATTCCCTCCCGGTCGAGGAAGCCATACAACCTCCTCACCCGTGAGGGATCCCTCCCGGTCAAGGAGGTTGTATAACCTCCTTGACCGGAGGGGGATTCCCTCCCGGTCGAGGAGGTTGTATGGCCTCCTCGACCGGGAGGGATCCCTCCAGGTCAAGGAGGTTGTATACCTCCTTGACCGGAGAGAATCCCCCTCGGGTCAAGGAGGTTGCAGTCCTCCCCGCAGGGCGTGCAGCCCGCACGCCAATAAAAAAAAAGGCGTGCGGGCTGCACGCCTTTTTTTTTAAGGGCGTGCGTGGGTGTGGGTGTGCACCCATTGGCGTGAATTTATCAATGTCAACAAACTGGACTCTACTCCACAAATAGTGGCGTGTACAGTAAGGAATAAAAGGTCTTACACTTAAAAAAGTGTAATAAATATAAACAATATTACTTTGGTGTTTTGTTAAAAAACACTAAGTATTAAAACAAACAGGTTACTACCCTGCTGCCAGACTTCTGTTATGGGAATAAATATCCTCAGAAGGGATAACCAGACTTTAACACGGTTCTTCCAATTAAATTAAGAAGTATTAATTTAATTGGGGGGATTTGAAGAACTCTAACTATTAAAGATAGTTATAAGTATAAAAAGGCCAGTCCTCCTTACTTACAGGAGAAGGTGAGCGCCTTGGTAGCTTATAATAAGTTATCTAGTAATGGTTAAAGTTGATGTGGGGAGGATATCTTCAATTTGGTGAAGAGACCTCCTCTTTAAATAATAAAATATTTGTATTAATTCCTCTGCAATTTAATTGTCAGTGGGGATTGGGGCAATATTGAAAGGTGATTCTGATCAGCCTGTTCGTGGTAAGAAGGGAAGCATGGTGTCATTGAAAATGATACCATGTTTATTAATTAACTTAATTTAATGTTTATTTTTCTCAATTAAACTAAGCAATTCTTAATCACATGTACATGTAACTTCCTTTGGGGTTAGAGCTTGGAAAGCGCTTGCTATGGAGAGTTAAACATGTGGGATTTAATTTATAAGTCATTACTGCATAATTAATATACTTTACATAAAGATTTACCCTTGTTCATGTGTAATTTTTATACTATAAATTACTATGGGTTAATCTTGGATCTTCCAGGATTTTCAAGAAGAAAACTATGCCAATAAATGGTTCTTTATCCATTTATTGCATGTTTGAAAATTAATTTTCCAAAGATTTTCATAAATTAAATTATAACTTATTTTTAGTAAAAAATAGATATAATTTAAATAAATGATTTTATTCAATGTGGTCATGAGTGTGGCTTGAACTCAGGTCCTTATGTCAATGACAGTCATTACTGAGCCAGTCTCTTACTGTTAGGCTATTGTACCATTTGATAAAATGATAAGGTCTAAATTCCGCTTTGTTCAGACTATAAAAATTAATAAATAAAGAATAATAATAATTATTCAAGCTTGCAGTTTTCAAGTATTACATGTTACCTTATTACATGTTACATAATACATGTAATATCTTGGTGGCTGACACTCACCCACACTAAAAAAGAGAAAAAAGGCTAATGTCTTTTTTCTACTCTATAACTTCTAAGTAGAGAATCATTATTAATATCTTTATCTTCCAACCATTTATCTTTGTCTGCTAAAGAGTTCTTAAACCTGACAAGGTATTGTTTAATACTCTGATTATTTTTCATAATTCTTCTATCATTAATGATTTTGAGAGGAATTAGATTTTCCTCATCTATGATAGGTGGAATGGGTGTATTTTTCTTAACAGGGACATTGTTATTGTCTTTATCAGAAGTGATATATTTCTTAAGAAGACTAATTGGAAAAGTTGGATGTTTCCTATGGAATGGTTCTGTCAGTATTACTTCCACTGCATTTGGGCCATGGAAAGCTTTTACTACAAAGGGACCAATAAAGGAATCTCTAAGTTTCTTAGGACCATCCATGTTAGCAAAGTTTACTGTGGATATCAATACTTGATCACCAAGTTTAATGTTAGCTTCTTTATGGGTCTTATCCCATCTTGACTTATTATAGTCAACTGCTTGTTTGATACAATCTTGAGCATGTTTCTCAGCTTTATTCATCATATTCAAAAATGATTCAGATTTTGGATGAATGTGTACTGTTTTACTAAGCACACTGGTTACAGGCATAACAGGAGTCCATCCTCTTTCTAACTCAAAGGGAGTTTTTCCAGTAACTGAGTGTTTACTTGAATTATATGCATATTCAAGGGCTGGTAATAAAGATATCCAATCATGAGTAAAGCCATCTTGATCTTTATAACTAAGGCCAAAGGCACAATATCTTCTGATCATGTCTTCCAGAGTTTGTATCATTCTTTCAGCTAGCTAAACCATCTGTCTGAGGGTGATAAGCTGTAGAAAATGCTAATTTAGTACCCATCAAATTGAACAAATTATCCCAAAATTCAGAAGTGAATTTTGGATCTCTGTCACTGATAATGACTGAAGGACAGCCAACATCAGCAATAATATGATTCCAAAATAATAGAGCTACATCCATTGCATTATTTTCTTTAAAGCAAGGAATAAATCTTGCTCTTTTAGAGAATCTGTCTACTACAACTAAAACACAGTTGTAATTTTCTTTACCTGCTGGAGGTAATCCAGTTACAAAGTCCATGTTAATGACTTCCCATCTGGATTTGGGTTCATTTATTTCTTGTAACATACCATGTCTTTTACCAGTAGCTTTATTGGCTTTCTGACACCTGTCACAAGAAGAACAGTATTCTATAACATCTTTTCTCCAATCAAACCACCAAGCTACAGACCTTACTCTTTCAAGGGTTCTGTCAGTAGACATGTGGCCAGAAAACATATTATCATGGCATTCAAATAAAATGTCATTAATATGATTTTGTGAAGTAAGTACAAGACTACAGGCATGGTTACTTTTATAATAAAGAAGTCCATCTAAGAGTACAAATCTCTTTTCATCAAACTTTCTTTTCCAAGGTGGATCTAAACCATTTAAAATACCAATGTCTTTGAAGTCTGACTTCAGAGCTTCTACAATGATTGTAGTGTTTTTGTTATTGGAGTAACTGTCTACAATTGTTTCAAAGAATTCATCTTTGAGGCTAGTGATTGTGATACCCATGATGGGTAAATCTCTTTCCATATTTTCCTCATCATATGCAGGATTATCTGGAGTATTTGGTAAAGACCATCTACTAAGTGCATCAGCATTCTTATGTATTAATCCTTCTCTATGAGTTATAGTCATAGAACTTCTCCATTCTTGGATAGAGATCTGCCATCTCAGCATGTGTCTGTTTGGTGACTTAAGATTTATAAGACTTTTGAGGGCAGTACAATCAGTTATTACTTCAAAGAAGCATCCATCTAAATAATAGTACAATTTTTCTAAAGCCCAAACCAAACAAAGACATTCTAGTTGAGATGCACCATATCTTCTTTCAGAATCCTTCAATTGTCTAGAAATGAAGACTACAGGTCCTTCAACTGGTAAGTCATCTTTGATTTGAACTTGGTGCAAAGCTGCACCTAGTCCTTCCATACTAGCATCTACATAGAGTTTGTAGGGTTGAGTAGGGTCAGGGTGAAAAAGTACAGGAGCTGTTGTTAACATTTCTTTTAAAGTGTTATATGCATCTATTCTCTCTTAGTCATTTCAAATACTACACTAGGACTGATGAGTTTTGTCAGACTAGAAGATATGGAAGCATAATTTTTAAATTTTGCCTGTAATAACTCATAAAGCCTAAAAAGCTTTGGAGTTCTTTTACAGTAGTGGGTACTGGTTTAAGTAAAACAGCAGCCACTCTGTTTTGATCTATTCCTAAAGTAAGACCAGATACTACATGTCCCAGAGCTTTGAGTTCATTAAACCCAAAGTGACATTTAGGTAGAGAAATTTTCATGTTCATCTTGATTGCCCTTTTAAGGATTAGATCTAATCTGGTCAGGTGTTCATCCCAATCTTGAGAAAAGACAATGATGTCATCTATGTAGATAATCAACCATCCTTCTCTGAGTTTGTTGTAGAACTCAACATCCATCATCATTCTTTGGAAATGAGAAGGGGCATTTTTAATACCAAAAGGCATTCTCAAGTATTCATAAACACCTAAGTAGCAAATATCCTGAGATATTTTCTACTTTCAACACTGACAGTGTTTTGATGAAAGCCTTTAAGTACATCCATTGTAGAGATGTATTTGGCTTTGGCTAGATTTGTTAGTGATTCATTAATCTTGGGCATAGGATACCTGTCTGGGACAGTTACACTATTTAAAGCTCTAAAATCACCACAGAGTCTAGATTTATTGTTATGCCAGGCTATTATTACAGGTGTGGGTAATGTCCACTTCCTCTCCTGGAGTAACTTTCCTCAGTACTTTTAATTTCAATAAAGTGTCAATGTGCTCTTTAATGGCCTCTCTGCTTCTAGGACTAGCAGGATAAGGAGATCTCCTTAATATTGGAGGAAAAGGTTTTTGAATAGTTAACTGAAGGTTAACTTCATGACCTTTTATAGCTCCAAACTCATCCTTAGGAGTATTAAAGGCACCATATTCATATACAAAGTGTTATACAACTGTGTGACTTGCTCACCAGACAGTTTATCATATATGTGAGCTTCTTCTTTTATTTGATTTTTAAAAGAAAGATTATTATTAACAAAAGAGGAGATTTTTTGTATCATAATGATACTGAACGGCACTATTTCCAATAGTTACATAACTTGAATCTGAATTGATCAGATTGATTTTATAAGCATGAAGATAATTGTTACCAATGATAAAATATTGGCTTTGATATCTTCCATTACCATAAATGTCATGTTCATTGTAACTGTACCAAGAGTTAAATCATAATTAATTTTTCCTATATAATTTAATTTCTGGTTACAACTCTTATAAGTTTGATTATCAGGGCTGACAATTTTAAATCTATAGTCTTTATCCAATTGAGATAAATATCTGGTTCCACACAAGATACATAAGCACCTGAATCAAGTAAAGTATTCACAGTGATGTCATTTAATTTCATTTTAATAACACTACTCTTTCCTTTACTCTCATCTATGTGAAATATGTTTCCAACAACATTTTGGGGATCCATGTTTTCCTCATCAAGTTCAGACTCTTCATCTAAATCTGGATCTTCTGATTCTTCAGCTAATTTTGTTTTCAGATATATTGTTAACTACTCTTTTCTTCTGCAGTCTTTAGCTGCAATGCCCTTTATATTAACAATTTGGTACACCTAACAAGAAGTAATTCTTTA
>RDRW01000738.1:0-44106 GCA_007896445.1 Puccinia hordei | reverse complement strand
TCATGTAATTCCCCACCCAAAAAAACATAACATGAAAAAAAAAAAAAAAACGAAAAATGTAAAAAAAAAAAAAATAGCACAAAATAAAAAAATAAAAAATCCTGTAAATAGAGCTTATAAACTAAATTGAAAAAAACACAACAAAAGAAGGCCTGGTGCCGCCACATTGTTTCCCTCGGATATCCCCCGGTTACAGGGCGCAGGGGTCAATTGACCCCGACCGTCGGTTGGACGGGGTTGGCTTTGACGTCAAACTGCCGGTTGGGTCAATGGACCTTGAGTTTGCCGGCTTTTTTGCCCAATTCACGCCGGCAGGCCTGTTGGAATTTGGGCGGTCAATTTGCCGCTGACCTGGGTCCGTTTTTTTGACGGTCAAAGCTGGCTGGGGGGGTCCGGCAAATTGAGATCCAACCATCAGCGGTTTTGCCGGCGCCCCGGCAACTGCGTGTAGGATATTCAAGAGAAATGTTCGGGAAATCGGTTTGAACTACGGAGGAAACGGCGATCGCCCTCCACCCCGCCCAATCTAAACACATAACCCCTAATCCAACTTCACTCACCCACCCCACCCCACCCACTTCGACGATATAAACTCTCATCTACCCTCCGTCGACTCTCAAACCAATCAGTTACCCCTACGATCAATTTTCATTCACCAGTACAGCCTCCTTCTCTAGCTTCTTTTCTTGACCCAGAATGGCCTCTCATCTGACTGCTGATGACCCCCACATGAAGAACAAAGATGCCTTTTTTTACATACCCCTGCGTAAGCTCTCTGTCCTCTCAAATCTCCCATCGGCCTTTGGCTTTGCATCCAACATTCACTTATCGTGAATCTTTCCCTATATTGCCTCCAGTTCATCCCTGCCGGGTACCCCGGTGGTACTATGGGACACCACACCCCAACGCCAGAGCTCCGTCGTCAAACCGCTGGCCATCGGCCCACTCCAAAAATACTGGTGGCCAACCGAGGGGTATGTGATTGGTTTTCAACTCAGAAACTAGAGCGGCACTTTTCCCTTCGTTTCTTTGCAAACTTGCAACCTAAATCGTGTTTATTCTACCCTGTAATCCCCAGGAAATAGCAATTCGAGTCTTCAGAACTGCTCATGAACGTGCCATGCACACGGTCGCTATCTATTCCCACGAAGATCGTATGAGTGCACATCGTCATAAGGTGAGATGGATTCATTACAATTCTATCTATTGTGGATCAGCCAAAACTGATGAGGCTCCCAATTTAGGCTGACGAGGCTTACATGGTTGGGAAAGGGCGGACTGACTCCCGTTGGTGCTTACCTGGCTCAAGATGATATCATTCGTCTTGCGCTTGAGCATGGAGTGCACATGATCCACCCAGGGTATGAATTCAATTGATCCACCGGAGTCTCCACGTCATCTGGTCCTGCTAACCTCGTTGCCTTTTTTTTTATACTTTGTGTTGACATCCAGCTATGGATTTCTTGCGGAAAATGCAGTCTTTGCTAAGAAGGTAGAAGACGCCGGTCTGGCATTCAATTGGCCCTCAGCCAGAGGTGATCGACGGCCTGGGAGACAAAGTTAAAGCCGAACATTGGGGTTAGTAACCGAGTTCGGTATCATCTTCCATTAAACCATTATCTGGCATACCGAATAATCCGAACCGTCCATTGTTTAGCTATTCAGTGTGGTGTCCCAGTCGTTCCGGGTACCGAGGTGCTATCGCAAGTTACGATTTGGCCGATGCTTCATCAAGGAGCATGGTTTTCCAGTTATATCAAAGCCGCCATGGGCGGAGGTGGTCGTGGAATGAGAGTTGTGAGAGGGCCGCAGAGGACTTCCAGGAGTCCTTTGAGCGTGCTGTCTCTGAAGCCAAGTCGGCCTTCGGTGATGGTACCGTATTCATAGAACGTTTCCTCGACAAGCCCCGTCACATCGAGGTCCAGCTATGGGAGACAATCTTGGCAATGGTCATTCACCTTTCGAGCGAGACGCTCCGTCCAGCGCCGTCACCAGAAGGTGGTCGAGCTCGCCCCCCGCTTCAAACTTAAGCGAAGAAGTTCGCACTCGGATCTTGAAGATGCCAAGAAGCTCGCACAAGCAGTCAAATATCGAAACGCAGGTACAGCTGAATTTCTCGTCGATCAACAAGGCCGGCACCACTTCATCGAGATCAACCCGAATTCAGGTAGAACATACGATCACTGAAGAAATACCGGGATTGATATCGTTGCTGCGCAGATCCAAATTGCCGCTGGCGCTACGTTGAGTGAACTTGTCTTACTCAGGAGGCTGTCTCGAAGCGAGGGCATGCGATTCAATGTCGAGTAACCACAGAAGACCCGGCAATGAGCTTTCAGCCAGACACCGGGAAGATTGAAGTCTATCGCTCTGCGGGCGGTAACGGTGTTCGACTTGATGCCTCTTCCGATTTGCAGGTGCTCAGATCACACCTCATTACGACAGTTTTGCTCACAAAAGTAACTGTTCGTGGAGCGACATTTGAGATTGCAAGACGGAAGATGTTGAGGCATTGGGTTGAATTTAGAATCAGAGGAGTCAAGACCAACATCCCCTTTCTATTCCGAGTCCTCTCTCACGAGACGTTTGTCGCTTCTCAAACTTGGACGACAGTAAGTAGATATCAGATAACCAAAATCACCCGCCTATTTTTGCACTTCTTCACATTAACACTAGTGATCTCTTTGTAGTTCAGCATCGACGACACTCCAGCTTTATTCCACTTGATCAGCAGTCAAAATCGAGCACAGAAGCTACTTGGCTATCTAGGAGACCTTGTGGTTAATGGTAGCAGCATCAAAGGTCAACAAGGCGAACCTGGCCTGAAAGACGAAATTGTCATCCCCACTCTTGCCCATCGCACTGATCCATCCAAGACACTCGATACCTCAATGCCGTGCCAACAGGGATGGCGAACAATTCTGAAAACACAAGGCCCGGCCGGCTTTGCCAAAGCGGTCCGTGACTACAAGGGCTGCTTGATCATGGACACTACCTGGCGCGATGCCCATCAATCTCTACTTGCCACCCGACTCCGGACGATTGATATTCTTAACATCGCCCGCGAGACATCGCATGCATTAGCCAACGCATTTTCTCTTGAATGTTGGGGTGGGGCTACGTTTGATGTTGCCATGCGATTTCTGTACGAAGATCCCTGGGAGAGGCTTCGCAAGATCCGAAGACTGGTGCCCAATGTACCCCTGCAAGCATTGATCCGAGGTGCTAACGCCGTCGGTTATACCTCCTATCCGGACAATGCAATTTACGAATTCTCGAAAAAAGCAGTCGAGAATGGATTGGACATTTTCCGTGTATTCGATTCGTTAAATTACCTGGAGAATATGAAGATTGGGATCGACGCAGCCAAGAAGGCTGGGGGTGTGGTCGAGGGCACGATTTGTTATACTGGTGATGTCGCAAACCCTGCGAAGACCAAATACACCTTAGAGTATTACTTGAAATTTGCATCAGAACTGGTGGCCGAAGGAATTCATGTCTTAGGAATCAAGGACATGGCTGGATTGTTGACACCCAGAGCAGCCAAAATGTAAGTTTGAAGAGTTTGCCCTTCAGAAATAAAAATCGCATCTCCTCTAATGTTTTGTTTAATGAAACAATCCGCATTTTATCACACAGCTTGATCAGCGCCCTGCGTGAGAAATACCCAGAGTTACCAATTCACGTCCACTCTCACGATACCGCCGGTATATCTCTCGCTACAATGCTTCAATGCGCCGAGTCTGGTGCAGATGTAGTAGACTGTGCGATTGATAGCATGTCAGGTATGACTTCACAATGTGCCATGGGTGCCTTGTGTGCTGCCTTGGAGCAAAACGGACTTGGTACCGGTATCCGGTTTGAAGATATCCAAGCATTAAATGTGCGTGAAGTTTGCACGCTTACTGCCACGAACAATCACACATTTCTTAAAATCCAAAGACTGACAGAACTTCTATTTAGCTTTACTGGTCTCAATGTCGTCTTCTGTACAGTTGCTTTGATGCCAACGTCAAATCAAGTGATTCGGGTGTCTATGAGTCAGTGATTTCTTTGCTTTATTATTTACCCAACCCTGTGGCATCTTTACTAATCAGGGGGCTTATGTCTTGCATCCAGACACGAGATGCCAGGTGGACAATATACCAACTTGATGTTCCAAAGCCAGCAACTTGGATTGGGTACACAATGGGCAGCCGTCAAAAATGCTTATGTAGGTTCAGACAAAGCGTTGATTTTTTCAATGAAGTACACTAGTTAATGAAACCTTGGAATTTTCGTGTTTTACAGATCGAAGCCAACCAGCTCTGTGGCGATATCGTGAAGGTGACGCCTTCCTCGAAGGTTGTCGGGGATTTTGCTCAATTCATGGTTACTAACAAGTTGACGCGGGCCGATGTGGAAGAGCGGGCTTCCAAACTTGATTTCCCCAATTCAGTTGTCGAGTTCTTTCAAGGATATCTTGGCCAACCTGTTGGCGGCTTTCCTGAACCTCTACGAACTCACATCATTCGTGATAAGCCCAGAATTGAAGGCAGGCCTGGGATGTCATTACCTCCTTACAACTTTGAAGCAACTCGCAAGGAGCTACAGGAAAAATTCGGCAAGAGCATTACATCCACCGTTGAGTCTTTGTTTTCCTGTTCCTACTATGAGTTGAGCTAATGTAACTGACCCGCTTTGTTATCGCTTGTACGAAAAAGGATGTATTGTCTCACTGCATGTACCCCAAAGTGTTCGAGGACTTCAGAGAATTTTTGACGAAGTATGGTGATCTATCCATATTACCCAGTCAGTCGTCTGATACCCTAACTCCTAGTGGAATTTGCGGTCTGATAACTCATTAAATCAAATAGCTCGACACTTTTTGGCTAAACCTGAGGTCGGAGAGGAAATGCACATTGCAATTGAGCAAGGCAAGACCTTGATTGTGAAGTTGCTGGCCTCTGGTCCGGTCAAGTGAGTTAACAGATCAACTTCTTAACCGAATACATAGCACAGATTGTATTGAAATTTGTTCTTCGCTTCTGGAACTGCAGTCCTGAGACTGGTGTTCGAGAAGTTTTCTTCGAATTGAATGGAGAAACTCGAGCAGTTCAGGTCGAAGACCGAAGCGCTGCGGTTGAAGTGAGTGACAGCACCGAATCTCGCTTTCAGAACGAGGAATTTAACATACCGGTTTTGATTTTTAGACCGCTCATCGTGAGAAAGCAACCTCCGATCCAGGCTCCGTAGGATCGCCCATGGCTGGGGTAGTTGTCGAGATCCGGGTCCAGGAGGGACATGAGGTCAAGGCCGGCGATCCCATCTGTATCATGTCGGCCATGAAAATGGAACAAAACGTGACCGCCCCCGTTGGCGGAAAAGTGTCCCGGGTGGCTATCCAACCTGGTGATAGCATCGGATCGGGTGATTTGATTGTCGAGGTAAGCTAAGAGAATCTTTGCTTTTAATACTCGGTTTTTCAATCGGTGACAAAACTCTCTCCTTGCTTCAGATCAAACATAAGTAAGTAATCGGTCGGCCTGACAGGTGGATGCCGCACCACTGGAGAGTTCAAGTCGAAGGAGGACATGGTGTACGGTCCTGTCATATCAACACACTAAAACCTCGTGGCCATTGGCTCATCAAA
Organism: Puccinia hordei; assembly: GCA_007896445.1. Lineage (NCBI taxonomy): Eukaryota > Fungi > Basidiomycota > Pucciniomycetes > Pucciniales > Pucciniaceae > Puccinia > Puccinia hordei. Next base: position 38,474 of record RDRW01000738.1, on the reverse strand, counting down.
ACTAAAATTAAACCCAAATGAAACTGTTGTAAATAAGAGCCAGTACTCAATTGCATGTTTTTCTTCTTCTTTTCAATTCCTGTCCAGTTTTTTTTCATCTGCTTTCCTACCTATTGTTGTTAAACAAAGAAACTCATGTGTTGAAAAGTTCAAGGCTGTCCCTTTTATGTGTCAATCCATCTTTCCTCACTGATTCCATCAGTTGATGCAAGTGATCTCAGTGTATTGGTTTCTTTTTTTTCCTTTCGGCTTATTCTCTGGACCTTCAAAACATATCCGTCCCGTTTCATCAAGATATGATTATCTGATGAGCGAGATATCAGGCGGACTCGTCTGTGCTGTCTCTTATCTTGATCAACTTTCTCCACGTCAGGCGGATCTTGAGACCCCACCCACCCTGTTTATCTGTCTATGTCGTCAGTCAACGTTTTTGGTGTGCTTCCTTGTTGTCAAAACTGGTCATCTTGTCCAGATCTAGATAGTCATCCGCCCACAAAACCTAGTTTCATGTCTCAAAACCTTACAAGTTGACTTGGAGTCCTCACCTGTAAGAATCTAAAACTCAGGGTTTGGGTACATGTGAAATAATACTAGTGAATATATTATTCAGATCTACTATTGGAGAATTCAAGAATACCTAAGATGTGAAATTTATATACATTCCACGAGTTTGTTTGAAGATGACGAGACCTAATATTATGGCAAAGTTACCAAAAAATATGATGCACTCTGGCCAATCATTTTTAAAGCTCAGGTGAAGGTTGCAGTGCTTATCTCGTTTACTTGACCCTGGACACCGGCGGTCTTGTAGATCAATTCTACTACAAAGACCGGCTTCTCACAGGGGAACACTCCGTTTATTTTAGCCATCTTGAGTTAGCCCAAACGATTTGACCGTATTGTCTCATGAATTTTCTTCTCCTGTTTTGATTGATCGTTACCTGCAAGCATCTCCCAAGTTATTTGCGCATACTCTTCTTCGTTCCATGACCTTGTCTCATCAACTGTCACAATCTCCTGCTATCAGTGTCCGCTCCACAGGTTCTTGCGCTAGTCTGCACAGGTTCACAGAGCTGGCTTACTGCAAAGTCACCTGGTTAGTAAGAAGATACGTTTGAGCAGTTCCTCGGAGCAGTTCCTCGGAGCAGTGCTATGCTACCGAAGGGCATGCGACCAAAGAGCTGATTAATTTTTCCTAGATCAAAATAGCGTCACAAATGTTTTGAAGACTAATCCTTTTGACATAACCGTACGGATGAATGAATTGATTTTACAAGGAACGAGTGATAAATCCATACTGGCTCAATCGGCATTCTATTCATTCTACAAAGGGCGGGTTAATTTTGTTCTCAATTTTCAACAAATCAGTGAGAGCAAGTGTTTGAGGATTAGTATACCACAAGGCTAAGAAAAACATAACATGTTAAGGATGATACGTCATTGTCAGTTAGACGGCGGTAAAGATCGAGTTTGAGTGGTGATCGAACATACGTTGACCAGTTTGTTCACCACCAGGATCACCAATTCCAGGTGCAGTTTTTGCAAACTGTTGTACATGATTAACTTCAAGTACTTCCGGGTCTATGTTGTGTTTTACCCACTCTAATTCTTGATCGATAAGCTTTTGTATTGCGATGCGATCAGTGGGCAGTTTCGGATTTTCGTACTGCTGCAGTGGGAGAAAGGGGTGAAACGCCCGTGTAATAGCGAGCCAGTGAGGATCAAAAAACAGTTTAGCTGTGCTGCTATCCGAGTTTTGAATAGTGTTTGGTTCCGACTGAAAATCATTGATAGATTTCTCGGTCTCCTGTTTGGATCCCGGTTGCGAAGACGGTGCTGGGCCTTTCGTAGAGGCATCCGGTGGAGGTATATCGAGAATCTGCTTGCAACAAACAGAGTAGGCGCGATAGTTAGGCATGTTACCAACATGAAGATGACTTGATTTCACCTGAAGGAAATCCTTTCGAGGTAGACACTTGTCTAGCGCTAGGAATCGAGTAGACCTTGCCGCGGTACTAGTCTGGATATTCTGTAAGCAAGAAACCTTTTCTGCCTCTTGGCGTCTGTCAGCGGCCGGGGGTACGGGCACTTGTTCTGTTCTCTTCTCATGGCTGCCTGTCTCCTTCAGAGCCAAGTTGGAAGTCAAGGGCTCAGAAAAACTGTCAACATGCGAACCGATCGACTGGGAAAAGGGATCCAACGATTGGCCTTCGGGCACAATTTCGCCATCACTATCATCAATCTCTATGGCGTCAGGATTGATGGCAGCGAGTTTAACCATTGTGGGTGAGTTTTTCCGCTCGTCCTCGTCACTGTCATCGATAGGTATCATGTCTGGATTGAGCAGGGGTGGCTTCACGTAGGCGGATGAATGTTTATGTTTGACATCATCATCATCTTCGTCTTCGTCGTCAATTGACAATTCGTCTGGATTGAGTGCTACGGATTTTACAGGGGATTGTCGATGGCTTTGTGGACGTTGGCCGTGATGATATAAAGCGGCGAATTTAACATGTAGATGGGCTGAAAACCAATAATGAGGTTTGATGGTCTTGAGTAAATGCATGAGCGGGGGTGAACCAAGCGTATTTGAAGCAACCTTTGGCGTGTATCAAGTCAAATCAGAAGCCTTGCGTGTATCAAGCAGATGGCTATGCTCACCTCATCCTTGAAAAAAGGTTTTGCGCGAAGAAGTTGAGCTGTGTTCCCATACTGCTCAATACCAACGGGCCAATCGTGGGATACAAAGATATCGCTTGAACTTGCAATCGGCAGCTGGCAAAGTCGGAAGATGTCATATTCGCGCACATGATAGATGGAACGAATCGCTCCCTTGTCATAGGGAAGACGCTCGTAGTGCCCTGGGCCAAATCGAGTTAATTGGCAAGTTGATTGAGAAAACCAAATTATAATTGAAGTATTGACTAACCAGCAGCGTAATCGTGCCTTTTGTAAATCCCACTCGCACCGCTGATTCGAATCGAGTCAATTAAACCATTGGGTAATACTTTTTTGAGAATCAGGGAGCCCGCGAAACCCAAGAAATATATGTTGGGCGCGACCCACCCCCCGTGGTAGCTTAAAAAGAGTGTATCATGTGGAAATCAGAAATCGCACTGGGAAAAAACCGAGAAGGAAGGAAATGAAAGATGAGCTTACAGCTCCCACAGATAACCTGAAGCTTCGTGGTTTCCGCCAACAAATATTGTCAAGATTGGGGCTACCTTTGATAAGGTAACTTTCGCGAGGGAGAGAGAAGCATAACTAGATCAGCAAATGAGTATTAAAGAGCTCGTCAATGGAAAAAAGACGCACCTTCTCTCCACTATAGTACTGCCAAAATGTTCCCAGTTGTCGGTACTTGGCAGGGGCCGCAAAGGTTTGCAAGTCTGAATGATTCCTAAACGATTGGAAATCACCACAGCAGATCAGTACGTCGGGCGCCTCGATTCCTGCTTGGTTTTTCGCAACCTCTATCGTTTGGTAGATCTGATGAATTTTTGTCCAAAGTTTATATAAGTTCTAGCGATTCGCAAAAACTCAAGGGGAAAATGGTGGTAATTCTGACCTTGTCGAGTTCTCCATGGCAGCATCCTTCGATAGCCACCTGAATAGAACCAGATGAGCAGTCAGTTTTAGAGATAGATGATTCTCACATTAATCGAATGATAATGATCACTAACCTTCATGTCTCCAGAGTTTGATGACTTGTAGAATCGGAAAAATTTTAGGACATTGTGAGTCTCACGCGGGGAGTGGCTGTGATCGACGGGGTATCACAGGCTGTGACAGCTAAATGCTTCCCTTACATAAATAAATGTTTATATTTACGTACATATTTGTCAAATTCATTCCGTTGTGTTTGAATACCTGTTTGAAGAAAAATATCTAACCCTCCGTCTCTTGATACATAGCCTGGAAATGTTGGACTTTGTGGCGTGGGTGAGCAAAGATAAGGCTGGAAGTATTATGGAAAAAAAAACGTTTTTATGAATCTTTTATTGATTTTTTTTTCTATCTAATTTCAAAGTTTGTTCCAAGACACTTTTGATTGAGTAGATTTGGCACAATCAGGAGGATATTTTATATTTTTCAGAATTTGGTTACCAAGTATCTTAAGATTAGCTCTAAACTTTTCTCACTTAAATGGTCAACCTCCCCCCAATGCCTCAGGTATTCACGACCACTGTCTAAAGTTTAAAACTTAATAGATTCAACCCATTGGCTACCAATCGCAGTGTATTTTCCGAGATGATTGTAGGAAAACTTGCAACCGATTGCGGGATGCAACAAGCGCGCTAGATGCCATACATTCTTTATCATTACGTGAGACTTATACGTGTATTTGTAAAGCTAACCTACGTGATTTATACATGAACATTTTCTTTGAGGGCAGTGATACCCATTATAACATGATGAGGAGGAAGAAAATCCTGAGGATAGTGATAGCCATTATAACATGATGAGGAGGGAAACTGATACGCAGACATAGCTTTTGATAAAGTAAAGAAATCAAGAACCCAATAGTAAATTCAACACTTTTCTGATTATTTTGTTTTTCTAATTAACTGGTTTGGTGTAATTTTGCCAAACCTTTTTGCTGACAGTCGGAAGCGATGGGACAGGAATCAGGGAGAATCCTGCTATTCAGCAGCGTGAACCTTGAGTGGATACACGGACATCCCCATTGTTTCCTGCCGTCCCGCCGCTAATGTAAATCGTTCCAGGCTAAAACGAGGAAACGAATCAGCTGATGTATATAAATATATACACTCAACTCGAGAGAAAAAGAATGTAGACTTACGCGAGAACCACACTGGTTCAAGACGCGCTTGAAGGAAGGGTTGACTTCAGGATGAGAGCTGTTGGGCATACCAAAACATGGTCAATGATTGTGACAGGGGGGTTCCAAAACGACATGGTTGACTTACATGCGAAAGATGGAAGAATCCGTGGTTTGCATAAGTACCTGGAAAAGGGTAATGGCGTGTCAGTCGCAAGTTCAGCTTTGTTGACTTGACAATCTCGGAGTCACTCACAGTACAATTGCCCCAGGTAGCCTGAACGGAAGGGGTAGCTGTGCCCTGAACATTGAAGTTTCCCTTCTGGTCGACGGGGAGTTGGTTGAGGGCACTATATGTATGACAAATTTAGATAGTATCAAACAACAACAAATGAGCACGAGTAACTGGATGTGCGAATAGGTGTTGTAACTTATGGCATAGGAAAATAAGCTCACAGTAAACAATCGTTGGGTTGGAAGTTGCAAACCCGCTTTTCACATATGGGCTGGTTGACGTTGTAGACGTTACTACTGGTAGAACGATAGACCTGAGCCTGGGTTCCGTCAGGGTACTTTCGGACTCCTCCCTGAAAAAAAGCAAGCGATTCATGGTCAGTTAAGGCAAAAAGCAGATACTCCGGCACGTTGATCACTCACCGATGAGCGACAAGTTCGAGCAATTGCTAGAACAGTAGCCTCGACCCATTGTCTAGTCCTGGTTGTGCGAGTCATTTATCAGTTAGGGCCCATGACGCTGAAGAAAGAGATGTCTTGGGGATGGTGCAGGAAGTAGAACATACGGCTGGTTTTGTTGGGCCTTCTGGATATTGACCTAAATGTGGAGTATAACAACAAAGGCAGGTGTGTTGGTAACATTTCACCAAATATTTAGGCTCTGGTCATCGAGAGGGGTCACTTACAACACAGGTTTTATGCCACGTGAAAACTGTGCTAGAACGACTATCCAGGAGACCGTTCGAGTCGTACACAATGTTTCGGAGAGCTCTGTTCGTATTGCAAGTAACACCAGAAGAGATTTGATTAATTGCCTGGCAAAACATTTAACGCGCAACCTCCGTCGGTAAGCAGGAAAAAGACTAACCGCTGGCAGTGATTGACGTCAATGCCGGTGTACTGGGACTTGAAGCATGCAACCTTGTCGGTTTGTTGGGCGATCAGGGTGCATGGAAACGCGACGAGAACCATGATAAATCCAAGCATGGAGAACATCTTCTTAATAATATAGATAATAGGTAACACGTGATAGATAGTAGATAATTGTCTTGGAATTAGGCGTGGATCGTAGCTTGTTGCGTTGAAATGGCTAGTTGGGTGTTATGATCTTGACGGGGGAATCTCAAGTCGATGCTGATGAATAGCTGGAAACTACTTGAAGGGTTGCGCTGGGAAGGCTACTGGGTGAGTTGATGGGGTGGAGAATGATTACCAGGGCCACCAGGAAGCTGCTTTTAAAGTCTATCGTTAGCCGTTGCCCAACACCAGCCCGCTGCCCAACAGTGTAGTACCAGCTTGCTGAATGTCGGACTCGCTAGGGAGATCATCGAAGTCAAGTCAGAAGATCTGCTTGATTCAATTAATGGGTGCACAAATATTTGGCACACAAGTAATATTACACAAACGTGCCATGTTTCTTTGCTGCTCTTCCCACCATTGCGGATCTACATATACCTAACTAGAGCATTGCATATATCGCGCTACCGAGGTGATCTGATACACCACAGGAGCAGCCCGACGTTCTATCATCTGAGGGTGTGAAGGTGTATTGAACGTCGAGCTGCTCGCTCAATGTTGAAACACCGCCGGCACTTCCTTAACCGCGATTTGTTTATGGGTTGAGGTTGCTAGGACGTTCGTTCGACTTGTTATCAATGTTGAGCCGTTGCTAAATTGACATTTGTTGGACACATCCTCGGCGAACATGGTGGCTCAACATTGGCATGTTCCCCATCTGAGCCGGTAGAGCAAAAATTACTGGACTTGTCAAAATGTGGATCTTTAAACATCTCAGACGAGTACTAGCTATCACTGCCAGCATGATTGGGTGAGTTGAGGGTATCCCAGTTAAACTAGGATGCACTCAACTAATTCAACCTTGGTTGATGAAATAGAAATACAAGGTACCCTGCTTGGGTTTATATTAAATCAGTGGAGATCAACCCATGTTAAATTGATTGGTAACTGGGATGACCTCAACCCAGAAAATTATAGTGGCAGTGTAGTGGCAAAAGCACCCAGCAATCCATGTTGAGAAAGTATATTTTTATCTACACCACGGCCACTCAGGAGCAACTTGAAGTCGACTGGCGAGGCGGCTGCACCGCTGGCCCATTCATTCAGAGCGGACGTCGCCCCTCGTCGTTTATATCTGTTGGTATCGACTTTGAGTCCGGCTGGGAAATCAGTTTCCTGCCAGCCTTCACAACAACTTACAGGCCAACTTCAAGTTGCTCTTGAGTGGAAGTTGATTTAAAATTAACTTCCAGGCCAATGTGACCACCGGTCCTCATCTAGGGTCCGGCGGGTAGGTTGATTGCCCAGCGGTCGTCACATTGGCTCTCAGACTGATTTCAAGTGGATTTTGACACCAGCTGATCTGAAATTGGTGTGCTAGCCAATCTGACGGCCAGCCCTCAATGAAGGTGCAGCAGGGAAGACAGTTGCTCAGCAGCTTTCACATCAGCTTGGACACCGATATGAATGTGCATTTATCTCTGGGTGGTGGCTTGCACGTGCTGCTTAGGCAACTCTCTTGGGGGACTTAAACTGGCCGGAGGGTGCAGACGCTCTGATTGGAGCCCATGTATTTTCCAATCTAAGTACAGGGGGAGCAAGCACACAAGAAGGTAATGTAGGCAGAGTAATCAGGGAAGAAAGAAATGGGGTAGGGTAGGTAGACAGGCAGACAAGAAAGTGAAATGGAGAGCAGGCAGAGGGGAGGGGAGGCAGGGAGCTAGACAAGAAAGCAAGAAGAACACTAGAGTTGGTGGGTTTGCATTACTGGCTTAGGTTGGGTTACTTGCAATCTTGTTGGTACGCTCAGTTATGCTAGCATCCAATGGGAGAGCTTGCTCCTTCTTCAGAAAACTGATCAATCATCCAGTGTCCATTCCAGAGGCAATGAGCTTTGGCAATCATGGTTGCAAAGGTGAAGTTGTATAAGTCCAAATGTTGGCATTGTTTGTGCAAGTCTGTGTTGATGAATTACCAAACTGTTGGCCCCTTTAGTTTGGTTGGTTTATTGATTTGATCAAGCCAATCACTGCAAGAAAAACTCAAGCAACTGCCAGCAGTTGACATGCGGCAAGCTTAAATGAAACCTGAGCTCATGCTTTAGTCATGCAATGGTGGTGCTCAGTAAGAAAAGCTGAACTTAGTGTGATACTCTTTACATTCGGTTGAGGCAAAGCTCAACATTGGACACACTTTGCGCAGCTACCCAGCTCTACTGAGCATGGGGGTACTTGATACACACCATGCCCCCTTATCTCGACCCGCCTATTCCTACATGCCTCTTCCCCTTGGAGACTTCCTCCCAGCAAACAATACAGGGAAGCCTTGGTCTACATACCCTCCACTAGGGCTCGTCGAGTGGAACCGCGTACCGTCCCACTCGATGGCCAGTTCAGATGGCTCATCCAGTGGAGCACACCCTCCACTTGATGGCTGGCCCAGAACCAGTCATCAAACACCTCCACCCAACGGCCACTACATACAGTCCATTGGGTGGAGCATGGTCCCCTCGATAGCTGGTACAGTACAGACGGCTCATCGAGTGGAACCGCGCCTTCTCCACTTGATGGCCGCTACATAGGCCCATCAAGTGGAACCGCGCCTTCTCCACTCGATGGCCGCTACATAGGCCCATCGAGTGGAGAAGGTGCTATTGATATGCTTGGCAAAATATGAGTCGCTCGTCAGCCTTGAATTTCTTGTCGCGCCCCCAACTACAAATTTGAACATAGTCGTCGATCTTATTCCAATATCAACCGTTATCCTTGGAGTAATAAGCAACCGCCTTGCAATGGTCGCCCTGACTTTCTATACATCCCTCACTGCCAGTCCAAATCAGCCAATCTGGACGGGTGGGATAGAAATCCAGTAGAGGTATCCCCAAAAGATTCGCTTCCAAGGGAGTCCTGAGATTATTCCAACTTGAACCCTTATCGGTGGTATAGTAGATCGTTCGATCAGGCGCAATAAGATATGCCCGATCACAAGAGTAAGGATGAATTTGCAGCAAGATAAACTTGACGTTTTTTTACCGGTTCATCCCAGCTAAACCCTTGATTTTTAGACTGCCAGATCTGGTTTTCGGATGTAAAGACTAGTACGGTGTGACTGTCTTCAAAATAGAGCTGCTCTAAGGCTAGTCCGGGGAACTGAAATCGTTGTTATTGGAATAAGATCGACAACTCTGTTCAAATTTGTAGTTGGGGGCGCGACAAGAAATTCAAGGCTGACGAGCGACTCATATTTTGCCAAGCATATCAATAGCACCTTCTCCACTCGATGGGCCTATGTAGCGGCCATCGAGTGGAGAAGGCGCGGTTCCACTTGATGGGCCTATGTAGCGGCCATCAAGTGGAGAAGGCGCGGTTCCACTCGATGAGCCGTCTGTACTGTACCAGCTATCGAGGGGACCATGCTCCACCCAATGGACTGTATGTAGTGGCCGTTGGGTGGAGGTGTTTGATGACTGGTTCTGGGCCAGCCATCAAGTGGAGGGTGTGCTCCACTCGATGCCATCGAGTGGGATGGTACGCGGTTCCACTCGATGAGCCCCAGTGGAGGGTGGTATGTAGTGGCTACTGGGTGGAGGTGTTCAGTGACTGGTTTGTACACCCTGGATGGACAAGCTGAGTTGAGTGTTTATCTTAGTCTGCTTATTGCACAGGCTAATTTGAGTTGTGCAGTTGGCTCAACCTTGCACTACTGAGTACACACCAGAGCTTGGCCAGAGCTTCATTCAAGCTTGAGGTAGAGCATGCCTGGAGCTCCTGCATGTCAACTGCTGGCAGTTGCTTGAGTTTTTCTTGCAGTGAATGTTGATTGAACATCATTTTTAGGTGGGCAATACACAACTTGGCTCCCTTGGTAATATTGGCTGTCCCAGAAATGACATTGTCCTTGATAATGCCTGTGTAGCAAGGATCAAATGGTGAATAGATGTCACAGACAAGTTTGGTAAGACAGACTGCTTCAAGTATGTTGTCCATCTTGGTGCATATGGAGATTTGGCTGCACAGTTCTTCTGCGCAGTTTGGTGGTTGTAGCACTCAAGATTGTCTTGTAATAATATTATGCAGGTATGAAAGTGCATGAAGTCTTTGAACTCTGAGGTGAAGGACCTGTGTTCTTCTTGACCTGTGCAGGTGGTGCCAAATCTTGAGCAGCAGGGCTAGTAAGGAAGCCTGGGACACTCTTCTGGAGACTGATGAGCATCAAGACTACCGCTACCTGCCAGCCATGCTGATTGGGGAGCTGAAAAGGTCCATGAGTTTGATTTACCAACAATGAGGGAGAGTTATTACTTATGTGAAAAAAGGTTTGGGTCATTTAAAGGAGCTCATTGGACTGTCAGATGTTTGGAGGCAAGAACTGCAGGCTGCTGAAAATGTCCAAGATAGGCTGAAGTGGTTGTGGATGGAGTAAATTATCAGACAGGGTTGAGCTTTGGCTGGTCCTGTGACTGAGGAAATCTGTATCAGATGCATCACCTCTAGCTGTGGCTGGCTGAGGACATTGTTTGTTGTGGTTGATGTTGCACTGGGCCAAATTGGCTGTCTTGGCTATTGTCAGAGTTTGAGGGAATACAGGATTGGTCTGGAGCTGTTTGATGATGAGTCCTGAGTGGGAAAAGCTGATTTGTTCCCGCAGCTGACTTGAAACCTGTTTCAGAAACAGGTTAGAATTTTACATCAGCCTGAGTGTAGAGAATACAAAATTGAAGGCATTTAACTTAGTGGCTTAAATGCAATATTGGTTTGGGTGGTGATGATAGTTCCAATATTAGGCTGGAACCAAGCAGGGGTTCTGTGCAAATCACAAGCACCACGGACCTCATGATTGTTTCTTTGTACTGGGGTATTTGTGACTTGAAGGGGTTATTGGGATGCCCCTTGTTCAAATAGGGGTTGGCTAGTTGGGGGGGGGATGGGGGATAATTGGGAGGGGTAGCAGTCAGTTTTGTGACTGGGAATGGTTCTGCATGATATCTATGTATCAGCCAGGATGATGGAAAGGAAGTTTTACAAATCAGTTTTGAGATACTGTTTTGGAGTGAGGGGGAAGGAGTACATGTGGTTATTTGAGACTGTTGTTGAAAGGAGGATTGGAGGGTGGCAAGATTTAAAATGAGACACTGGCAGTTTGAGGAAGGATTGCACAAGCCCAATACAATCACATGAGGATATTAAGGCCCTGTTTGGCAGCAGTGATGTTATGTGATAACCACCGCTTTTGTATAACCGGGCCTCACCAAAGCCCATATTGTATCACTTGCGTGTTTGGCAGATTTGGAAAGTTATGAGGGTCATCACAACTTTCCTCATCACTCCTCATCATCCCAGCCATTTCCCATATAGTACCCCTGGGGGTGTATATGGAGTCATATTGGCATACAAAACACAACTTGACCTCATACACAACTTGACCTCATAAACAACTCAACCTCATACACAACTCACCCTGCCAAAATCTACATCAACCAGTCGATTAGCCGTGTTCTTCAATGCTGTGAAGGTATTAATGAGTGAGTCGCAGGTGATACCTTCTTGCTGAATCGCAGTCCAATAGCTCGTCTTGTTCGTTGATATCGTTGACAATCCATTTGGGTGAGAGGCTATCAATGAATCACGAAGTTGTCCGTACGATTGCAAAAGGGTGATTGGAAGCGATGAGGGTACTGAATTCAAGTCTCCACACTATCATCAGGAAGAAAATTTATCAGACAGACGCCTATTATAAAAAAGCAAGATTATTCTTTACCCACAACAAACACTGTCCAACCCCTTTCGGCAGAAGCTTTGATGAGCTTGGCAAGCTCCCAAGCCTGAGCAGTCTGATGGGCCCGTTTCCATTCTGGGGCAGGAACATCATGAGGCGCATAGAGCTTGTTATCATCATTTTATTTTTATCGGCAATCAGAATTGCAAGTATAACATGATTTATTGCAATTTACTTCAGTCTTACATGTTCATTACAACATATCTTCAACCATGACCTCCTCTTTGTTGCTCTGGTCTGCGCTGGCCTCAATGTTTTCTTTGACCTCTCCGCTTAACCGCTGGTTCCCTGGGGAAGTGACTGACTTGCCTCCCTCGCAAATTGTTGTATGAAACATACTCTCTCCACATACTCTCTGCAATATTATCTCTCCAAGCCAAGTGCTCCAATTGATCTACTACACCATCCAAATCATTACTTTCATCGTTTTCATCCGCATCATTGTTGATTGGTTGGTCGGTAGGTGACTGATTTAGTTGATTGGGAAAATCCTCCGCATGTAATAGACCCTCAAGCATGATGATGTTGTGAATTACAACCAAGCAAACCACAATTTGAGATTGGGTCAGAATTGAATATTCAAGCGGTCTTGTAAGGATAGGAAATCGGCGCTGTGGTAATCCATACCTTTTCACATACAAACATCAACAACTTACATTTCCTCTCACATATACTTCATTGTTATTACATAATCATATTCTACATACAAAACTACCCCTAGTCACTCACTCAAAGTACCCCTGATTTCCCTTTGGTTCAGAAGTTATTGGCATTCTTAGAATATTACCACTTATAACCACATAACTTTACCAATACTACAACCCCATAGGATATTATACAAGGTATTGATTTATAAATATACAGTACATAAATAAAACACAGATATTACATACTTTTCTTTAGTTTATATCTTCTTTGGTATTAAGTTGTACAGCACAGTCATTTATATTACATAGTTACATCTTCTGCCTTTATCATCCTCTTTGGTTACTAGTCACATTACATTCCTTATATACATAGTTACTAGCTACATTGGCTCATCTTTCTTACACTATCACTACTCTCTTTTGGTTGTATACCTCTGAACACATTTCCCCTTTCTCTTTACTGCCAGGATCAGCCATCTTGTGCCCTTTTGTATAAGTAGAACTCTCCTTAGTTCTATGGATAAATCATGCACCCCCCCCTTTTACCAAAGTACAGTTTACATTGACATTTACCTTTAACCCTTTTACATTTACTTTTGCATCAACCTTTACACAAATAACAATCATAACACATACCCCATACTCTTTCTCAGTGCTTTTCTCACTCCTCTTAAGGTCCCTGCCTCAGATTGATTAAACAACCTAAGTTCCCATTAGTAGCAGCAGTCTAAGGATTAGTAGAAATATAGCCACACCTCTTTTCTTTCTTTTTCTTAGTGAAACCCTTTCCCCTCAGCATTAGTCAAGAAGGGCAGCCTCATCAGCACCTGTAGCTTCAACATCTTCTACTTACTAGATTTGTTGTCTATTTCCCCTTCAAGCTCTTTCCTGATCCTTTAGGAGTTCCACAAGTGGTGTCCCAACAGTGGCTTTATTTCCTTCAGTTTTAATCTTTCAGTCTTAGTTTCCTGCTACTACACCAACTTACAATTTCAAATCAATTCTATCATACCTAATCCCTTCATTCCATTTCTAAGTGCATCACCTATAAATAAAACCCCTAAAAACATATCTTCCTGTTAGTTTCTCTACATATCACTTCCTTGCCTCTCCACTTACTTTCCAACATGTCCAGCCCTCAACAATCCCCTGCCCTGAACATCAGCAACAACCTAGGAGAAACCTCTGGCCTCACCCAAGGATCAGCCAACAACAACCAAGGATCAGCCACCAACAACCTGGAACCTAGTATCACCAACAACCCCAATACCTCTAGGCCTGCTGCTCCATTCCAACTGGCCAACCCTGGCTCATTTACCCACTACAGAAATAACCCTGCAAACTCAGAAAGCTCCCATTTGGAAGGATCCAGGCATCAGTCCCCAACCCAGCAAGCCTCAGACAGAATGGACACCCACTTTTTGGAAAGAGAAGCTGTAATGCCCAAGTACCAAGGACCAACCAAGGCTGTCAAGATTAAACCATTGGACAAGGAACTATACTTTGATGGAACCAATATGCCTGTGGAGAAGTTCATTAAAAGGTATGAGAATGCTGGATCAGCTGATGGAGCTTCCTCTAGGGACCTGGCCATGCAAATTATTTCTTTTCTCAAAGGGATGGACTTAAAGGATGAAGTAGAGGAGATGACTGGCCATGAGGACTTGGATTGGGAGGTCTTGAAGAAACAACTCTTGGACAGATATGGATCACCTCTTCCCCTGGTGAAGTATACCAAGCAGGACCTAAAGAAGCTCAACTACTCTACCATCCAAGCTGGAGGAATTAAGACCCTGGAGGAATTCAAAACATTCAGGACTAAGTATAAGGTAATAACTAACTATCGTTTCAGAATGGGACAGACATCACATGTGGAGGAATCTCGGGAAATCTTATTGGACTCACTCAGCCCAGAATTGGAATCTTCAGTCACCAAGGAACTCATCAGGGACAACAAGATGCTAGCCTCAAAGGATGGAGGTGATATTCTTCCAAATACCCAGGTCCTGGTCACCTACATACACAGGGAGGTTCAGTCAGCTTCAGTAATGGAAAGAAGGAAGACATCCAGGAAAGATATCAGTCAGGAACCAGTCAACACACCTTCTATAGCCCCACCAGTCAAACTCCCACCTGTATACAAATCCCCAGCTCCAACCACCTCTAATTCTACAGATCAGAAACTGGACTCCCTCATTAAGCAATTTGAAGCTCTTACTGCTGGAAAATCTGCCCCACCTCATTTTCCTGGAAATCCTTCTGGACAAGCATATGGACCAAGGAACCCAGACTTCAAGTGCTTCTACTGCTTCCAACCAACCCACACAATCACCAGATGCAGTCTCTTAACCTATGATGAATCAGTTGGATCAGTTCTCAAGGATGGAAGAGGATTCAAACTTCCAGACAGCTCACCAATTCCCTGGGATTCCAGTAGGCCAATCAAATCAGTTGTGGATAAATTTATCAAGGATTCCTCAGAGGCAACTACATCATTTGGACATATATCTTCCTTTGGCCAACTAGAGGAAATGGACCCAGAAATCCAAGGATTCTATGAAGCAGACCTAGGGAAAAGGACTAGAGGAAACAAGTACCAAGAGGAAGAATCAGATAAAGGAAAGAGGACCAAGAAAGACCAGGAAACTCTAATGGACATGGATCAACAGGACTTACTCAGAATGGCTACCTCTTCCCCAGGCCCCAGTTCCAGGTCCCCTTCTAATCCTCAGAATACTAAAGTTAGGTTCCAATCCAGTGAAGAATCAGAAAACCCACCCAAGGAACAGGCCCCAAGGAAGACTTACTTGGAAAAGACTCTGGCCAAAGAATACCCAGGAATGGAAGAAGAGACAGCAGGAAGGATTATGAAAACTATTGTACCCCTTACAGCAGGAGAAATATGCACCATAGCCCCAGGAGTGGTGGACCACATCAAGAAAAGGATCAGTAACAGAAGAATACCAGTGGAACCTAATGTATCAGTATACTCAGCAGCAGTGGAAGAAGAGGATGAGGAAAAAAAGGATTCAGTCACACATTATTCCTGCCCACTAGGTTATGTCAAACTCACTATACATGGAAAAACCTTGGAGGCACTTTTGGACACTGGATCAATGGTCAACATTATACCAGAAAAACTTGCCAACCATCTTGGATTAGTTATAACAGAAAAACCAATGAAGCTCAAAGGAATTGGAGGCCACCACACTGGAATAATTGGGATTGCTGAGAAGGTGGAAGTACTTGTGGGAAGAGTGACCAAGCTTGTCCATTTCTGGGTGGCCAGAGGAGGAGTTCAGTTCATAGTTGGAAAACCTTTTTTAATGGACATGTCAGCAACCATCAAATACAATGGACCTAGGGAAGAATCACTCTCAATAATGGAAAAAGGACAAGCTTACCTGGTACCAATCCTCCTCCCCACTCATCACAAATGGGAAACATCTCTTCCAGTCAACATTGTCACCAGGGATTATTTGGACCAAGGGCAGAAATTCCATTTCCCATAGGGGAATGGGACCTGCCAAAACAACCATCAGAAAAATTATGCCCCTTCCTTTTTCATAATCTCATATCACCTGTGCAGCAAAATATAAAAAAAAACACAAAAAAAAAAAACAAAAAAAAAATTAGTACAAGTCAAATCAAATAAAATAAAAAAATAAATAAAAATAAATAAATAAATAAATAAATAAATAAATAAATAAATAAATAAAAACTCACAAAAAAAAAAAAATAATAATAATAATAAAATATCTCATTTCTTTTCATCCTTCTCCTGTCTTTCCTGGATGATGGTATGCATCATTATCTAAAAATAGATAAATAAAAAAAAAAAAAAAAAAAAAAAATCAGTTCTTTTATAATTTTTTTTTATTTAGGGAAGATTACACACGGAATCAAAGGTGTCCTGGAGGCGACTGTACAACCGGCGCCGAGAGGCTGCCGCGGCCCGGGGATCGCAATGGTTGGACCGGGCATATTTGGTTAGGTGCTCGTTCAGGTGTTGCAAGGCGGCTACAGTATTGAGTTTGGATCCAGCTCCGCGTTCGCGTTTCAAAGGACAGCCTGGTTGGGGAATTAAAAGTAATAACAAGTAACAAATTAGTTTCAGACACGAGGTTGTGAACAGAAATGAAGGGACGGATACCTTTGATCAATTGGTGTAGACGACATCGGCTGGAACGATTGAAGGGCTGGACGCGGTCAGTACAACAGCAAGGAGGGACGAGACCGATGTCAGACGGGTGAAGACAGGTTGGATAACTAAAATTTGGAAGGGATTTGTTTAAATGATTAATACAATATCAAGAAAGGGAAACGACGGCCTCGTCGAACCCTTTATAAAGTAATCAATCGTAATTCGACGCCGGTGAACGACCCGGGAATACGTTTGTTTTTTTTGACCTACTACAACATTTTTCGATGCCGGTGAACGACCCGGGAAATACGTTCGATGACTCCTTGGCCTACATCATTTCGACACCGGTGAACGACCCGGGAATACGTTCTTGTATTCGTTTTCTTTTTTTGTTATCTTTCATTTAATTTTTTTTATTTTCCTCCTGCTCTCCCTTGACCGTTCTTCTTACCAGTAAAGAAGAACGGTTTGTTTTTCATCTCCGAGGACGTTCTTCGACCCGGAGGAACGTGCCTCCGTTTTGGAGACGCCGGCGATTCCGCGGATACAGTATCGCCGGGACCCCGCGTCCACTCTCCGCGCGGATTCACCAACTTCATTTCCGGTTGCACCCCTCACTCCGCTGGAAAATGACAACCAATAATAATTTTTTCATTATAAAAAAAAAAAAAAAAAAAAAAAAACTAATTAAATAAATAATAAGTAATTAAAATTAAAATTAGAATAATTTTATAAAAAAAAAAGGCAGGATAAAACCAAAAGAGAAAATGACCATATAAAAAAAAAAAGAAAACACACAGTCAAATTAATTTTCTTTTTTTTGGATACCAGATAATACAGGAGGCTTGGAAATAAAATCATCAGAAAGATTTAAAAGAAAAGAAAAAAAAGAGGAGGAAAATCATCCATCATCCATCCATCATCCATCATCCTCATCCTCTTTTATTTTTCCCTCTTCACTCCACTTCCTGATTTCTGGACCACCTCTTTAATTATTATAACTCTTACTCTCCTTAACCATTAGAGTTTTTTATTAAAAACATATATATATTAAAATTCCCTTTGCATATAACATTACTCCTTTCCATCACTTTCCTTGAGAATCCTTTACCCTTTGATATATATATATAAATCTTTTAAAATCATTACATATTATAGGATACTCATATACATTCACCCTTCTTATCTTGAATTACCACCCATGACCATTTTACTCTTTCTTTTATCATACATATAAATACTACATTACCCTCTTACCACATCATCATCACCTCCCTTCCTTCTTGCTATTATCCTTACCCTTTCCTCTCTTCCCATATTACCACCACCCCTTTTCCTACATTACCTTCTTACCATTACTATTGCTCCTCACTCTATTTCCATATCACCACTACCTCTCTTCAACAACTACCCCATAACATTTAAACCATTACCATTAACTTTTTAATCCATTTCCATATTACCACTACCTCTTTTCCCACATCAACAATTACCCCATTACATTTAAACCATTACCATATCACCATTACCTTTTACTCTATTACCATATTACCTCCAATCCTTATTAAATTACCCTTTACATCTTTTTATATTATTACATATATTACATCTTACAGTTATAGGATACAAACTCTGGATTAGAAAGCACTGGACTTGGATAAAGGAATAACGGACTCACTTGGATGGTGGCTCTATGAGGATTACCTGGACCTTGACTTGGACCTTTGGACAGCAGAAACTTGGACTAAACCCTGGATCTCTCCTGCATGTTGTTTAGAATGGAATTTATTTTTAGGAGCTTTGGACTTTGGACTTTATTGGACCCTGGATTCATTCTGAGTTGGAATGTAATATAATTCTAGGAGGCCACTGGACCTTGGACTTTATTGAACCCTGGATCATTCTAGCATGTTTTTTTTGGATGGATTTATTCTTTAGGAGCTCTTGGATTATGTTGAATATTGGCTTTTCTGGATATCTTGGACAACTATACTCAGGATTCAGTAATATATGTACACTAGGCCTCTGGATTTGGATCAAAACTTCCTTCTTCAGTATGTGGACCTAGGAATTGGCCACCTTGGATGGATCTGGACTTCCCTCTTTGGCTTTGGACTTTTCACCCTTTCCCCCTTACTCTCTGGACTTCTCTCTGGGAAAAACTAGTGGACTCTTATTTTGGATACAGACATCCTTTTGTGGCAGCACCTCTTTTATTTGGACTGGACCTCCTTGGCTTGGATACAGACTTCCTTCTTTGGCTATGGACTTTTCCTTCCCCTACATACCCCCACTCTCAGTTTTCTCCCTAAAATTCCCTTTTTCCATCATCATTATTACTCTGAATCAGGTTCCTCTTTTTTTTCCCTGACTGGGGACAGACAGCTTAGTTGGGGGAGGATGTGGTAATCCATACCTTTTCACATACAAACATCAACAACTTACATTTCCTCTCACATATACTTCATTGTTATTACATAATCATATTCTACATACAAAACTACCCCTAGTCACTCACTCAAAGTACCCCTGATTTCCCTTTGGTTCAGAAGTTATTGGCATTCTTAGAATATTACCACTTATAACCACATAACTTTACCAATACTACAACCCCATAGGATATTATACAAGGTATTGATTTATAAATATACAGTACATAAATAAAACACAGATATTACATACTTTTCTTTAGTTTATATCTTCTTTGGTATTAAGTTGTACAGCACAGTCATTTATATTACATAGTTACATCTTCTGCCTTTATCATCCTCTTTGGTTACTAGTCACATTACATTCCTTATATACATAGTTACTAGCTACATTGGCTCATCTTTCTTACACTATCACTACTCTCTTTTGGTTGTATACCTCTGAACACATTTCCCCTTTCTCTTTACTGCCAGGATCAGCCATCTTGTGCCCTTTTGTATAAGTAGAACTCTCCTTAGTTCTATGGATAAATCATGCACCCCCCCCTTTTACCAAAGTACAGTTTACATTGACATTTAACTTTAACCCTTTTACATTTACTTTTGCATCAACCTTTACACAAATAACAATCATAACACATACCCCATACTCTTTCTCAGTGCTTTTCTCACTCCTCTTAAGGTCCCTGCCTCAGATTGATTAAACAACCTAAGTTCCCATTAGTAGCAGCAGTCTAAGGATTAGTAGAAATATAGCCACACCTCTTTTCTTTCTTTTTCTTAGTGAAACCCTTTCCCCTCAGCATTAGTCAAGAAGGGCAGCCTCATCAGCACCTGTAGCTTCAACATCTTCTACTTACTAGATTTTTTGTCTATTTCCCCTTCAAGCTCTTTCCTGATCCTTTAGGAGTTCCACAGCGCTTAAAAATGCCAAACGTCCTCTTGACTGTATTTCGCAACATGGCATGACAAAGGTTAAACAACTCTTCGCGATTCTTGGGCCTGGTTCTCATTAATCAAATGAGCAAATGACCATGAACGAGTAACCTCTTTTTTGCTCACCTGTTTGATGCAAAGAGTTGTTCACGGAGATGATATCAAATGCCACAATAAGGCACTAGTAAACCCTGTGCTAAGCCATAACCCGCATCGGCCAAGTAAAAGCGGTTTGGCGGGATTTTGGAATCACTGGCCTTTGCAGAAGCCAAAACACGAGCATCGTGTGCAGATCCCTCCCAACCAACACAGAGATAAGTGAAACATAGGCTGAAGTCGCAAACACCAAGGACGGTCTGTGAGTGGAACCCTTTGCGATTACAATAAGCCACCGGATTATTTGAAACCGGGACATGAGCTGGTATGTGCACGCCATCCAGTGCACCAATACAGTCTTGAAAGAAGGGCATGAATTTGCTGTTGCCTTGAATTATCGGGTGGATGCCAACAATTGGGGGCTCCTTTATGTATTTCGAACTCAACAAAAGCAAACATTTAATCATGTAATGAAAAACCCTGCCCAAAAAAAATTGTTAACTTAGAGCATTGTTCATAATGCAAGAGAAATTGGCATACCTGGAGATAGTCTTGCCACTATGCTGAAATCTGTCTTGTACAACCCGGTTGCTAGCAGAATGGCCAACGATAAACATAAAAATTGCCACCTGCTCCTCCAAAGGTAACATCTTCGAGGCAGGTTCAATATCCGTAGAAGCAACTTGTTCGCAGAGCTTCATGAAAACCTCCTTTTTCATCCGCATCATATCCACAAACTTCCGATCGTTTCCTTCAAGCAGTTCGTTCACATAGAGCCAACCAGTTAGGGCCGAGGTATTGTAAGCAGATTTTCTGTTGTGGAGCAAGTGGTACATTGTAACCAGTACGGCAATGGTTAGCATAAGTTGCATTTCCGAATCTTGAGGTTGTGATTGATTGGAACCAAGCGATGTTGTTGATATGCTACCAATTGAAGAGTTTGATTTGGTGTCAGAGTCAATCCTATCGCTTGGATCGCTAGGTGAGCTGTGCAAGTCTTCATTGGGGTGAGGTAAATCCATCATTATAATATGTTGGATAGCCAAACAGCTCGGGTCTGGGAGTGATGTGCGGAGTGTATGACTGGAGTGGCAGCCAAACACTTCAGTTATGTTGAAAGATCTGAAATTCACGAGTGATATGGACCACATTACATAAGTGTCCAACATCACATCACATTACTGCAGCCAAACAGGGCCTAAGTTCTTTTCCCATGTCCAATTTCATTAGAAATGCACTTCAGACTTGTCTTTCCCCTGAAAAAAAAAACTCAAGCCCCAGTTTCAGGCAAATCCATGGCCAATCTCAGCAGAAAAGTCATACAAGGTGTTGTGGACTGGTTTTCCTGGAGAAAAAAAAATCTGTAGCCCTAGTTTAAGGCAAATTAAATCCTGGTCTGAGGTTTTATAATCTCTCTCAATCATCAGGTTTCTTGAATAGCAAACAAAAATCATTTTATACACAAAATTGGAAATAAATCATCCACTAAAATAACTTAATTGACACTTGGCAATTCAAAAATAGAAATGAACAACACCACAGTGGAAGCTCCTGGTAAGTAACCATTATTTGTGGATAAATATAAAAGTTGTTTTTGGGTAAATATCTATCTTATAATCAATTAATATGTTTTTTCTTTGGCCCAAAACAGGTTTTATAAGGGTTCTTGATGAAAGGGGGGACACTAAATATATACGTGTCCTATTTGAAGGCCAGCCTTGCCAGACTTGTGATATGAAAAATTGGAACATTCATCTGACATTCAGGCGCCACAAGGATTCAGTTCATCAGACCAATGTGTTTGTCAGCCCTAGAGATACTCCAGAGTATCCTATAAACTGACTTCACTGTAAATTATAATAAAATACTGTATTAATAATAATATATCCTGGAATATTATTACAGAAATAAACTTTTTATGCAAAATTAGGTG
Source organism: Puccinia hordei (assembly GCA_007896445.1). Lineage (NCBI taxonomy): Eukaryota > Fungi > Basidiomycota > Pucciniomycetes > Pucciniales > Pucciniaceae > Puccinia > Puccinia hordei. Next base: position 16,480 of record RDRW01000738.1, on the reverse strand, counting down.
GGGTACCTCACTCAAACCACCACCAATGTTAAGATTTTAGCTCAATGAAATTAGACAATGAAGGGGGACAATCTTGAGGGACTGAGATTGGACCAAGGAGCAAGGAACCAAGGGTGGTTCAAGTGGAGAAAGGCTCTGACTTGATGATTGTATTTCTTCTGGAACACAAGCCAGATTAAGTATCTAGTAAAAGAGTGATCAACAAGTGGTTGAGGAAACAACTGAGTATAGTATTCAAGTGGAGAAAAAGAAAGCATTTTAACTGAGCAATGGAAAAAAGAAACATTGTTATTTAACAATGGAATTTAATGAAAATTACAACATAGTAATGGAAAGGCATCAACAATTTATTGATGGAATAACTGCTATAGAACATCACACTTAGTGATGGAACAATAACTCTAACAAGGGATAATCAATTTATATGGGGTTAATTTTAAAAAGAGAGAAATGTGAGCAAAGATGTGACAAGAATTCTGACAATTCCTACTCCTTCTATTACTTTACCATATCTCAGAAGCTACTTAGTAGGAGATGGAATAACCATAAAAACATAGACTAAAATTATTGTCATAAAAGCTGAGAGACAATAAAACTTATTTGAATAACTATAAGATGATAAGCTGAACAGGACTGGGAGCAGCAGACACAAGGCAGGGGTGAGTGAAGATGTTGTGGAAGGATTATATCATTTCACAATGAGAAAAGAAACAAAGATAAAGAGAGGAAAGAATAGAGAAAGAAAAGAAAGAAACATACCTGGGAGCAGAAGACACAAGGCAGGGGTGAGTGAAGATTTTGTGGAAGGATGAGGAGAGGAGTCCTTCCACGTCTGCTGTCTCAGATCACTATGTAGATATGTGAAAGCTATGTAGCATGTGTAGATAGTGTGAAACTGATGAAAGAAAAGAAAAATAACGAGAATGAAATTTATGTATCACAAGATTACTGATGGATAACATAAGTTGACTAACTTGACATAAGAATATAAAGTCATGCCAATAAGAAAGAAATTACATAAGTGCATGGTAATTTCCCAGTATTATTCTATTATAAGAATTGTACCATGATGTGATTGGTTATATGTCAGCCCTAGAGAAACTCCAGAGTATCCTAAAGACTGACTTTAATGTAAAAAATAATAAAATATTGTATTAATAATAATATATCCCAGAATATTATTACAGTAATAAACTTTTCATAAAAAATTAGGTGGGGTACCTCACTCAAACCACCACCAAATTCCAACTCCTTCTATTACTTTACCATATCTCAGAAGGTACTTAGTAGGAGATGGAATAACTGCAAAAAATATAGATTATAAATTATTGTAATAAAAGCTGAGAGACAATAAAAATTATGTGCATAATTATAAGAACTTAAATTTATGCAAATAAGAAGGAAATTACATAAGTGCGTGGTAATTTCCCAGTATTATTCTATTATTAGAATTGTCCCATGATGTGATTGGTTATACATACATGTCATGAGGTCATGGGGAAATAGATAATACTGTACTCAATATAATACAATTCCCATTACATCACAGTACATTTGAATTGTAATACATTAGAGTAGAATTTGACATAATATTCTAGAACCTTCCACAAAGAACCTCTAGAATATAAAAGGAGGCAATTTGTGGCCTAGTATTGGTTCCTCAGCATATTCCCCCAGTACCACTTTAGTAATTACTCTGAATATTCTCCTCCTACTATTAGAGTAGTGTATCCCCTTTTTATCCAACCCAACCTTTATTACTGGAATTAGTCTCAAGTTACCTTAGAATTCCCCATCCTTGGCCTTTATCTATTCCTTATAGAGCAGTTGCTGAAAGACTACCACCTCGTACAGTAGCCAATCAGCTTAACTGCTTTCCAGCTGCTTAATAGCAATTTATATTGCTATAACTTACCCAAAAAGACAAAAAATAGCCAAACCTACACGGTTAACTATTGGTCTTCTCCAATTGATTGGTTTTTATATCAAATCTACAATTATAAGGAGTTTAGGTTATCCTCTGTGCATAGTTTGGACACTATAGAGAGAAGAATATACATCAAATTTATCCAGATAACCTTTCAGCCCAGTGATAGTACCTGGTTTATTTATAGAAATTAAGCCAGTGTTTCATACTGAAAGAAATGAGGCCTAGTGCCACGTGATGAGAGAAAGACAAGCCAAAAAAGATCAAGAGCGCAGTACGCTCAGGGACTCAGATCACCAGATGAGAAGTCTCGAGTCGAGCAGGTCTCACTGGTATGTGCTCAGAACTAAGTAAAGTTTGTATTTTGGATGGGAACAAAAGAAATACAAAGCAGAAAAGGGGCCTAAGTTGAGGGCCTAACAGTCTGAGGAACAGAAAAGACTGAAAAGAAACTAACATCAATAAGCCCTCTTTTGGGCATCAGGCAGAATTCTAACACTTAGACATAGCTGACATTGTTCCATCAAATAAACAATATGAACCACCACCTGAAACCCAAGCAGAATATTCATCTGCCAATGATATCAACATACAAGAGTCATTTATATTTGATGTTCAATTATTGGAAGAACCCCACCAGACAATATGGATCTGGATAATAATGATGGTGCACATGCTGGATTTTCACAAGACAATGTTTCAGATTAAGGTGTCCCTCTACTGCTTGAGATGGATGATATGATCCAGGGCACAATGAGTACTGGCATACAGGTTGATGATAATTGGGCCCAGAATAGAAATACATAACCCTGGCAGTTCTTCTTCTGATGCAGATTTATGCCCAGAGAACTTGTCTTGGTTCCCTTTTCCTACCAAGTAGGTATGTGAAGAATTCAGCCTTAAACAAGACTTGAAAAACTGTATGATTACCAATGTGATTATATGTTTAGTATGTAGTGGCCTATCTGATTCTTGGCCACTTGCATTGTATCATGTCCAGGGCCATGTACAATCAGAATCAGATCTTCTGGGTATTGTCAGTCTATAAGGTGAACCTCCCACATTGGGAAGCCATTTGAAGGACTAGGATGAAGTTTTGCAAGTGGCTATGTATATCTATCAATGAGAATCTTACAGTACTCAAAAACAAGTACTTCTATTTGAGTCTCAAAGATATCATTGGTCATTAAGTTTCTTTTATTCAAGAGCATGGGTGAACAGTTCCCTACTACAATTGGATACATTACCATGGGTAATGCATCAAATGTCCAATGACATTTTTAACCAGGATTCAGAGTTCTATCCTGATGACCCAAAGGGATGTGGTATTTTTGCACTTTACCAAAGTTACATATGGCAAGAGGAACATTATCTTCATGATTTTTTCCATATGGTAGCTGTTGCTGCCAGGAGTTTTACATATATGAGCCGGTGGCTCTCAGTAGACCAGGAAGGCCAGTGGGTATTCCAATCTTCTTTGAAAAATACCATAGTTTTTATTTTTCAAATTTCATGCCAATTTATGATCCCATTGGGCCATTCAATGCGGTTGGTGGAACATGCACACCAACTCCCCTGCGCACGCCAAAACAAAATGGTGTGTAGGAACCACACACCAATTCTTGGCCAGGATCTGCCAAGAATTGGCATGTGGGTTTTCACACCAATTTCTTTGGGGAGGTGGGGCCCACATGCTGTGGTGATCCATTCCACTTCATTGCTAGATTTTCAAAGCCTACTTACCACTTATAAATCCCAAATACTTGAAAATACATACACATAAAACCAAATCCTTACATATATTCATCATTATTACTTCATAATAAGATTCTACACCCCATCTTAACCCTATTTTCTAACTCCAGCCACCCTCAAAGTCCTCATGGTTCCAGAGCTATAGGAAAGTTTAGACTATCCAGCAAGTTACAGTATAAAGCATGCTAAAGTATAAGTACATAGTATAAGCAGCATATTTCATATCCAAGGTGCATGATATATAAACTCTCTACTTACTACATAACATACACTACATCATAAAATACTCTACAACACCTCCACTTTCCTGTTACTCATCTGTCATGATTTTCCTTTCCCACCAGCTATTTGTCATAGCCTTGTTATTTCTTTCTCTCAGATTGATGGCTCATCTTCTTTCTCAGATATATAAGTACACCTGTTCCTCCCTCTTTTTCCCTTATGGACTCCCTGACTTACTAAACTTACCCACCTACATATAACAGCATTATAGATCCCATAGACCAGTATGCCCATATAGTAGAGTCACCATAAAACATAAAAATATTGTTGAGTTTTTCCTTCTTCTGTTCCTCCCAAAATCACCAAAATTCAATCCTTTAAATCCAACTTCTGTAATCAACTTGAGTCAGACTAGAATGAAGCTTTTTATACTAAGTTTTTTGTATTTACAACTCTTAGTTCTAAGGTTTCTTTATTCTTTTTTCTGATTCACTTTCTGATTATTAAAAACTGATTACTAGAATTAACTCCTCTTAGTATCTGTGGTTTTTGTAATATGCTTTTTCTTGATTAATATACTAGCTTGACTAAAAGAGACTGAGAAGGCCTGACTAGTTATTTCTTCCAAGTACTCATATTATACTCCTCTCAGTTTTTATTCAAAATTAGTTTTTATTGATTTTCATTTCTCAATTGCAATTCTTGCTCATGTACATAGTCTATTTATACCATAGTCTGGTCTGAGCAAATTACACATCAGTTCTCCTCAAAAATCAAGGTTCCCATTTTTTGAGTCACCCCAGAGTCTGTTCAAAAATCCTCCTCCTCTTTGTCCTTTTATAATTTTTTAACAAATATAAATATAAATATCAGAACAGCTCAGTTAGTCAGCTAAAGCTTTATTGAGAAGATTATCCCCCTCTTTTTTTTGGTCCATCTTGACTCAAGAGTTGTAAAACATTTCTCATAAGATTATCCCCCTCTCTTGTTTGGTCCACCTTGACTCAAGAGTTATAAAACCTTTCCTCATACCACAAATACATATACCCAATTATTACATATACATTTCATACACCACAAACCCCTCTTCCATTCCTCCCACCTTGTAGGTGTAGTATCAAAGCTCATCAGTACTAGTTAACTAAGAATAATCAGAAATCAGCCACACCTTTTTTTTATTCTTAGTGTTACGCTCATCTGTGTGGCTGCATGCCCATCTGTGACAGTGTTTCACAGCTCTAGATGGGCATGCAAGCTGCATGCCCATATACAGGCGTGCTGACTCCCAACAAAGGGCTTGCAGCACGCACACCCATCAAAAAAGGGTGTGTAGCACGCACACCCATCAAAAAAAGGGTGTGTAGCATGCACACCCATCAAAAAAAGGGTGTGTGGGCTGTACACCCTTTTTTTGACGGGTGTGCACTTATCAACCCCCTGAATTGTCACAGGAGAAGCTTCATAGAATTATGGCCGCATGTTTCATACTTCACAATATTATTGTTGAAGATGAACTGAATGAGCCAGAAGGAATTATATTTTAGGGAAACAAAATGGTTATTGAGCCCCCACCAGTGCAATTGGCAGATCTGTTGGCATTCATAGCCAATTGCTTTGAAAGACTCAAGCAAACACTACCAACTACAAGATGAAATTGTTAAGCATCTATGGGCTCTCAAAGGTCAATAACACTCATTTCTTGAAGGATGATAAGATTGTTTTTTTAATCTTTTTTTTGTTTTTAATTGTGAAATGCACATTTTAAATAAATAACAAGCTACTTGATAGATTTCAATACTAAAGATTTATGATTGCAAAACTAAGACCAGACCTGACTGACACAAATAAGTAAGAAAACGGGACAATAGAGGTTTTAGAAACTAAGAAGAAAAGGAATTTGATCATACCCAGTGAGATTTACATTATCTCAAACAGAAAACACTTGTTGTAAAAATAGGACAGGATAGCTGGAAAGAGGACTATGATAGTGGTGGAGTTTGTAACAACTGTACTTAATACTACCAAAGATGTCTCAACTGAAGGACTTCCTGAGTGCAAGAGACGTAAACTGGATTATTTGGAGTGTGAAAAATTCAAATTTGAAGCATTAAGTTTCTGGTGAAACTTTATTCTCCTCAATTGGAAAAAAAGAAGAAAAAGCAAACAAAACAAACATCAAGATCAAGATCAAATTAAATTACCACCACACTACAACAACTCAAATTCAACAATCTCCTAGTCCTGGGCCAACATTAGGTTGGTTTGATGAAGACTACAAAACAGTATTAAACCCCTGAATCTAATTGTTATTATTGAAGGTCATCTTTAGTGTTTTTTTTAAGGTATCAATTTTACCTCTCTCAATAATTATACTAATTTTTCTTCAGATTATTGACACTGGTTCTATTTATTAATTTCAAGTTTCCTTTGTTAAGCTTTCAATAAAGGTTTATCATTTTTTATCTAAATAACAAGGAAAAGACACCTAAAATCATAAAAAAAGGATTAGCTTCTTTGAATTAACATGATAGATGTCAGCCCTACAGATACTCCAGAGTATCCTAAGCACTGACTAAACTACAAAATACAATAAAAATAATGTATTACTAATGTAAATAATAACATATCATAAAATATTATTATATCAATCAACTCAGAATGTAAAATTAAGTGGGGTAGCTCACTCAAACCACCACTAAATTCCTACCCCTTCTAGTACTTTATCATATGATAAAGATACTTTAAGAAAAAGGGAATAAAAAGTATAAATTATTGATTAAGAAATTATTGTCATAAAAGCTGAGAGACAATAAACTTATTTGCATAAATATAATAATAAATAAATTATGCTTATAAGAAATAAATTACCTAAGTGCGTGGTAATTTCCCAGTATCAACAATAAACTTATTTGCATAAATATAATAATAAATAAATTATGCTTATAAGAAAGAAATTACCTAAGTGCGTGGTAATTTCCCAGTATCGTTCTATTAAATGAATTGGCCCATGATGTGATTGGTTATACATACATGTCATGAGGTCATGGGGACATAGAAAATACTGTGCTCAATTCAATACAATTCCCATTACATCATGGTACATTTGAATTGTAATAAATTAGAGAAGAATTTAGAATAACATTCTAGAACCTTCCTCAAGGAATCTCTAGAATATAAAAGGAGGCCATTTCTGGCCTAGGATTGTTTCCCCAGCATATTCCCCCAGTACCACATTAGTAAGTACTCTGAATATTCTCCTCCTACTTTTAGAGTAGTGTTATCCCTTTATCCAACCCACCTTATTTACTGGAATAGTTATCAAGCTATCTTAGAACATCCCCATCTTAGACCTTGGACTATTCCTTATAAAGCAGTTGCTGCAAGACTACCACCTCTGACAGTAGCCAATCAGCTCAAGTGCTTGCCAGCTGCTTAGTAACAATTTATATTGTTACACTCTCAAAAAGACAGAAAGATAGCCAAACCTATATGGTTAGCTGTTAGTCTTCTCCTGATTTACTCATTTGTATATCAAATAGACAATTATAGGGAGTTTTAGGTTATCCTCTGTGCATAGTTTGGACACTATAGAGAGAATAAAACTTGTGATTATTCTGATAACCTTTCAGCACAGTGATAGTACCTGGCTTTGTTATAGACATTAAGCCAGTGTTTCATAAACATAGCTGACAATAGACAACAAAATGAAAGGATATAGAATGGGATGTGTTGATTTCACTTCTCACCAAGTTGAGACTAGAAGAAGATGTCTTCAAATAGATGTGATTGAGTTTGGGTTTTTTTCTTGATGAGGATAGGTTGAGTGATTGAGACAGGAAGGTGGAGATTGATTGAGGTAGGAAAGGGAATTGGAGTGGAAGAAAGAAAGGAAGTTGGAGTAGTAGAAGTGGAGGAAAGAAATAGGATTGAAGTGGTAGGAAGGAAGGAGATTCATCTGGAAGGGATGAAGGGAGAAAGGAAGGAAGGAAGGAAGCAGGATGGATGATTTGTAGAGGATGACCAAGGGAAGATGATGTATTAGGTTTAGTGTGATGATGAACAAGATTTTCTGTGTCCTTCACATCATAATTGATTGAGAGATTTTTGAGTGACAGCAGAGTGAGATCATCTATGAGAGTGTCAAGTTTCAACACTACTATGGAGAAATCATTTCATATTGGATAGAAATTGATGAGAGAAAGGAAATAGCTTATTCAAGCCAACTAAAGCCATGTAGCGTAGGTTCTGGTAAATGTGATCCAGGATGTGGGCCAGTTAATTAATGCATATTTTAGCTAAGTTGTAGGTTTCTTCCACAGAGTTTGCCTGAGTGAGAATTCCATTTTCCAGAATTGTATGAATACACTCATAGGAGACATGGAATTTTTGGTTGAAATACAGGCAGTAGCTTCTTTGTTAGTCCAGGCTTGATCAGTTTCAGCAGTGTAAACTAATTACCCATAATAAGATTGATATTAGACCTCATTCAACCTTGAATTTACAGAGGCAGTTTACTGTTCATAACTCATTTTGCCTGGTTCTTCTACCACATGCACAAAATTGGCACAAGCCAATGTATGAATAGCATTAACAGCACACTTCCAAATCATAGACTTTGATTGATTTAAAATTGAGATTAGGTCAGTTGATGAGAGTTTTTAACAATTTCTGAGAGATGAAAAATCAATGAGAAAGACCAAAAAAAAAGAATCATAACATAACACCAGGAAAAAAAAGGTGGAACCTCCATGGAGGTGACTTCTCTATATCTCAGATGTATCCCACCTCTATCTGCTACGTATCCTTGGTGTGCACCAATGGTATCTCCATGCCTATATATTATGTATCACCAACATATAATGATATATCAGAGGAGTTTTCAAAAACGTTTCAAAAGATCCAATTGTTTTTATAGAAATTTCTGAGGCAATAATTTTTTTGATTACAACCAATGTTTAATCAATGATGGCTCACATTAAAATTAAAAAAACTCGTAATTTTTAAGTAGGAACTATATTTTGAGCTTTGATGAAAAATATATTAGGCCATGGTTGATCAATTACTCCAGTTCTGGAGAACTTGACAATAGAACTCTGAAATAAGCCAGTCATATTTATAAAAGTGCATCTATCACCCCAGGAGATCCACCACCACCACTTCCAACAACTTGAAAGCTGAATTTCTAATATGCACAAGCGTCACAATCCAAAAAAAAAGCAAGTAGCTTGATCAAGTGAAACTCCAGGTTTTGAAAATATTCTTCACAACATGGCTAACATGACCTCCTTAGAATCATTAACTAATATATTTCTATTGCAAAGTTATTTACCTATACGTTAGTTTCTATGTGGTATGTATTTAACATGTGATTACCCTTGGAAATTAAATAAATCTTGATAATCAAATTCAAGTCAACAACATGATTCAGAGGGGTGTTATTGCAAAGTATAAATAGAGAGACCCACCTTGCACTGTTTAGAATTCAAACAGTTCTTAGACACAATGGGCTTTTTATATCCATTATTGATTTGATTTAAAGCCAATTTTGTACTGTCCTCCAACAATAGCATATTCCCTCCATATTCACCAGGTTCAAAAGACAGTCATATTATCAACTTTTGCCTTCATCAGATTATTTGTAATGATTGAACGTGCAAGGCAAACTAGCAGCAGGAGCCTAAAAAATATACAATCCACAAGCATCTATGAAAAGTGTGCCTCTAATTCTGTGAAAGTTTAAACTCATGCTTACCAAATATATTATCAGATAGCACCAATGCAACAAAATATTCCTTCATCAACATTAGGGTCACATTGCACATTTAGAAATTTAATTTAGAAGGTTTCTAAAAATAAAATTGAATGTAGTCAGTCTAATTTGAAACTTGAAACTGGGACGCACATCCAGGTGTGGGATCATATTTTTGCCTTCAAATAAAAATAGGCAATTGAAAATCTCAATTTAAACCTCCCAAGAAGTTCACACAGGCACTATCTCTCATGTCTATTTTAATACACTTCAAAATAATGTATAAGTACTATTTTAGCTGCCTCATACAATGGATTATGGAAATTTTCACTTGGAATTTCATCCAATCAAAAATAAAATAAAGCTTCACAACAAAACCATTGTAAAGCATTTGGAGTCTATCTGGTGGCCACAAAGTCACAAAAACCGCAACTGCAGTAAATTTAACTTTAATTTAATTAGACCAAAGATTATACTCATAAACATTTGAAGAAACCTTTATTTTCATATCACCCTACAAAATTATAATGGAATGATGATCCTACCACTAGCTGTGGAATAAACCCTATAATAATGCAATATTTTTTTGTTCAAGAAGTCTCTTCAAGCATTAATAGTAAAGATTGTGGATTGCCAACAAACTTGTTAAGCTTAGCAGCTCCCCAGGGCCCATGAGGATACCCATTTATCCTGATTTGAGCCATGGAAAGTATGTTGGGATGGAATATGTGTAATGTCCAATATATTAACGTCCCAAAAAAAATGAGAGATGATTGGTAGTCTTGTTGTCTCTCACTGGTGATAGTCACATAATTATCACACTTAAAAGCAGATTAAGATGTTAATTATCTCCAGACTGACTGTCATAATGCCTGTAGTAGGATTAATGTTTACACCTACCTACACATGCTTTGGCAACTGATTATGGCTTCCAATCACAAAATCAAATGAATGATAAATGGTTCTTTCATTGCAAAGTCAGTAAAATCCACAAATAAGAATCTAGTAGAAACTGCCACTCCAAGGCAATGAATTGAGAGGTATAACAGGTAGAATTGAATTTATTATCACTATCTAAGCTAACAAATTGCATCATGCAATTGTGTTCAAATATTTGTGAAAATGATCATTTGTATTTTGAGGCTTCAGAAGTTTCAGGTAATTGAATATTTCATTGGGATCCATAAATTGTGAGGATTCCCCAGAAATTAAAAACAAAATGAATAAACCAGAATATTAAAACTGAACATTTGTGTTGAACAGTAATACAAAATTGATAGAGATGAGAAAGGATCATTTTTGCCCTGGCAGAGACTCAAAAATGAGATAAGGCACTGAGAATGATACATATTAACCTTTGATTTATGGATCCTGATTCCTCACTATGAAATCTGGTTTGATGACCACAGTGAGGAACTTGTGTGTATTGGTCTAGTAATTTTGTTTAGGTGGAGAAAGAGATGTTAATTTTATCAAGATTTACCAGTGAATTCTGACCCTTGCTTGTTCAAGTGGGCCAATTTTCCTCCATTTTTCTCTTAATTTTCTTCCTATAAGATCCCAACCATCAGATGTTGATGAAGCAAAATCTACCTTTTGATGGATATTATTTGTGTTATAATTTAAACAAAAAACTCATTCTCAACCTGTTGTACAGACCCAGAGGCGTCAAGCCATCTTGTGTTCTCATCTTGATACTATTCCAGCTCTAACTGACACTAACCATCAATAAGGAATTTACGATATGAAATAGGAATGGACCATTTTCAATCTCATGTGTGGGGACAGCAGCCAATGATAATGATGGTGAATGCTTAACAGGTGGAACCATCATGACATAAATCTTGGTTGTCTGAAGGGGGGGGGGACCTAGTGAGAGTATAATGAGTAGTGTTGGGATAACTTGGGTTTGTTTTGATCAGCAGTGATTGAAAACTTTTTCAAAACAGATAGCATGGACTGAGACACCAGGCCTTCATAGAGTATGAGAGTACACAACTGGATAGATCTTTGGAAGATTGTTTGTCAAGTCACGTGAAAGATTCTGGAAGAAGGTTCCACTGGTAAAGTGTTGTTGCAATACAGTAAAAATGAATATGACTGAATCAATTTTGTGAAGATGTAGTAGCATTGATTATTTGCTGGGAAATAAATTCTGTGAGACTCTGACAGAAATAAATGGAACCATGAATGTAAGCTTTCATTTAATTTATTAATGTTGTGTTTGGGATGCTTCCCTTGCTAAAGTTTGAGGTAAAATATGGTTCAAGGTACATGTGGGAATTATGCTATACCATGGTGACAAAGTGAAGATTAGAGATGTAGGGTTGGGCAGGCGTGTGATTTAAGTGAATGATTTACTTCTTGAAAGCTCATGTGAAAGATATTGTAGTTATGAGAGAATCTGGCCAGATGTGATTCATCATGCAACACTGAAAGACTAGAAAACCTTCACACAATGAAACATTGCCATTCAGTGTTGGAAAGGGTAGGAGAATTGCAGATGACTGGTGGAGAGAAATTGTCAACATGTAAGGAAACCAAAAAAAGAGTGATGTTTGTTTCATGTGTGCATTTGCTTGTGTGTTGAGTGTCTGCGTGGCTGGATTTGAGGAATGGAATTTAGGTATCCTTGTTACTGGTTGGGGTTTACAGCAGGTGGTTGGGCCAGCTCACACACACTTTGAGTGTAAATATATTGTTACTGTGATTTTTTTCAGCCACAAAGAATCCAAAAAGAATATTTCCAGCAACCCAGAATCAACAATATGTACCTTGAGGCATATTGAACTGGTGGATCAAAAGGAATCCAAGTTCAAAAAACAATGAGAGATGTCATTGCATTTTATTTTAAAAATGTAGATGGGATTATGTGCATATACATCAGATTTTTAGAGTGTTTCTAGGTTTCAGTTGGATGTAAAGGATAATATATGAATGTAATCAACTATGGATAAACACACATGAATATATGTATGGGACATTGATATTCAATAATATAAGTACAAAAGGATATAAAATTGATGTGTGAATATATGTTATATACATCTGGATGTATATATATCTATAAATACATGGCCATATGATCCTATATCTACATCAATATATGTAGAGATAAACAGATATATAGATATAAATATGAGGATAAATATATATATATATATATATATAATACATAAATATAAATATAAATATAAATATAAACATATAGATATATATATGTATATATATGTATATATATATATATTAAATGTATCTATATATCTGGATATACATAAATATATATATGTATATGTATATATCTCTATTATCTGTCTATCTATCCATAGATATATATATGGATGGGGATTGATATATATTGAAATAAATATGGATATCAATTACAATGTATAGTATGAATATGGGTCATGCTTGCCAGATGAATGGATATAGTCAATATGGTGATTGAGTTAAAGAGAATAATGTTGCATTATTACACAAAATTATAACAGGTTTGTTTAGAGATGAGTAGACCAAATTGGGCAATCCCTGGTCAAAGACAATTCTCAGATCGGTGAACAAGGCTCTGCATGACATAATAAGATATTGCATTCAAACTGAAAGCTCTAAATCATTGATATTGATGAGTGGAAGGTGTCATGATTATGAAACAAATGTACTGTTTCCAGGCCAATGATTCCTCCCAATCTGTCTAGAAATTGTAAGAGAGCTTAATTCATTGGAAAGCAGCATTAATCCAATATGATTTATTTGACTTGGTTGAAGATTGGCTGTTACAGTCATGAATCAAGTTGATCTGTAATTGGATTGGCAATATTGGGAAATAATGAGCAATGTGATTTCCCCAATGATGTGTTAACAGGAATTGAGCCCAGGCTGTGGTATGCTTCAGAATTGTGGGGAGTTGGTGGAGTATGAGAAAAGCTTGCCTGATTTCCATGCACTTGCAAATATGATACAATATTATGGCTTCCATGTGAGTGAACATTGGCCATTGGCTGTAAAAGTGAAGAATTATAATGGGGAGAGTTTGGGGATAGTAGCTTGTGGAAATGAGGCAGGCATTCTTTTTGTAATTTAGGGTCTATTGAATGAAAGATGATGTGATTATGGTGGTTGGCCAAAAAGAGGCATGTTGATGATCAGTTGGATTAGCTAGGTAAAAAAATAATACTTGAATCCAAAAGAGCCACTGTTACGTGGGGCAAACCATGATAAACATATAAGAGCAGTATGAACTATGTGACCCTAGAGGCATGGGAGGAGGAGGCCAAAGGGAGTATGCAGGTTGAGATAAAACTGTTTCAAGTCTGTATATCCAGGATGTGTCATCAAAGCATCCAATTTTGTGTTGATCTGAATGCCAAAATCCAACGGTTCTCCGTTTACATGATTTCATGTGACTGGCAAGACAGGAAAATCCATGTGTGTATCAATACCCAAATTGGACAGATGATGAATGGATGTTTTTGGTTGGTCCATGTGAGAATTGATGAATTCTATGTGGGTTATGGAGAAATTGGGTTGTATAACTGGAAATGTCAAACTGAGTGTTTTACAGTGGTCCTTATCCGCTGGTAGTCTGGCATGATCATTGTGGCCAAATACTATGATGAATAGATATGGATTTCTGGGTTAAATTGTGGGGGAAACATGTAACAAAAATAATCTGAATCAAGCCGCAAAACATGTATGGGAGATGAGAGGAAGACAGTAAAACAAGAAAATAAACTATTTGGGGATTGATCTTTGGTGTTTACACAAGGTAGCATCATGAATGACTTGTTGGCTTTTTTCCTTTTAAAGCAAGAGCAACATTAGCCAGTTTTTTGTTAATTTGAAAAGAGCAACCAAAGTGGGTCCAGGAACGAAGATGTGGCTTGGGAAGATGAGGGGGAGGTTTAGTGGTGTGGTGTTCAAACTGAGTGGTTTGCCAAACCAGTTCTACAATACCATTGGCATGGACAAAGTCAATGAGATAAGGGTGCCGTGGAAATAAAAAGCCATGTCCCTCTTTGGAGTGAGGAGGGGGAATAGGTTCACCAGTCTTTCTATCAATAAAGTAAAAGATACCATATGTCCAACCATTGAGATCACCACCATCTTGATGGGCTTTGTTGTAAAAATTGTCAAACGTGACTGAGACATTGGAGGCAAACTTATACTCGACCTGGGTCTCGTTCCTCATTTCAGTCCATTCCTCCTGACTCCAATTGGGTATTCCATTTTCAGACATGATTGATTGGTTGTCTTGGTACGCACTAGAAGAGAGGGATTCCATCCGGCGGGCAAGGAAGTTGTTGTGAGATTGGAGTGTCTGCCAAAGCTGGTTGTCCTTGGCCTCTTGTTCAGGGGTTAATTTATTTCGTACATATGTGCCTAGAGGGATGCATGAAAGCATTAGTAAATGGAATGCAGATTGAAGGGAATTGAAGTTACATACCTCCAGATTTGTTCTTGTCAGAAGCACAGCGGAAGCCAATCATACGCATCTCCCCACCCAAGCGTTGGGAGTTCATCGTGTTTGTGGGTCTGTGTTGCGCCATTCGATAGAGTGTTTTGATGACATCAGATAGTTGTTGGAATGTAGGGGTTGGAGGTCTGATGTTGAAGGGGTGGCGCTCAAGGATAAAGTGGAGAATCCCGCCAGAACTGGTGATGAGGTTACGTGGACGGCTGTAGTTTGGCAGGATCTGAATGGGCTTGGTTGATTTGATTTTGTTGAGGGAGATGGAAGTTGGAAGGATCCAAACGTCATTGCTGCAGTCCAGCTTGCGGTGTAATCTGGCCATCTTCTTGTCAGTTCGAGAGGTATGCGGATGTTGAGACGTGGAGGCTTCAGAAGGTTCTGACGGTAGGATGGGCGAAGAAACCACACGTGACCCCTTACAAAGTTGGTGATTAAGGGCCATGCGCCCATCAATCAGACCAAGATTGGCCAGGGCCAAGGGGCTTGTGGATGGTGGAGTTGATGGGCGGACCTGGCTTGAAGGATGGACCACACATCCCCCTTTATAATCCTGGTGATCAAGGGCCATGCGCCCATTGAGAGCACCAGGATTACCCGGGGGGAAGGGGCCCGTCCTGATCTGAGCTAGCAGTTGATTTTGACGCTTGGTGCGAGTCATTAGTGGTGGATAGGATGTATAGCTGTGAGAGATAGCAGAATGGAAAAGAATTTCATGGCATGAGCTTGCAGTTGGAACGTTTGTTGATGGTGGGCAAAATCATGAGATGAAATAAAAATATTACCGTAGTCCAAGTTGAATGAAGACCGGGGATAATGGCCTTGGTATCTTGGTTGGCCAAGGTTTTCAAATGGAAGAATGAGGGGGGGTAAGGCTGGTTAGTTGGGATATAAAGCAGTTGAGAAGGATGGGTGGACGAGTCATAAAAAATTAGTAGGGAATTCAATGACAAGATTGGTGTTGGGTTGGAATGATGACAGCTTGTATGTCAGACAGGATAACTTACAGATTGATGTTGAGGTCCACAGCGATATAGGTGAATTTGATTGTTTTGAATGAGGAGATGTGGTGGCCAGGGATTGCTAGAGCAGTGGAAGAGAGTCGACAAACAAGATTTGACCTAGATCAATGAACGTTCAAGTCTGATATGTCGTATGAACGAAACACTTACAGGTCGTTCTACCAAATGGGTCGACGAAGGTGAGAAGAACGCATTGTATGGGTGTCAGGTGAGGCTGTATTGACAGTTGAATTGATAAGTGAAAATTTTTCTTGATTGGTGTTAACCTCACCACTACTCTTATAGTATAGCAGGAGTTATAAATCCACCTGTCTTAGGTCAAAGCTGGTCCCAGGGGC
>RDRW01000737.1:0-58011 GCA_007896445.1 Puccinia hordei | reverse complement strand
CCTTTGCGTCTTTTAAACCATTTTGAGGTACCAACAAGGGTTTCGGTAACGTGGTGATTGACCTAGTACAGATATGGCGAATAGGTGTTCAGTTGAATTTTGAAAATTGATTGTCCAACCGGCCATCAGGCTAGGCGTCCGACCACAGTTAAGCCATCGACTCCGGGCAGAAATAAACGTCGTCAATACAAGAAATCGTCCCGTTTCTCGAATGGATCCCTCACTGTTCCCTTGAAATCGAACTGTCAACAGTGTCACCTCACACAAGGCCAATGCTATATCCTTGGCTGTGGGAGGTTCTCGGCGAGAGTAAAAATGTTGGAGTTTACCACTCACGTGATTTGATGCCCAGAGTCCTAGTAGTAACTTTCCATCATTCCAATGTCGAGGCACTCCTACTTGGCCTAGTTCTACTACCGTGAAAATTTTTTTATTTTTACTGTTGGAGGTGAACTAATTCCGCCTGGGGGCTTTCCCTTTCCCAGGAGTGGTCGACTCGTCTCACTTTATCTTTATTAACTTCGTCCCCCTACGCAGCACAGTTATTATACCCATGACCTGGTTTGCTTGCAGTGATGCACGCGTCTCCGTATCGTGTCTTCAGGTTGCCAGTGAGAGTTTGGCCCTTATAGTAGGTCGCCTTTCGATCGATAGGGAAGCAGCCGGTGACATAGCTTGTTCAAACTGGTTGAGGCCGGCCGAACAAACGCTTGCTTGATGCATTTGGGTGGACGTAACGGGATCGCATGGTCCGCATTGCATTGATGGCGTCTAAGTCCATGGGTGCGTATGACTCCGAACTAGTCGCCACTCGCTTCTTATTCTTTGAAGATGCTTGACTGGATAACCGTTGCGACGTCGTTGAAATGGTGCTTCCTTTGACTCTCGAGCTTTCCATCGATTGAGAAGTCAAACGTTTTCGGATCCACCTTGGCAGGGGCTATGAAATAGCTTTGGAGTAACAGTCCCAGGAGTTCGTCCCTTGTGACCTCCATCTCGGATAGTTTGGAGGAAATCTTGGTCCAGTTAGACAACGTTATGTCACTACCCGGAGTCCTATCATTGGTCAGGTTCACCAGTTGACTGACAACGAGTAACTTGTGTTGTCTATCCGAGTGGCTGCACTTCTGTTTCAAGAGTTTGAAAATCTTCAGTGGAGTGTCCGAATCTGCGCCATCAAGAATATCGCGTAACGCTTTGACCACGGTCATCCTGAGGAGAGCTGATATGGCCTTCTGCTCGTTCTTTTCGCGTAGGCTGAAGTTCTCATCCAACTTCGTAAATCCGTCCGCTTTGAAAGACAAAATCAAGGGTACGGTTGATTTCTTTCTCCCATACTTGGAAGTTATGGCCATCGGTATGCCAATGTCACCTGGTCTGGGTTGTGATCAGCGTGTGTTCTGCTGACCAATCGAAAGAAGTTGCAAATGATTGTCTCGGATCTGGGGTCTCCTCGAGGTTGGATCGGTTGCAGCTGGGTTAACGTTTTGATCGATAAACGCCTGCATTGGGTTCATTCTATCTCGCATTTCCAAGAAATCATCGGCGCTGAATTGATTGTGTTGATTCATTCTGTCCACGTTCCGATGGGGTAAATGAAAAATCGTTTCTCTTCTTCTGATAAATCTAGGGATATCTTCTTCAATCAATGAATGATTGGATGTTCTATCAAAGTATTCTCGTCCTGATTCGTAGTCTGAGTCTTGTAAATCTATCTCTCTATCATTCATCCAAACCGTTATCCAGAGCGCGAATCCCGAAAGCGTACAGCAGAGCCGGCTTTTAACCTATAAGATGAGGCAAATCTGACGACAAGAGATGCGTCGCTGTTAGCTCGTGCACGCTACGGTATTGGTTCCAAACTCGGTATATTGCACTCACCTGACGACAAGAGATGCGTCGCTGTTAGCTCGTGCACGCTACGGTATCGGTTCCAAACTCGGTGAGGAGAGAGAGGAACCGGGACCGGAACGGCAGAGATAAACTACATACATGCGCCACAGCTATTGACGACTGCGCTACAGTAACTCTAGTACAACATAGATTATGGGATAATGTATGTACTAAAGGTATGTTTGTAATCTTGATGATCCTCCAACTCTAACAAAATGAAAAATCATTTTTTGAAATACAGATTTCTGTTTCCATTTAAAATACAGAAATCTGTATTCCCAAACTCCAAAAATGAAATGTCAAATTCCTTTTGGAAGTTTCAAAAACCTGTTTCACCCTCCGCAACTGGAAAAATGAGAACAGACTTCCTCCTTTTGCACAAACATAGGGAGAGTAGTGCACCTTACTTAGCAGGCAGCTGGCCGAAGAATCTCCACGACCAATCAATTCAACAGACGATAAAGCCTTACGCAAGACTGAAGGTAGTCCGGCCTTCATGGCACCTGAACCATGTTGCCCCATTGAGGCCACCCCAGGTATCACTCCACCCAAGGCAACCACAGTCAATTACTTTACCCAGAAAAGAAGCTCCACCTTGAACAAACCCGCAAGCACCACCACATCTGATTCCCCAAATACCCCACCCAAGGACAACATCCCAATGGACTGCTCAGCCCGTCTAATCTCACTCCCTGTCAGCTTGCTACTATGACAGAGCAACCTGTCACAAGTTTCCTACAAAAATTATTATAAAAAATATAGAATATCAAATAATAGTGAGAATATTATTTGATATTCTAAATCTACACTAAAAATAACCTAGGGTACCTCACTCACAAGTACCCCCAATTCTCACTCCTTCACTATGTAAATTAGCAAAGAATAATTAGCAAGTACCTTTAACAAAAAGGAACTTGCATTAATTAATGCTTATATATATATATACATATGCTTAAACCCCATTTCCAGTCACGGAAATGAGGTGTTGCGTAAATTAGGGGAGATAGTGTAAATACACCGTGTTTTACTCAAACCCCGCGTACCGCAGTCCGCAGAACTTGAAGTTCAACCCGCGTGACTGAAAGCCCGCGTCAAAGTTGGGATATAAGCCCCCGCGCAAGCATCAAGCCCCTCACAGGCTCCCAAACTTGGCACGCGGACTCCACAGTCACTCAGGTACACCCAAATCAACAAAAACACGCTCCAGTGACCTCATTACATATGTTACATATGTAATGAAGAGTACTGGGGACTAAAAAATTAAATACATTAAATGGTATTGTTTATTCATACAATACATTGATTGAACAAACAATACAAACAATACTGTGGCTTATTATTAATACAAATAAGCCACTAGTATTAAATCTATAACAAATGGTACTAATGTACTACAGACTGTAAGTCAATGTAAATAAATAAATAAATGAAATACATTAATAAAAATCAATTGGTGACGTGTATTCAATGCAGGGGCTGCTGAAGCTTCACCAAGAAAGCAAAAATGGCCAAAATGTGGTCCAAAGATCCCACAAGTTGGCCAATAATACCTACAGGGTCCCCAGGGGGAACTCAAGACTAGTTAAGGAGCTCTTCAACCGCCCAAAGAATGCTCCTCATGCTTCCCAATACCCACTAACAACCTTACCCACTTCTTATTAGATATATACCTCTTTATAACACAGTCTGGTAAGCTTCTTAGTAGTTATTCTTTAGCCCTGTCTTCCCCAACAACTTCACAGTGCCCATCAAGCTCCACCATCCATCCATCCAAGCGCTTCAAACTGTCCAGTTTCACCCAGAATATCCCCAAGATTCCTCAAGGTTTATTACTAGTAAGTAATAACCCTTTTCTTGAAGATATTCCCCCATTTCCATTCCTGGGATTAAACCACCCCTGTTCCAACAGGCCCCAGTGTTCCAGGTACCTAAATCCTCTGCATTTATTTGTAAGATACCTTAGAGGGATCTAAACCACCCCTGATTTATCAGGCCCCTCTGGTTTTTAATTATATTAAATTTATTTAATATAATTATTAACCTATTTTTCTCTCAATTTTTACGTCACAATTCCCCCATATCTTTTGGGAATTGTAACATTGTACCTTACCCAGAGTTAATATACTCTTTCCACATATTCTTGCACCACCTGTAGCTAGAAGGACTTGTCCTTGGCATCAGGGAGGCTGTCACTCCCACTCCCCATAGGACCTTTGTTAAAGGCAAACGGCCTGTCGTCGGTAAGGCCATCAACATATGGGCACTGGGTGTGACCCTCTACTGTTTGCTGTTTGGAAGAACTCCGTTTAATGCACCAAATGAATACAAACACTGACAGAAGATGCAGATGAATTAATCAAAGCGGCTGGATGGGACTCCATCCCACTGTTTATGAAGAACTTGCCCCAGGAGCTCAGCCAGTCCGATCCAAAGGCACCTGCCAATCACTCCCTCGAGGCCCTCCAAGCTCTAATTTATGATGAGGATGAAGACGAAAAGTTGCGCTCACTCGAAGCTCTAAAGGCACAAGCAAATGAACTCTTTGGATGTTGTGATTACAGACAAGCTCTGGGGTTCTACAAACAGGCCATCGAGATACTGGACTGCTCAGCTTCTGCGGATACTTCACAACCAGTGTCCAAATCAAACACCAACACCAATATTCCTCAAGAACTCCGAAACTCAATATGTTCAAATCGGGCTGCCTGCCATCTTTCCTTGGGTCAGTAATCAACATTTGTTGTTCTTCTTCCTTCTTTCATAGGATTGATGGTTTTGTACGTTTCACCTGCCCCTACCGGATCAGGCAATTTCAGATCTTTTCTAACGGACTGCGCAAAAGTTCTGGGCCCACCTCTCCTGGTACCTGCGACCAAACTGGTGCGGAAATGCTTCTTTCGTAGCACTAAAGCTTTGGCATCACTCAAACAATTTGATGAGGCATTAGATTGTGTAAACCAATTACTGTCAATTGATAAGCGAGACCAACTAACAGATGATCAAGAACCTCAAAAACTGAAACAAGAAATTGAACGCCAAGTCACCAGGAAAAATAAATTGTCACTAGACTACAGGTGACATCAGCCTAGGTTCAATGAGCTACCCATTGGTAGTACAGTTGGCCTCATGTATAGCCCCTTGTAGGACACAAAGGGGCCATTGTAGCCTAGCTGGAGTAACACCATAGCTACAACAAAGCTACATCCATTGTTTCTTGATGTCACCAGATGTCAGGTGACAATTGATTTTTCCTGGTGAGTTGTCCTTTGTCAGGCTGAAAAACGGGTGAAAGAATTGGCAGTTGAAAGGCAAAAAGGCTTGGACAAGGCTTTGAAGGATGTACTTCATGTCAGCCTCCCTGATGCCAAGGACAAGTCCTTCTAGCTACAGGTGGTGCAAGGATAGATGGAAAGAGTATAAAAACTCTGGGTAAGGTAAAAAGGTGCAATTCCCAAAAGATATGGGGGAATTGTGCCCTAAATAATTTAGAGAAAAATAAGGTAATAATTATATTAAATAAATTTAATATAATTAAAACCAGAGGGGCCTGATAAATCAGGGGTGGTTTAGATCCCTCTAAGGTATCTTGCAAAGAAATTGCAGAGGATTTAGGTACCTGGAACACTGGGGCTAGTAATAAACCTTGAGGGATCTTGGGGATATTCTGGGTGATACTGGACAGTTTGAAGCGCTTGGATGGTTGGATGGTGGAGCTGTATGGGCACTGTGAAGTTGTTGGGGAAGACAGGGCTAAAGAATAACTACTAAGAAGCTTACCAGACTGTGTTATAAAGATGTATATATCTAATAAGAAGTGGGTAAGGTTGTTAGTGGGTATTGGGAAGCATGAGGAACCTTCTTTGGGCGGTTGAAGAGCTCCTTAAATAGTCTTGAGTTCCCCCTGGGGACCCTGTAGGTATTATTGGCCAACTTGTGGGATCTTTGGACCACATTTTGGCCATTTTTGCTTTCTTGGTGATGCTTCAGCAGCCCCTGCATTGAATACACGTCACCAATTGATTTTATTAATGTATTTATTTATTTATTCATTTATATTGAGGTACAGTCTGTAGTACATTAGTACTATTTGTTATGGATTAATACTAGTGGCTTATTAGTATTTTATAATAAGCCACAGTATTGATTGTACTGTTTGTTTACTCAATATATTTTATTTAAATGTACAAATAAATAATACCATTCAATACACTTAATTATTTAGTCCCCAGTAATCTTTATTACATATGTAACATATGTAATGAGGTTACTGGGGCGTGGTTTTGTTGATTTGGGTGTACCTGAGTGACTGTGGAGTCCGCGTGCCAAGCTGGCAGCCTGTAAGGGGCTTGATGCTTGCGCGGGGGCTTATATCTCAACTTTGGCCGCGGGCTTTCAGTCACGCGGGTTGAACTTCAAGTTCTGCGGACTGCGGTACGCGGGGTTTGAGTAAAACACGGTGTATTTACACTATCTCCCCTAATTTACACAACACCTCATTTCCGTGACTGGAAATGGGGTGTAAGCATATGTATATATATATATATATATAAGCATTTAATTACAGCAAGTACTTTTTATTTAAAAGGTACTTGCTAATTTTTCTTTGCTAATTTACATAGTGAAGGAGTGAGAATTAGGGGTACCTGTGAGTGAGGTACCCTAGGTTAATTTTAGTGTAGATTCAGAATATTAAATAATATTCTAACTATTATTTGATATTATATATTTTTTATAATAATTTTTTGTAGGAAACTTGTGACAGGTTGCTCTGTCATAGTAGCAAGCTGACACTTCATGTTGAGCGGTTTTTTAGTTAAAACATTCTCTCAAAGTCGTGTGGACTGATATAATCCCTGTTTTTCTCTTTCATAGTCATGCGGAATCCTTACCCCACCTAATTGTCCATTTCCACCACCCAAATCAAGCTTACCTGCGGGATTCGACTCTGTGCATTTTGAACAGATTCCGACGGATATTGAACCAGCTAGGCTAGGCGAGTGGATGAAGGAGGTCCCACTGATCTACTCTGTTTATGTTTTCCGACCGAAGGACGAAAATCCCACCAAAATACATAAAATATGTATCTTTTGGAATAAGTAAACACATAATTACATGTTTTTGTTACAGCTATCTGAAGATGAAATTTGTAGAATACAAAATCATTTCTCATTTTTTCCAAAACAGATGGGAGGAATGCAGATGTTCATTTGTAACACATCAATATGTAAATATTGTGTTTCTCAAAAACCTTGGACCACATTTTTGAATTTTTTTTTTACCAGTTATGGATTTATGGCCAAAAAGTGGCTTTGTGGTGTGGCACATGTGTCACAGTATTTTCTGGTTCCCATGCACTCAATCATGCCACAAAACCAGTATGAAAGTATTACTTGAGCAAATAGGAATTGAAAGCGGGGCACTCAAGAACAAATTGAGTCAGATTCAACCACATCCCCCATTGATTCATCATCAAAACAACCATTATCATGGTATTTGTTTCCTACCCTCCAGCTATTAAGGTTGTAGCTGTCCGAATGTCTCTCAATGGCAGCACTCTACCCAAAATCTGCAGCACACTCGGCTATACAGTATCTTGGCAATCCCTAAACCGCTGGAAGGAACTCTTTGAAAAGACAAAATCAGTCATCCGTAATCCGGAAGAATAAGGCCGGATCAAAAAACTTTCCTCCGAGGAGTCCAATTTCATGATTCAACTTCTCAATGATGAGCCAGGCCTTTTTTTGGATGAGATCCGTGAAAAGCTATATGATGGCACAGGTGTTCTCCTTAGCATTCAAGCAGTGCACAACAACCTTGTAAACGAACTATCAATCACTCTCAAAAAAGCCAAAACACTCAACATCAAAAAATGCCTCCTCAAGAAGTTCAACTATATCAACCAGATTCAATTTTATCCGGCTGAATTTCTTGTTTTCACTGGTGAGATATTTGTCTTTTTGTATCATCTTAAGGTTAAATGCTCATGATTCTTCCCTTGGAACTGCAGATGAAAGTGCCATATGTGATTGTGACCTACTTCGTGGTTATTCTCAGTCAGCTCAAGGATCACCTTCGGCTCGTTACATTATTCGCCAAAACCCCGAGCAACTCAGCATCCTCCCAGCAATTGGGATGTCAGGTGTACTTGCACTAACTGTCCGAGAAGACACATTCAATGCAAAGAAGTTTGAGCACTTCTTGAAGTGGGATCTTGTATGTCCTCACTTAATCTGCCCGGCACAACAAAGAAAATGACTGAAAAATATAATTTGAATGATTAATAGATCCCTCAAATGAACCCATACCCAGGTCCGAATTCAATTCTTGTGTGTGATAATGCAAAGATCCACAAGGGCCTGCAAGTTCAAAAAATCTGCAACAATGCTGGCATACGTATCATGTACCTCCCACCTTATTGCCCAGAGCTCAACCCAATTGAGCTCTGCTTTGCAGCATTGAAGCGCCGCCTCCGAAGAAATCAGGTGCTCACTCATACTACCAACCCTGAGTGGGAGATCCGATCGACTTTTACAGAGATCACTACTTCTGAATTGTGCTACAGTAACTATCAACACTGTGGCTACAACATGCCCCCCATCTCTTCGTTGTACTAAAGTAGATTTTTCTTTTGCATAAGAATTAATGCAGGAACAGACAACAACCATTCATACCAAAAGAAAATAAGAGAAACAGCTTACGTTGAAAAGGTCCTTAAGGCCGCCAAGACGTTTAGAGGAGGCAACTGAGGCCGCGGAGGCGGATGAAGAGCTGACGACGTTGCTACTTCTTGAGCTTTAGTCTCCCTACGGGGATGAAGTCGGTCATGAGACGGCTTCTTCTTCCGTTGTTCATTGCTGCCTACCAGCTCTTTGATCTTCCTACGCTCCTTGGCTAACTCTTGCTTCGTCGTCCGCTCAATCAATCGCCCCTCTTCTAAATCACTCTGTAATTGTAAGATCTGGGCTTGCGCTTGTAACATCTTAATTCAGCAGATAATTAATAAAAACAACGGACAGTCAGATCAGTCAGATACAACATATTCAATCTTCTTCAGAACAAGGGGAAACTGCATCTTAAGATGAAAAAACAGATCCGTCCGACTTGCACCTGTTGAATGCGTGGAGACAAAATATACTTGTTAGAAATGATGAGGCCAGCAAGTGAAAACATAACAATATTGTGGATAAATTCGAAATGCAGAACAAACCAAGATTGACGATCTTAGGACACCCGTCTCTATCCTTTTCTAGCCTTGTGCACTCTGAAAGAATAGCAAAGACTAAAAGTGTATTTCATGTGTTAGACTTTTTGGTTCAAACTATTGTACATGAGATTTTGGTAAAATGTCAGTGTCACTCGTACCTAAAAGGGCAGAGGTAGATGTGCTTTTGGCAGCAGTAAGGTTTCAGGAAAGATTGAGAGACGAGAGAGACAAGAAAAGAAGATTTGTGTCGAAATGAGGAACAATGAAGTGAAGTCGAAGTGAGAATTAGAGCGTTCGAGAAAAGACAGGAAACAAATGGTTTTGGGTGGTGATGATGTAAGTGTGTGATTAGTAGGAAGCTAAAGATGAAGGAGAAAGCGGATGAGGGGAACTGTTATGCTGAGTGAGCCTTATTTATATCTTGCGGGTGTGACAGGGTGTCTACGGATGCATAAGCTTACTAGCTTGTTTTATTAGCTGAGGTAGGCATCGCCACATTAAGCCACTAAGGTTTCAAGGAGAGCGGTAGCATCGTCAGGGTTTGATGCGTCAGCCCCTTTGTCGTTACCTGTAGTAACGGTAGAGGATGGTAATCAGTATCTTTTGAGGTATTCTTTTTTCTCAAAAAGTGTTTTTCTGCTTACTGTTGTCGATGGAGTGTGCAGGGTTCATATTTCCACAGCCTGCCATGCTTCGTGCTTCGGAGCATGAAGCAGAGATGCTGAAGTCGCCCTGTAGGTGGTTTTGAAGGGATTTGTTGAGCTTTGTGCGACCGACCAGTTTGGTGAGAAAGTCGGAGTAATTGTTTGATGACTATATGTATTGTAGTTGGATTGACTTGCTTGTGAGAAGTTCCCGGACAAAATGGAGTTGCAGATCCATGTGTTTTGTGCAAAATCCGTTTTGACTTACTTGACTGAGAGCTAGATCAATGGCACCTCGATTGTCGATGAAGATCATGGTGGGTGACGTCGGTTTGGAGATTTCAACTTCTTGGATGAGGTTGCTCAACCAAATTACCTCTTTGCATACATTGGACAAACCTTTGTACTCTGCTTCAGTGGATGATAGCGAGACGGTCGGCTGTTTGGTGGACTTCCATGAAATGAGGTGGTCATTAATGTTGACGGTGTAGCCCGTGTGCGATCGCCTGGTGTCCAGGCAGTTGCCCCAGTCGGCATCCACGCATGCCGAGATGGGAGTGGGTCCTGTTGCTGAGAAGATTAATCACTTTTTCTTGGTGCCTTTCAAGTATCGAAAGACTTGTAAAGCGGACTTGTAGTGAGTTAATCCGGGGCGTTCCAAAAATTGAGATAGTTTGCTGACAGCAAACGATATGTTGGGTTGAGTGAGGAGACTGATGTAGTTCAAAGAACCAATCATTGCTTGATAGTTGATGTTCAGAGGCTGAAGTTGACGATAATCCTGCTCGGTTGCCTGAGCTAGGTGAGACCTTGGATCAAGTGGACAGGATGCGTTGGGAAGGTGAGAGACTTCAAATTCAATCAGCTTTCGTTCTATGTATTGTGATTGACTGAGCGCTAGATCTTGTCCGTTTCTGATGAGCTTCATGCCGAGCAGAAAGGCGGCGTCCCCCATGTATTTGATGCTAAATTCCTTCTCCATTTCATCACCGAAATATTCTGGGTCTTCGCCGATTATGACTAGGTCATCAACGTGGGCGAATACCCAGAGCGGGGTGGGAGATTTTCTCCAGAATACACAGGGATCAGCAATTGATGTAGAGAAGCCTAAGCTTTGGAGATAAGAGCTTAGTCGTTTATACCAGGCTAGCGATGCCTGTTTGAGTCCATAGATCGCTTTTTGAAGCTGAAGGACGATCTGCTGGTCCGGTTTGTAGCCTGGTGGCGGAAGCATGAAGACTTGTTCTTCTAGATCACAGGTAAGGAAGGCGCTGCGAACATCAAGCTGATGTATTTGTAAGTTGTTAACAATCGCGTGAGAAAGAAGGGTGCGAAGTGATGTCGGTTTTCCCGTAGGAGCGTATTTGACGTCAAAGTTCAGACCATGTGTTTGACGGAATCCCTGCGCACAGATGCGCGCCTTGTATTCAATGACCTCGTTATTGATTCCCAGCTTTTTCTTGTATGCCCAGGTTGACGGAATGGTGGAATGCAATGGCGTGAGAGGAACTTCTTGCCATACCTTGTGCTTGATCATGTTGTCGATTTCTCGCTCCTCTGCTGCTCGCCATTCGGTGTTTTCATTGCAGCGCATGGCTTGAGCATGGTTGTGAGGTTCCGTGGTGGTGGAAAGTACAGTGGCTGGTCGTCGAGGGTGGTTGATGATGTTGCTCGACAATACGTCCCCTTGTATGATGGTTGGATGCGGTCCTAGCCAAAGGGTTAAACGCCGTTTAACGGGTTGATGTTGGTCTTCTCCCATCGCGGGGGAGGAGGGGGAGATGGGAATCTCATCCTCTGTTGAGGAATGTTGCTGTGTACCTGGTGTGTCTGGTGGAGAGGGTAGATGCATGTCAGCGTCATCATCCTCATATGGAAGTTGTAAGCTGCCAGAGAAGTCTGGTAGTGTGTGGTGCGGGGAAGAGTTGGTGCTCGGGTTGATGGCTGATAGCGAAGGGAACACGGATTCATCAAAGTAGGCGTGTTTTGTTTCAATGACTTGTTTGTCGTTGATTCTGACAATTCGATAGCAAGAATAGTCATTGCTATAACCGATGAAGATACCGTCCCACGCAATTGGATCGAATTTTGATGTTCGAAGCTGATTGGGCTTCACTACCCATGCCTTGCATCCAAACGGTCGAAAGACGTTCATGTTTGGAGCTCGCTTGAAGATCTGCTGCAGAGGTGAAATGCGACTCTTGCTAAGGGAAGGCAAGCAATTAGTGGTAGCCATGGCGGTTAGCACGGCTTCTCCCCACCATTCCTTGGCTAGGTTTGATTGCACCATCATGCAACGAGTCATGTTGATGATTGTCTTATTTGCTCGTTCGGCGACTCCGTTGTGTTGGGGTGTGTAGGGCGGGGATACATTGTGTTGAATGCCGGATTCTTGAAGGATTGAGGAAAGATTTTTGTTGCAAAATTCTCCTCCACCGTCCGTGATAATCTTCTTGATGTGATTTCCTGTTTGATTCTAGAAGAAGGATTTGAAATCTAATATGGCTTGAGTTGCTTGATCTTTTGTTTTGAGCAAAGAAGTGCTGATGAAGCCGGTGTGCTGATCAACTAGGGTGAGGAAGTATCGAGCGCCAGAGTTGGTTGAGGGGGAAACTGGTCCAACCAGATCACCGTGAACCACTTCAAGCGACTGATGGGTTCGATCAAAGTGGCCTTTGAACGGAATTCTATTGGATTTGCCCTTCATGCAAGTGTCGCAGCTAGTCGTACTAGAGAGTGAGTTGTCAGATATTGCAGCTTTGATACGAGCAATGCTTGCGTGGCCTAATCTGGCATGCCAGACTGCAAACGGTGAGGATTTGTGTGAGTGGGTGGAAGATAGAAAAAGGATGGGAGATTTGATTAGTGGACCAATGTGGTGATTGATTTCAAGAATGCCGTTACTCGAGCTGCAGTTGAATTGAGCCAGTTTATCTATGGCAACAATGATAATCGACAATTGGACCGTGATTGTGGTTGTTCCTTGAGTTAGCAGTGTGAGAGACAGAAGATTTCAAGACAGGAAAGGTACATATAGGGAATTAGCAAGGGTGATGTTCTTCCCAGATGAGTCGATGATGTTGGCCGTTCCTGTGCGAGTAGCTACAAGGCCTGAGGAGCTGTTCCCTGTGCTGATGGGCAAGTGACATTTGGTAGTTTCCTGGAAAAATGCCAAGTCGTTGAACATGTGATGGGAAGCGCCAGAATCAAGAACTGAAGGCATGTTTATTTGCGAGGTTTGCATGGCAGTGACCATGGTGATGTTGGCAAAGGCTGGCTTCTCGTATTGAGATGGTTTCGTCGTGTTGGAAGTGGAAGGAGAAGGGACCGTTTGACTGAGGTAGGAGCGTGTTGGACGGATAGGCCGCTGTTCTGGATGAAGTGCCCAGCACTTATCTTCTGAGTGAGTTGCCTGTGGATGGTGCTTGCCGTTCTTGCAACCAGGAGGCGGTCTGAGTCTTGTAGCGTAAGCCGAGGCAGTTCGTTCTGGAATTTTTCGTTTAAGTGAGTCCTCTCCTTCGGCGATGTCTTTCAATCTATCAATCAAGGCTTCAGTGTTGCCCATAAGCTCCTCGTTTAGGAGAAAACTGTCTGTTAACGCCCTTCGATTGGTGGATAATTTGGCTAGGATTACCCCAGTGATTTCATGACTGGAAATAACGTGATCAATGGCAGCGAAGTTTGTTAAACAGATTTCAATTTCATCCAGGAACGATGAAATACTGCCGTTGAATTTGATGGATTGCCAGGCGGTGAGACATCGGTTAAAGCGCATTGCCGTGTTTCTGGCGTATCTTGCTGCAACCTTGCGCCATATGAGATACCCATTGTCGGCAGTTTCAGACGTGACGATGCTGTTGTACAAGCGGTCGCTTATTTTCATCCCTATAACGAAAGCGGCGTTGGTGAGCGACTTTCTGAGTTGAGCATTTGGATTCTCGCCTGGGTCTCGAGATATGGCATCCCAGAGATCTCGACTTTTGAGTAAGGATGTGATCTTTTTCGTCCATATAATGGGATAGTTGCTCTCGCCGAGTAACATTGGAACGTGCAATAGGTCATCCTTGTTAACGTGTGGTACTGCCTGCATGTTCGTCAGTGCCCTTTTAGATTGTTTTGGAAGAGAGTCGTGGTTTTGTGGTTTCGAGACTGTAAATCTGAAAGAATAGCAAAGACTAAAAGTGTATTTCATGTGTTAGACTTTTTGGTTCAAACTATTGTACATGAGATTTTGGTAAAATGTCAGTGTCACTCGTACCTAAAAGGGCAGAGGTAGATGTGCTTTTGGCAGCAGTAAGGTTTCAGGAAAGATTGAGAGACGAGAGAGACAAGAAAAGAAGATTTGTGTCGAAATGAGGAACAATGAAGTGAAGTCGAAGTGAGAATTAGAGCGTTCGAGAAAAGACAGGAAACAAATGGTTTTGGGTGGTGATGATGTAAGTGTGTGATTAGTAGGAAGCTAAAGATGAAGGAGAAAGCGGATGAGGGGAACTGTTATGCTGAGTGAGCCTTATTTATATCTTGCGGGTGTGACAGGGTGTCTACGGATGCATAAGCTTACTAGCTTGTTTTATTAGCTGAGGTAGGCATCGCCACATTAAGCCGCTAAGGTTTCAAGGAGAGCGGTAGCATCGTCAGGGTTTGATGCGTCAGCCCCTTCGTCGTTACCTGTAGTAACGGTAGAGGATGGTAATCAGTATCTTTTGAGGTATTCTTTTTTCTCAAAAAGTGTTTTTCTGCTTACTGTTGTCGATGGAGTGTGCAGGGTTCATATTTCCACACACTCGGTACCTGTCAAAATTCCATTAGCCTGACGTTGCGAGTTCTGCCGATATTATACTCGTGGACAAACAGTAGTAAGCATCACTAATTCCAGGGCTACCGCAGATGATACATCTTCCACCATATGTGCCAAAATTGCACTCATCGCATATCCTGACCAAGGTTTGCGGTCAAACGTACGAATCGCAAATCGGACACTTCCCATCACATTTCTCGCACATACGCGCGATTGCAATCCCCGGTTGTTTTCGACATTGAATTAAATCCGGATGATCTACAATCGGAGACAACCAGAACAGCCAGATGAGTAATCGTAGACCATTACGTGTTGGTTGCAATGTTTAGGAATGCGTACGCTTGGACATGATTGAAGCCTGGCTGTTTGTTGTGTCTGCCCATCGAATCTTGCTGGAAGAGTCATGTGGAATCGATCAGGCAGAGGTGTTTGTGCATGGCCTTGTGAACACCAGCCAACTATTTGACCGGGTAGCGACCAGATACAGCATTGAAATGGAGATGCCAACTGTCGCGAAAGCAGAAACATACAAGGTCCTTATGTGAGGACTTGTCTGCTATGTATCAGAGCTCGACGGGGGCCTGAGGGAAGAAGATTAAAAGCTCATGATTCCTGCTCAAGCCGACAACGCCTGCGTTCCAGTTAAAAGATGGACAGTAACAATCTTCCGACTAGACTTGTGGCTTTGAAAAACCTGGCGATACATCCAGGTTGTTAAACTGGTGATGAGTGATTTCTATGCGAACCGTACCACAAAGAGATATGGATCGCTTGTCTCAACAGAAATTGGTCTCAAGTCTGTTTTTGAGGCTTTCATTTGATCTACAGATCGAAGATTTTGTCCCTAGGGAGCTGAACATGACAGATAGAGATCCCCGAATCAAATTTCTTAAGGTATTTAAATTTTTCTCATGATAACATGTGGAATTAGTTTTGAAACTGTTCTAGTAAATCCTGTTTCATAAAATCTCGAAGTAATCTCTTGTATGTATTGTGGAAAGATAGGAGGAAGGTCGAGCCCCAATTTAGATTGGCACAATTTGTGTATGGCTAGAAGATGAAAGCCGAAATGAATTGATGGTCTACGCAGCCAATTGTTTGTTGAACTTGGTTGTGTTATCAAATAACATGGTCACTGTACCAAGAGTCAATCCAAGGTCCATAACGTCCTTGCGAGCGAGTCCAGACGACCTGAAAAGCTTATGGGATGTGAGATCGTTAGCCATAAGGATATCCAGAACATGGTCCCGGTTGTGGATCCCAATGAATTCCAGGTAAGCCGAGATAGTAGATTCGCTTGGTGGGGAGGAGGGTGGAGCATCAGAGCACCCAACACCTTGAGCTGCAATGTTTCCTTGGAGACAGCCAAGGAACTCGGTAAACAATCCAAGTGACTCTGAGCCAGCGGTTTTCTCAGACCGAATGCGTTTTGAAGCATTCAATAAGACATACTTCAGTGATTTCGGGGGTGATTGAAGATCAACCCCACACTTCCGATCCATCTATGAATTCTATGAGAAAAAACAATGAGAAAACGTTATTGTTGTGGACAAGAAAACAAGCAAGCTTACTAGATCTTTGGCCCATGCTTGTACTGCAGCTGTAGTCAATGGAATGTACCGGCGAGGGTTGGATGGATTGATGTAAATTGGAATGGATCGTTCGTAAACGGTGTTGACTGGATGTGTGTTGTAGATCTTCTTCATGTGGAGGTTGATGTTGTCAAAATCATCGGCATCAATCTCTGATTCAGAGTCCCCAGTGTTGGTGTCGGACTCATCGACCCCACTAGTAGTGGCCTTGCGTTTCTTTGAAGCAGATTCCTTGGCCGCTGCAGCCCTGGCCTCTTGCTTGGCAAGGAGGTCCTCCTTCAAGGCACGCTTCTTGGCATCGGCAGGGTTTACCATCTTTATATTCAAAGAGATTTCCTTTTGACCAAGGTCATATGCGGTATCAAGCCAGTCGCTGTAGTCCTCCTCATTCTTCAAACAAATTTTGTCGCTTTTCTTCCAATCAGGGCAGCGGGGGATACTTGCAAACCATGATAGAGACTTGGCCGGATTTCTGAGTGAGTCCAGGATTATTGATTGTGTATTGGGGAAGTGATGATCACAAGCTGAAGCCACGTGTTGTCGGAAATTTTCAAAGGTTGTAACCCCAATCAATATGTCCATCGGGAACTCGGCTGCAGAGTTGATTGGAATCCAAAAATTTTCCTTTTTCTTATTCTTGGTGGAAACAAACAGCTTGAAGCTGATGAGTATTTTAATTGGTTCACCCTAGGGCATGATTAACACAATAAAAATCAGTTAAGCGTTGAGTGAGTATTGCTGAGGAAGAGGAACAAACAGAATTCAAAGGTTTATTTCCACCAATTGGAGTTTCTTCTTGGCTATCTTTAGTGGATTTTGGATTGTTTTCGCTTGAAACCACAGTGGATGGCAGGCTGAAGTCAGGATTTCCAGTGGTGGGAGTACTGGGAGCCAATGGTTTATAGTAGAAATATGACATCTTGAATGTGTTTAAAGGTGAGGGACAAATTTTTATGAGAGGATTGTTTGAGTGTGCCAAAAAAAATGGGAAAAGCCTACCGGACCAAATCCTGACAAGGGAAAATGTCTTTCCAATCCTGACCGCCAAGTTTGTGGGTGACTTCATGGCTGTCTGTATGTGCTAGCCACATGACATTGATTGTTTCACTAGTCCGGTACAGGGTCATACAGTGTACCTGTACTGGGTATGTGCCCCATGGACATTCCCAATATAAATATATATTTTTTGGCGAGTAAATTTTGGAAATTTTTGGATTTGTCCAAGGTTTCTTGGAAACACAATATGTATTTTCAATAGTGCAGTCGGTATTGTCATTACAGAAATCTGTATTTTAAATTGAATACAGAAATCTGTATCTTGAAAAATGATTTTTCATTTTGTCAAAACGTGGGGCAATTGGTGTCCCCTATGGGCTTCCGTAGTAGACTCATGTATTGTGTTTTTAAAAATTCTTGGACTTTTTGGATATCTTCGGATGGCAAGGTTATGGGATTAAGCCCACAGCCCCAGTTTAATCTTCAGGTTACTGCCACACACAGCATCAGGAATCAGCCATGTTGATCATTAATGACCAGATCATGGGTTTTGAAAAACATAAAATATTGTTTTTTTTTTGACAGATTTTAACAAATCTTGATGCAAATCAGTCCAAGCATTTGTAAAAACACAATACATTGATAAGTACATGTTGTGCTTCCAAGAAACTTTGGACAAATTGGAAATTTCTGAAATTGTGCCGAGCAAAATTATGTGTATGGCTATGCAATATTGGCCAACTACACAGCCGGACTACCATACGTGAATTGAGGCCGCCACAGGGGCCCAACAGTACAGGCGACTGTGTATGACACCCTCAGGGGTACTCGTTATTGGAACTCTAGGATCTGCATACAACAGTCCAATGGCGGGGTAAGCTACCACACGTCAAATACGAACTCTAATCTTGGTATGATTGCATATTATGATTGGACTAACCTTTATACTATAAGATAAATGATAATAATGAGTTCTCCACAACTATCCAGTTCAAGCGCAAATTGAAAACATCCACAATCTGTCCGTGTTTGGAACAGTAGCTATAGTAACCTAAAATATTGTATTTCAGATGCCGTAATCCATCCTGATAATCCAGGGATAATCATGTTGTTACCAAAACAATACACAAGGCTGTGTCATCACAGATTCACATGCATTATCCGCAATGACCACCTGGGGTGAGGACACCCACGCCATGCACAACGGCTCCACAAATGACAAGACAGCCATTCACAAGACAGCCCTAAAAACTATAAAGGATTGCTTGCTGTGATAGTCATTTACCACCTACCTATTCATCCCCTTAACTTTTAATAAACTTTTCACAACACCAGGTGCTTTTCCTGCTTTCTAATTGATTTTAAACTCTACATTGCCTAAAGATACATATCATTCAATTTTTAACTTTCCTGTCTGAAAATACACATTTGAACCTTGACACTTCAATCCTTATACCTAACCTATTTACATATCCATTCTCATATCCCCATCTTAGCACCCCAAACCTATTAACTACCTATATTTCACCTCCTACCCCCAACAACACACCACTCCAATCCATTCCCTTACTCAAATACCCCCAGTTTCTGCCCACCCATTACACATCTAGCCGGCTATCTTTCTCTCCTCATGACAACCCACCCTCCGATCCACCCCCCCCCCCAACTGCCCCCAGCTTCCCACCACACTTTACACCTTCAGCCGGCTATCTTCCTCTGCTGATAGAAAATCACCCACCATTTCACCTCATCCCAGCCAACAACCCCCAAATAATTGCTGCTACATCATCACTACCAATGCCAATTTATCCACTGGTCTCCAATATCTACACCATAGTCCCCCTTCCATTCACCAAATGATCACCCCATCCTGGAAACTCAACCATCATCCCGGATAACTCTTTAACTCTTGAAAGCTGCCTTGGTGGAACACTCCTTTCCCACTAATCCACATTGCTTCACTATTCCCAGTGCCTCCTGCAGCAGTGCAATGGAATTTGTGACTGCTATGCAGGCTACCATCCAATGGACCTCCCAGAAATCACAGACAAAATCTGTCCCCGGACCAAACAGTTTCAAAAAATCACCCAAGAGACTTGGGCGCCCCTGCAGCTTTCACTTCAAGCTTGAATACACTTTCCCCCACCAACAAAAATCCAATCCGGTACCTAACTCCTGCAAATGCAAAAGTCCAACCATGAAGTGCTGCTGCCTTGCCCGGTTCAGCATCCAGCACCACAAGGCTCCCAACTCCCTGCGCGTTGAGTGGTTTTGGGTCCATAACCACAACCCATACTTGTATGCCAACATGATCCTATATTGGTCTAAAGACATGGTGGACCAATGGCACACCAAGAAGGTAATATCTGGCCTTGGATGGAAGGCAATCCAGCAATTGTTAGGTCCCCCACCAATATCTCCAGTAAGTCACTTGCATCTCGATCACCTGACCAGTTGCTACCACCATACTGCCAATGTTGACTTCATATCATCACCAGGCAGATACCAATGTCCTCATACCCAAAGCTCACAAAATCACCTACAGCCAAGTTTGCTATCTAATCAGGACGCACATGCAGACCCTGGCCAAGTGGGACCCTGACGTCTTCAAGTCCCTTTGTCTTTGGGGGAACTCATTAGTGTTGAAATATTGCCTGTATCTGAAATGTCTGTGAAACTCTATCTTATTCATACTACTTAAATCAGCACATCAAAACTCAAATCATCTCTGAAAAATCAATTACTTCTACATCTTCATTTGATTTCATCTACTTCCTTCCCTATTATTGACTTGGTCAACTTTACTCTCTATCCATTTCCTCTACATCCTCATCATACACAATCCCTCTACAACATATCTTATTTCTTCTTGACTTCATCTAACTTCCTCTACATACTATAAACAAATCATCACTATCCTCTCTGTCAACTACTTCCTCAACCCCTTACTTTTATCAACTTTGTCAACTCTTCTATCATTGTCTACTTCCCTTCTATCATCCACACTTCTCTTTCTTCATCTACATTCTCAATCCCTCACCATTATCTCAACTTCCTTGACTTTGTCAACAACTTCCTCAACTTCATTGACTTCCCCTCTATCATCTACACTTCTCTCTTTTTCTCTTCTCTACTTTCTTATTCTCTCTAAAAATACTTAGGCTCTATTCTCAATTTTGTGAGAAACTTAAATCACACCACTTTGCTACCTCAACCCACATCAACTGATCTTTTTCATCTTTCTTGTTTAACCTATTTCTTTAGCATTGTGAATCACCTACTCCTGTGTCTTTGTTTGTCTCTTTTACATTAGCTTAACTCTTGAGTGGTAAATCTCTAATTTATTCTCTTTCTCTAATAACCTTCAATCATTCTAACTTTGTCTTCTTTTAGTCTGGTTCTATTTTCAGCAATAAATTCCTCAATTTTATTAATTAGCCACCAGTTGTGAGCCTGGGTCTCTAAAGTGACAACAGGACACAAGAAATGGGGGGCAACAGTTGTATTTCAAGGGATAAAGAATACAACTGTTAGAGAAGAAGAGGGGAAAAGGGATAAGATTATTGATTGATCTGTGTTTCTAATAATCTGAGTGCTCTTTAATGATGATAATCAACAACTTGAAAAGTTGGATGAACTGTGCCAGAGTCTTTGAGAAGCAACAGTCTCTTCACACAATGGAAACGTGGAAGGTATCTGAGAAGACAAGTCTAATCAGCCCAGTTTTTTAGACTATGTCAAGCTGGATAGTCAAGGTTCTTTAGAGGGAAACCTATGTGGTTTGTTTCAAGGAAAAACCACAGAAAAAGATTGAAGCAAAGCTGATCGATCTCTGAGGATGATTGAAGCTGATCTGATCTGATGATTGGTGCTTGGATTGATCTGATTTGATGAGGGATGAGGACAGGAAAGGGGAAAGAAAGAAGGGGAGACAGGGAAGGACTTCTGTCAGAAGAGCAAGGTTCAAAAAGGGGACTGACTGACAATACTGTTGAGGTACTGGGTGAAAGAGGCCTTTGGTTGGTTAGAGTGGTGAGCTGTAACTTGGTGAATCCTTGGTGATCTGAGTTGGTGGTTCTGGGTGTCTTGAGGTTGTGTATCCTGCCTGCAACGGGGGATACACCAACTTCGAAAATTTTCAAGGTTTGCTTATGTAATCTAACATGTAGATGTGGTTGGCTGGCCTTGTTTCACTTGCCCAGCCAGCTGTAGCGTAGAATTGTTAATTTAATTACTCCATGAAGGAGTTGAGCAATTACAAAGTGTTCAGTGAACACTATGGTTGAATTTTAATGAAGAAACAGAATTTGAAGTCAAAACAAGGTTTAAGCCTCAGGGTAAAAATATATAATGCATTTGGGACTGGTATTAAGATCATGAGTAATAAAGGCAGACTTTAGGTCAGCTGCACTGACTCTAAGGCTGACACCAGTGGATGGCATGTATATGCTCCGGCCATAGAAGACTCTCAAGAGTTTCTCTATGCTTTCCAATCTCACTGGCAAAGGAAGCTCATGCAAATATATGGACAGTCCATCCTCATGATAGACACCACACACAATATGGTCTCCAATGTGTTCCTATTGCACGGTCTCAAGGTCAGTTTTTTCAGCCTTAGAGACAATAAATATGTCCTAAACCTACATTTAGGCCAATAATTATTGCCCTAAAGACTTCAAACAAACTAAAGTCCCTTAGGAAAAGGTAAATAGAGCCTTGGAGCTTATGTAATAATGGATAACCCATAAAAAACAAAACACATACCTTATAATATGTGAAACTCATAGGATAATTACCTTATCCATGGAAAGATAAGAATTATCATCTAAAGGGAAGAAATAACCCATATGAGATACTGTAACACATATTATAAAAGTACAAATGAATGGTTTCTGCTTTGAGACTAGTGGCTATTCCACATTGAAAATGCCAAGCCACTTGTTTCTACACTAAGCCCCAAACACCATGTGCCAGATTAATTACAGGACACATGGTCTACATACAGCTTAAGCCCACATGGTAATTCAACAAGGAGGTTGAGAATTATACATGTACTTATACAGGCAATAAAGCACCCAGCCAAGCAATATTTAAAGAAGTACTCTAAGCTGAAGGAAAGAAAGTCATACATAAACATACCCATTTACTACCTTTTTGGTTTTTCACCTAGATTTCTAAGCCATCACCCAGAATTACATTCTTAGTAATGCCTTAATAAATCCTTGAAGTAACCTTCTAGCTAGTAGCTTGTTTATCCAGCACCATTTCATACTTTATTATTCCACCAACCATTGCCTTTAAACAAAGGAAGAGAATCTGTCCTCCTTTATTGGTTAAACAAACCCATTTACCCTTAAATTGCTTTAATGCAATCCTATTTCTAGGTTGGAGGTTGTCTTCTGACAACTTAGCTCCTTTTATCATAAAGTTGAGCTTGACTTCATCATACTCATTTTTGTTGGCTTCTACAAAGTCTTTTTCCTTGTGTCCTGCTGTCACTAAAGATACCCAGGCTCATAAGTTTCTACACAATTATGGTCCGCAATCACCTAGTTGGAAAAGTTCCAGTCAATTTTGTACTCAAATGAATGAAGACCCCCACAGCCACCTAGAAAACCAAATAGGCTGTTGGGGCTCTACCAATCCTGATTTTGCCCGGTATGTACACGCGCAGTGGGTGCCAAATATAATTCATTGGGCCCATTACTACCGCACAGTAAGTCATTAATGGCCACGGAGTTCCAGAAACAAATCCCTCTAACTGAAAAATTGTGCACTCAGACCACTCACCAGGGAAGTAATACTAACAACTACACATAAGTGTGGCACCGCGTGTTGAAGTCACAATTCATCCCCCCGCCACAAAGAAGCCGTATAGACAAGTTGGTGCAGATACTTGTTGATGAGGCTGAGCCGCACTACCAATCCGTTGCCGACCAAGTGGACAGGGGCTTTCTCCAGCAGACATACAACAAACAACAAGCTGTATCCCAGCGCTTTGGGGCCCTGCCCTTGCTGGGCTGGGTGTACACATTTTCAAATTCACGACAAATGTAAGTCTCACATTCATCTGGGTGTTATGTGGGCTGTCTATGCTGATGGCCACCATTACAACTAAAGTACATTAAAGGCTCTTTCACCTGACCATCCAAAAGGGCTTACAGGGTGACCGTAAATAATCATGGGGGTAATGTCAAAGGTCAAATTACGAGCTGTACATGTGCTCTGTACTTGAGCCATGGCAGTGGGTGCAAGCACATGTATTACCTGGAGAATCAAACCTCTTGCAATGTTGTAGAAGGAGTTGTGTGGCCCAAATTCTCTGAAGATATTGACTTAGAATTGATCTTTCCAAACGAGGTACAAAGATCCATACCTGACACACACCCAGATACAATAAATTCCCCAGAGACCCCAGACTGTTTAATCATGACAGCCGCAAGGGAAACGGTCTCTCCAGGCGCCCTACTTGCATAGCCCAAACCGGTTTTGGCCTTGCGGGTGATGGCAAGCACCAGCATATTCACCCCTGCGCCAGCACCAGGCGTACCCGCTCATTCCAGGCCGCAGGTCAACCAACTTGGATTCACACGCAAGCCTGGGAATTGCGGGGAGTATCCCAGGGTTTGGAGGCTCTACAGGTCAGCCAGATCCATCTTAGACAGGTGTTTCCGGGCACTTAAGAAATCTGGTGATCGCCGGAAAATGGTTACTGTCATCTCAGCTGTGTTGATGGAGCAGTTCAAGAATCTTGCATTAGCTATTGGTTGGTCAGTTGAGCTCCATTTCCCGGGGATTTGTAAATCCACTCTGGTGGACTTGGTCTGCACCAGATACCTGCGCAACATGACCCAATACAAGATAGTATCCATGCTGAAAGATCTCCAGGAAGCCGGATTTTTGGGCATGAAGAGGGCGGCAATTTTACTTACAAATGGAAAACTAGAGGCAGAATTTTTGGCGGAGGAGATGTCTTGTAGCATGGGGAGATTCCAAGAGATGTGCTTTGAACTTGCTGGTATTCTTGAGGAGGGGGGGATCTTGGAGGTTAGAACTCAAATTTTCTGACTGGGGTGAAACTTTTGGATGTGATTGATGGCAATGAGCTGGGTGGCTTATATCATGGGGTCTGGATCACTACAAGAGGATTCAAAAAAACGACTTTACAAGAGGATTTAAACAAACAAATTTACAAGAGGATTCAAACAAACAACTTTACAAGAGGATTCAAACAAACAACTTGCATTGTATACATTATTGCCTCACATAAGGGATTGTTGTTCTTTCAAAAATGCAACAATAATTTATTGGTGTTGTTTACTTGCCTACTAGTTGTCAGACATTGAGACAATTGGTCCACATGTCTCCAAAATAATACAAGTCACATAGCCCAATGGTTAAGGACTTATGTTTATAAAAAAGCGAATAAAAATGGAACTAAGTAAATTATCTTAAATTTACAAGTTCAATTCCCACAAGACTCATAATTTCTGTATTCATTTTATATAGCATTTATCATTTTTAATAAATTAAATAATAATAAAAAATTCTAAATTTAAGGAGAGATTAATATCTCTCCATGAATTTACCCTTAATATTACAATTTAGTTATGTCTCCTACAAGGGGACTATTATCTTGAATTACCCCATGTAATACAAACTCTTTGAGTTATTACATTGGGGTAACATACTGAGTAATATTTAAAGGGGCTGAGATTCCTTCTAAAAGGAATTTCCCCCAGATTATTACCATACAAACCCATCCACCTTACTATCAACCAGTTAGTGGGGTTTACAATAATCCAAACCCATCTTTTCTCTAAATCTTATCCCTTCTGGACTTTTTTCCTAGTCTCTGAATACTTATTCAGGTGACTAGAGGTCCTCTCCCACTCGCAGGGAGTAGTTGAGGTCACTAAGCGCTGAGGCATCATAAGACCCGCGTTCCCTTGTTTACTCTTGGGTGCCAGCTCATACACTATATAGTGTATCAGAGCTTTTTTCCACTGGCCTCACCGGTTATAGTGTGACCCAGAAATATATAATAATACTTTTCCAAGTATTAATACATATATATATATATTCAACCCCGCGTCACATAAGAGACGGGGGCTGACACTAGTTGTACTTTAGTATTTTACATATACATATCTATGGTCCTTCACTTAGTAAAACACAATTGATTTAACATAATGCATGATCATCCTTCTCAATGGAAAGATGATCATTACTTATTGTTGACAGTTTCAGCCCCTCCAGTTTGAGTGAAAAATAAGATGAGGAAATCTAAGAGCAACCACATCAGTCACGGTTTTGGGATTAGTGGACTTAATCTTCCCTGTCAACCACATCAGTGCAAAGTTAGTGTAAGGCTGAGCTCAAGGGGGAATCACCTTGATAACAGATGGAAGAGGATGATATTCTTTCCATTGAGGTCTACATTCTACAATAATGTTGTGTAGTATAATTCAAGTCTTCATGATTTCATGTAGATTGCCGGGGTACCAACTCATTGCCGGCTTTGCTAGTATTTGAAACTGGCCTTGTAGTATACCAAAAATTTGCTTGATATCTTTACAAACAGCTTCTTGTTGTTTTGTGAAGTGTTTTGTTGCTCAATCGGACAATTGGAGACACTTAGATTGGATTAAAGTGGCCCATGGATAGTATACTCCATCAACTAGATAGTAAGGCAAACTGTATTTGTTTACTTCTACGTCAAACTCTACCCCCAAAGAGGTGCTGGCAATGAGTGAATCAAAGATAGGTGATTGATCAAGGAGTTTTTATTTTTCAGGCAACCTGAAGTACAAAAAAAGGAGTGCCAGTGTCAGCCTCCCTGATGGCGAGGATAAGTCCTTCTAGCTACAGGTGGTGCAAGTATGAATGGAAAGAGTTATAAGACTCTGGGTAAGGTACAAATGGTCACAATTCCCAAATAATATGGGGGAATTGTGACGTAAAATTTAGAGAAAAAGGTGGTAATACTTATATTAAATAAATTTAATATAATTAAAAACCAGAGGGCCTGATAAATCAGGGGTGGTTTAGATCCCTCTAAGGTATCTTGCAAATAAATTGCAGAGGATTTAGGTACCTGGAACACTGGGGCCTGTTGACACAGGGGTGGTTTAATCCAAGGAAAGGAAAGTGGGGAATATCTTCAAGAAAAGGGTTATTACTTACTAGTAATAAACCTTGAGGGATCTTGGGGATATTCAGGGTGAAACTGGAAAGTTTGGAGAGCTTTGATGGATGGTTGGTGGAGCTGGATGGTCACTGTGGAGTTGTTGGGGAAGACAGGGCTAAAGAATAACTACTAAGAAGCTTACCAGACTGTTTTATAAAGATGTATATCTAATAATAAGTGGGTAAGGTTGTTAGCAGGTATTGGGAAGCAGGAGGAGCCTTCTTTGGGCGGTTGAAGAGCTCATTAAATAGTCGTGAGTTCCCTCTGGGGACCCTGTAGGTATTATTGGCCAACTTGTGGGATCTTTGGACCACATTTTGGCCATTTTTGCCTTCTTGGTGACGCTTCAGAAGCCCCTGCTTTGAATACACGTCACCAATTGATCTGTTTAATGTATTTATTTATTTATACAGTCTGTAGTACCTCAGTACTGGTTGTTATATATTTAATACTAGTGGCTTATTGGTATTTATAATAAGCCACAGTATTATTTGTACTGTTTTGTTCAGTCAGTGTATTTTTATTTATGTGTGTAAATGACAATAAAATCTAATATAATTGATTATATAGTCCCCAGTAGTCTTCATTACATATGTAACATGTGTAATGAGGTTACTGGGGCGTGTTTTTGTTGATTTGGGTGTACCTGAGTGACTGTGGAGTCCGCGTGCCAAGCTGGGAGCCTGTGAGGGGCTTGATGCTTGCGCGGCTTATATCCCAACTTTAATGCGGGCTTTCAGTCCCGCGGGTTGAACTTCAAGTTCTGCGGACTGCGGTACGCGGGGTTTGAGTAAGACACGGTGTATTTACACTATCTCCCCTAATTTACACAACACCTAATTTCCGTGACTGGAAATGGGGTTTAAGCATATGTATATATATATAAGCATTAATTAATGCAAGTGCCTTTTTTATTAAAGGTACTTGCTAATTCTTCTTTGCTAATTTACATAGTGAAGGAGTGAGAATTAGGGGTACCTGTGAGTGAGGTACCCTAGGTTATTTTTAGTGTAGATTCAGAATATAAAATAATAATCAAACTATTATTTGATGTTCTATTGTATTTTATAATAATTTTTGTAGAAGTGTTGTGACAGGTTGCTCTGTCATAGTAGCAAGCTGACAGCTAGATCCATGTGTTCTTTGTTGCCTTTTCTTCAAATACTATTTTTGGTACTCTTTCCTTGCCGGTGTATTGTCCACTAAGAGCTGATGGGCAATTTGTCCAAGCCCAATGCACGCAGTCGAGAATCCCTATACATCCAGGAAACACTTGCACCACATTTTCTTGGAGAATCTCTTTTAAATCTTCATTTTTTGGAGTGCATAGATAGTAATGGCCATATGTAGCTTGAATGGCACTGCAAAAACTTCCAGGTTTTGTTGCACAGTGGTCTCTGCTAGGTGGAAATACTTGTTGGTTGCATTGAGTGGAAGAGCATAGGCTAGCTGTTGTATTGCGGTTGTTATTTTTTGGTGAGGACTCAAGCCAAGTTTCCCAGTACAATCCTGTTCTGAGTCAATCAAACAATCAGTTTATCTATTTCAATTGTGGAAAGAAAAAATCAGGAACAATACAAACCGGTTTCCTGATAAAGTATGGATATCAAGCTATCAGATCTTCAAGAATACAAAGAAAAACGGCCTTTTCCATTTGAAATCAATGGCAAAGTTCATGCGAGTTGTATGTGATTCATGATTGAAGTAATCT
The DNA here is from genome assembly GCA_007896445.1 of Puccinia hordei. Classification (NCBI taxonomy): domain Eukaryota; kingdom Fungi; phylum Basidiomycota; class Pucciniomycetes; order Pucciniales; family Pucciniaceae; genus Puccinia; species Puccinia hordei. The sequence goes on along the minus strand of RDRW01000737.1, from coordinate 29,983 downwards.
TGCATCAATTTTTCATGACCTTCAAGATGGCTGCGTTCTTTGCTTTGAATCCAAGGGATCTTCACAGGCCATTCTTCTTTTTTGGAATAACTAGATTAAAGGAAGGCTGAGATTTCAAGGTCTTTGATGATGATTTGCTTAGTTATACGGTGGCAATGTTCAATATAATGTTGTGTATTGAACTCTTCATGTTGAAAGATACGTTTTTGAGGGGGAATTGCGGTTGCCAATGTGGATGAAAAATTTAGGAAAGGATTAACCAGGATATTCCTTGCTTTATGCCCTACTAATGCGGTTGCGGCGCAGGATTAGTGCTAATCCAGGATTAAACTAATCTTTTAATCCTGAAGTTAATCCTCAACCGGTGCGGTTGCTCTAATGGATAGCTGCGGTTACAGGATTAAGTATTCTAAGGTGTGTTACATGTCTGTGATATGTAATATAGTGTGAAGTCTGTGTTCTGAAGTATGATCTACTAAATTTTATGTAATCTTGTATGATCCAATAAATCTACAAACAAATGAACGAGAAAAAATGAAAAAAATTGAGAAATAACAATAACAATTCTGAGAAATTGGGAGAAGAAACAATGAGAAAAGAAACTGATAAACATAGAGATGTAAGAAAAAATAGGATTAAGCATTTGGAAGTGTTGGTTTGGTGATGGTCAAGATGTCTTTGATTGACAGGTCCTCCGTGCTTGTTAGCTGCTTAGCTGCCCCAAGGCGTTTGGTGAAAATGTTGGCTAGTTGAAATTGATTTGATATTCAATAGAGCTTCAATTCATAGTTACGCACAAAGTCGTTGACAAAGTAAAATTCTCTTTGAAGGTACTTGATGTTCTTTCTTGACATGTTATCCTTTGCTACTAACACTGCCACTTGATTATTGCACTGTATCTTGTAAACTTTCACTGGGCATACATTGTCCAAGATAACCTTGATATTTGCTAGGGTCTGTGTTGCAATGGACAGTGCCATGTACTCTGCTGTGCATGTAGACATTGCCACCACCTCTTGCCTCTTTGAACCCCATGTCACAGGATTCCCGCAATGCTGGAGTAAGAACCCAGATTTCAACCTCTCATGTTTGCCGCCCCATCCAGCATCCACATACAAGAAAACCTCCTCTTTTCCTGGGTGAAATTTGAGTCCCTTGTGGGTGTTCCTCTTGAGGTATCCATTGAGATGGTCCAGTGCATTCCAGTGGTAAACCAAAGGGTTGCTACTATAACAGGCCAGCATGTTTACCGTGTATGTGATGTCCGGTTGCGTTCCGCATTCCAGGTAAATTAAAGAACCCAGTACCAACCTGAACGCTGTTGAATCACAAGGTTCCTCTTTTGAAGTTTTGAGCTGTACTTTGTGTAACATTGTATTCTGATGTATTACCTTAAAATGGTAGTCTGATACAACTTGTTGTGCAAGTAGATGCTGCTCAAGCATAACCATTGTTCCATCTTGATGCATGGTGATACCCACAATCTGATCCACACATGCCTTCCATTTCACCTGAAGGTGCCCAGCTAAACTTCCATTTATGTTTTCAATGGCTGACTGGCTGTTGCTGACCACAAGCCCAACGTCCACATGCATCCAGATAAAGATGTACACATCCTCCTCTCTGTACACATAGAGTTAAAATTTGACTTCAGAAGCTGTGAAACCCAGACTTGAGAGAATTGTCTTGAAGTGTAACCACCAGCATCATCCAGCCTGCTTCGTCCTGTACAAGGCCTTCTGTAGGCGCAAGATCTTCCCTGTCAGGTGGGGCCACAACTCCTTTGGAGGTTTGAAATACACCTCCTTGTTGATGAGGCTATACAATTAAGCATATCTGAAATTGAATGAATTCATAACATACCCGTATTGGACTGATATGGAAACAAGAATCCAGAGCTTAGCCAAAGACGCCGTAGGCGCGTACGTGTCCCTGCAGTCTATGCCAGGCTGTTGATTGAACCCCCGGGCTATGTACCTTGCCTTGAATTTGTTGATCTCCCCCATCACGCTTCTCTTCAGTGAGAACACCAACAGTGGGCCGCTACGCTATTTGACCTCTAACTGTTAGCGGAGCGGTTATTCTTTTTGCCAGAAAATTTTGTCGGCCAGGAGGAGTTCCTCCTGGCCGAAAAGGTTGTATAACCCCGTCAGCCAGGAGGACTTCCTCCCGGCTGACGAGGTTATACAACCTCGCCGGCCAGGAGCACTTCCTCCTGGCTGAAAAGGTTATACTCAGCCAGGAGGAAGTCCTCCTGGCCAGCCGACAAGCGTTCCCACATGCCAACAATTGGCGTGTGGGGATGCAGTCCCACACGCCAAACAATTGGTGTGTGGGACCCACACACCAATTTTTTTTGGCGTGCGGGGCCTACACGCCAAAAGAAAAGGGTGTGTGAGACCCGCACGCCAAAAATTGGCGTGCGCTCCCACATGCCCTTTTTTTTGGCGTGTAGAACCTACACACCAAAAAAAAATGGTGTGTAAGCCCCGCACACCAAAAAAAACATTGGCGTGCAGGTTGGCGTTGGTGTGCGTTTATCAACGCCCTAGAGTCAGATGCCATAGGCAGGTTTGGAGGCATAGCTAATTGACTGAAATTCAGCTTTCCATCATGTAGGTCTCTCACGAGGCGTCTACAGGTTGATGAACAATGTCCCTTGTAGTTGCAATAGTTTCACTCTGCCCTGTTCTCCGCTATCTGGGCACTTTTGGGTTGTACTCCTTTGAAGGCTAGTCAAAAGCGCCTTGCTCCCAGATGTAGGTTGTTGTGTTGGTTGTTCACTACACTTCTGTTTGGTGGTATTTTGACTGGGGGTGGCAATCCAAATGATTAAAATGGGGTTGTCAGACATCCCAGTAGTCAATTTTCCCTCCAATTGTGTGATTTCCTGACACATTCAATCCAGGTTTGGAGCTGTCAACAACGTATTGAGCCAATGATTGAGATTGTTTCAAAACAAGTTCTTGTCAGTGGGTAATGGTGGCCATATAATGGATTGAAGTATGAGTCCAAAACTTTCCTCAAAGCCAATTTTTCTTTGTTGAATTTCATAATACATCTCTTGAAACTGTGATAGAAATTTTTTGTTTGAGTTCTGTTGCTCTGATGTGTAGAAATCCGCAAGTTTGCTCATAAGGGACAACTTGATTTGAAAATTGTTTTGTTTGCAATGTGCTTTGAGTTTGTTGAATCTTTCTCTTGGTTTTTTTTGTAAGGATGTAACCATCACATGGAGTTCCTGTTCCACAGTTCTGCAGAGCAATATGACAACCGCTGGTTCTTGTTCATCATTGATTAATAGCCAATTGGCCTTTTTGAGAGGAAGTCATTGGGCATTGATAGACGCACGCCAACACCAACCCGCACGTTAATTTATTTTGGCGTGCGGGGCCTACTACACACCAAATACTTTTGGCGTGCGGGGCCTACACGCCAAATATTTTTGGCATGCGGGGCCTACACACCAATTTTTGGCCTAAAATGGGTGTGCACCCCCATTTTTTGGCTGGCAGGCCCCGCACGCCAAAACAATTTGGTGTGTGGGAGCACCCACCAATTGTTCCAATTGGTGTGTGGGGGGATATTGCATGTGATATCCCCTGTCAGCCTCTGTGATGCCAAGGAGTAATCCTTCTAGCTACACAAGGTGCAAAATAAAAGATAAAGAGCAATATAAAGCTCTGGGAGGATTTATAAGAGGTAATACCAATAAAGATATGAGGTATGAGCGGTAAAAGATGATTAATTATATTAAATAAATTTAATATAATTAAAAATATGAGGGGCCTGATAAATCAGGGGTGGTTTAATCCCTCAAAGGTATCTTGCAAGCAGAGGATTTAAGTACCTGAACACACTGGGGCCTGTAAACAGGGGTGGTTTAAATCCCAGATAAAAGATGGGGGGAGAATCTCAAGAGAAAGGTTTATCTACTTACTAGTAATAAATTACCTTACAGACTTGAGGTTCTTCCAGGGGGAAATTGGGCAGTTGGAAGCGCTTGGAAAGGGTGTTGGAAGAGCTGGGTGGACACTGGGCAATTTCAAGGGAGTAAGAAGGGGCTAAGAGACAGATACTAGGACCTTACCAGACAGAATAACAATTGTAAAGCTATGTAAGTGGGTAAAGGTTGTAGTATATATATTAAAGCATGATGAGCCAAAATACAGGGGGAACAAGGGCTCCTTAAATGCCTTTCTGGAGCCCTGATGGCGAAACACAAGATGTATTTTTGGCTATGGGAACATTTTTAAGATTTAATACAAATGCATGTAGTTGTTTAATCAAATTTCCATATGTACAGGCTGTCTACTATGGGTACAGCCTGTCTAAGCTCTTTTGCTGGCATCTTGAGGCGCTTCTGAACCTCTGACAAGGTTTGTTAGATGTGTTGATCAAAGGTTTTAATTACATGTCAAAATGTATTGATTAAATATCACATGTACCTGTTGATCACATTTGTCAGAGTTTAATTATTTTGTATTGTGTACAATGTGAAATACATGTATTTTTTTGTTCTGTGGGCGCTTCAAGAGCTTCTTGTTTGATCCCTGTCATGCAGGCTCTTTGGGAATGCATTACTGCAGAGATCTGTCAATCAATAATTTCCCACTAAGGATGTAATATATTTATTTTGAACAGTTGTTCAATAGTTATTTTCAGAAGGTTCTCATGTTATTTCCTTCCTCTGGTTCGTGGTCTTTGTCCCTCTAAATCATCCTTGGTGTACTTAGTATTTAATTAAATAAAATAAATAAATAAATAGATAATATAGTACATTACTAGTATTATATACTTATATTATTAGTGTCATATGTATTTATTTTATTATGTTCTTATTTAAATACATTGTTATTTCGTGGTTTTGTACATGTATTTATGGTTTTTATTCTGTATAATAATTAATTCAGCGCTTTTAGTGGTAATATTCTTTCAAGTTGTTTTACTACTAGAAGTTTTAAGTTATCTGGGGTACTTTGGCTGAAGTACCCTAGGTTATTTTACACGCTCTTTAAGATTATGAAATAATATTTCCACTTATGTTATTACCTATTAGCATATTCATTGTTTTATACTTAATATTGTATTTGTTTATTTATTATTAATTTACTATGTAATAATGTGTTTATTATTTACATATTACTTTTTTATGTTGCTTTATCTTATTATTATTCATTTATTACTCTTTGTTAAATGATTAATAATATATTTTTTATTTTATGTTTATTTTGTTCTAGTCAGGTTGTCTCTGAACTAGTAGCAAGCTGACATCCCCATACACATATGTGTATACGCATACCTGTGCATATACACATACATGTTAACACGTAATCAAACCAGTCCACTGGTTCAATTACGTGAGCGAGAGCCAGTCTGATTCCCTTTAGGAATCAGACTGGCGGTCTGGTTTCTTTCATCCAGAACCAACCACCAAACACCTCATCAATTCAAACAAAAAAAACCAGTGAGTCTAAGGTCCAAAAACAGAAAAACAAATAAAACAATAAAAGAAAAAAAGAAAAAAAGAAAAAAAAATGGAGGATAAAAAAAGCCCACGCGCCCAGGGCCCAATCCAAGACCCAAAATGTGAGCCTGTGTCTCTTATGTGACAAGAGAACACAAGAAAGGGTACTAAGAAATTTATTACTTAGTAAAAAAAATAGTAATATAAAAAGACAATAAGAGAAAAAGATCTTAAGTGATCTGAGGAGGTGCCAACTGAGGGTCCATCTCTTCTACCACAAATGGAATCTGGGTGAATGAGCCTGGTCAAAGGAAACTGAAGCCAGCCAATCTTTTTCTGGTCAAAGGAAACTGACTCAAGGATCCTTAGATGGAAACCTGGTTGATTTTCCCTGGATAAAATCAACAAAACTATAAGGCCAGCTGACCAGGTTATACAACTTTGTCAGCCGGGAGGAACTCCTCCTGGCCAACAAGGTTATACAACATCGTCAGCCGGGAGGAGTTCCTCCTGGCTTAAAAGGTTGTATAACCTTGTCTGCTGGGAGGAACTCCTCCCGGCTGACAAGGCTATACAACCTCATCAGCCGGCAGGAAAACGTTGTATAACCTCAACAGCCGTGAGGAGTTCCTCCTGGCCAACAAGGTTATACAACCTTGTTGGCCAGGAGAAGTTCTTCCCAGCTGACAAGGTTATACAACCTTGTCAGCTGGGAAGAACTTCTCCTGCTTGAAGCGGTTGGAAAGGTGTGGTGGACAGCTGGACAGATTGGGAGTTGAGAGAAAGAGGCTTTGAGTCTTGAGGACTGATTTACTGGGCAGGACACTAGTAGGCTGGACTGGTGGAATGCTGGTTGTAAATATGATAAAGCTGGGGGATCCAAATACAGGGGGAAGAAAGGGCCTCTTGGATGCCTTTCTGGAGCCCTGATGGCGAAACACCAAGTGTTATTTTGGCTATGGGAACACTACAAGGAAGGAGTTATCCTTAGTAGAAATAAATGATGTAATTTATCAAGATAATTACATGTACAGGCTGTCAATGATTGATACAGTCTGTCAAGCATCTGTAGACATCATCTGAGGGCGCTTCAAGAGCTCTTAGTTTGATGTACAATGTTTAATTTGGTTATTTCATATGTAATGTTCTGTGCCATGAGAGTTCTTGTCATACTTGCATGGAGGGCGCTTTTACAGCTCTCTATTCAATTATTTGACAAGCAAACATCATGGGAAAAGTGTCAACATTTATTATTTTCCCGTGATTAAACAAGCTTGTCATTTGTTTTAATTGTACAAGTTTTTTTAGACTTGTTGGCAGTATTCTGATGTTTCCTTTATCCCCTGTTTCGTGTATTTCATGTGTTATGATATTATTTAACTTATACTGTATGTATTTGTATAAGTTAATAATAATACAAAGACTATAAAACAGCGTGATATTTATGTCAAATGTTGTTTAATATTTTATTTATGTGTTTAAAGGATAATTACATAGTTTATTTAAGTAATTATCCCGTATTCTGAGGACTTCTAATTATTAGAATACTCTCATATTACATATGTTTATACCTAGTAAGTATTTTTAGCGCTTAGTAGGAGTATTCTTTAAGTTAATTTTATTATTAGAAGGAGTAAGTTTTCTAGGGTACTTTGGCTGAGGTACCCTAGGTTATTTTACTTGCTCTTTCAGATTATGAAATAATATTCTCACTTATCTCAAAGGTGACTGAGTTATTATTTATTTTATTATTAATTTATTTATTATATTTGTTTATAGCATTATTACTACTTAATAATGTTTATATTTTAAAATGTTATCTTTTTCTTGTGTTTATTATAATTTTTGTTACATTATTACTTATGTAATAATTTCTCTTTCATATGTATTTTTATTAATTAATTATTACTTTATTTATTGTTCTAGTCAGGTTGTCTCTGAACTAGTAGCAAGCTGACAGCTTCTTCCTCTGGGGACCTGAATGAGCTACCCAGTGTGGAGACACTCATGCGTAAGCAAGTTTATTGCATGTCTTTTTAATACAACACAAAGCAGGCACTGAGGGCAGAGAAGAGGGCTGGCAACACCCCAATTGAGAACCTCCTACGTTGCCTCAACGAATCCAATTGGACACACGAAGACGTTTACGACACAGATGGCAAGCTCCTTTACTTGTGGTTTGCGCACCCAGGATTGTTGCTTCTTGCTCGCAGGTTCCACCATGTGGTCAACATTGACTGCACTTGCAAGAAAAACCTGAACAACTACCCCCTGCTGCATGTGGTTGGCCAAACTGCAACCAATCACAGTTTTTCGATTGGTTTTTGTTTGATGCGAAACGAGAAGAATGAGGCCTACTCATGGGCTCTTGATAAGTTGAAGTGGGTGGTATATTTGACTAATCACCTATTCTCATCAGAAACTGACTGTACTCCGGTGCCTGTGTGATACCCATAGATCTATATGGGACGCTGACCACGCGCCAAAGGTCTTTGTGACAGACAGGGAATTGGCACTGCATAATGCTATCTCAAAGCACTTTCCGAATGCAACCGCAAACTTGTGCATGTGGCGCATCAATCGGAACATTGTGACAAACTGCAAGCAAGCCTTTGCTGGCAATGGCAAAGAATGGGCCAAATTCATGAAGCTCTGGCATGAGGTCGCACATGCCCCCAATGAGGACACCTGCAACTCAAAGTGGGCTCAACTGACAAGGTACCTAGTCACTCAAACTAACGTCTACAAATACCTATACAAGAACGTCTGGAGCGAGCGACAGAAGTTCATGAATGTGTGGGCCGGAATGACACCCCATCTAGGAAATCTGACTTCGTCACAATGTGAATCTGCCCACAGCTGGCTGAAAACCTATGTGACGTCGGCTAGGTGCGACTTTGCAACACTTTTCATTACAATTGCTGAAGCAGTGGACCAACAACTTGACACAGCCCACACGAACCTGGCACACGAGTTACAGAAGGGATTAACCGGACTACCAAATGCCTTCAAGTACCTCAGCTGCAAAATCTCCTGTCATGCGCTCAAGTCGGCCTTGTCTCAGTACAACAAGTTCATCAAGATGAAGAAATCCAAGCCTGGGGATCCCAGCCTTCAATGCAAAGGTAATTTCCAGGCTGGCTTGGGCATTCCGTGTTCGCACACTATTGAAAGTTTGGTCCAGGGGAAGGGAGATGTGGAGCCTTCTGATTTCCATGTCCAGTGGCATCTGGCCTATACCCCTGACGGTCCAGTGAGTCCTCCTGATGTATGGCTTGTTCATGTCCCTCCTAGCTAATCTTCATCTATGTTCATTGCAGGCTCTTGATCAACCAGTGTACGACTTTGACAACGATTTCGAGGATTTCAAGCAGGAGATCTTGGCTTCCCACCACCCCTCGGCGTTAGAAGCAACAATGAAAAAATTACGAAGGGTCCATGCAAACACACACGTGGTTCCGCTTGCAGAGCCTGATCCTATCCGAGTGAAACACATACTGGAAAGGCCGTGGAAGAAGAGACAGGGTAGTGGGCGAGTTCAAAAGCGCGATGACACCCATGCGGAAATTGTGGAAGCGCAAATCCAAAAGGCGCAGGCAAGGAAAGCAAGACAGACGGCCGGTGTATCAAAAGGCAAAGGGGGTAAGCAACAGTCCAAGCGGGCGCAGGCTCCATTGGACACCTCAGCTTCTTCCTCTGGGGACCTGGAAGAGCTTCCCAGTGTGGAGACACTCATGTGTAAGCAAATTTATTGCATGTCTTTTTAAGAGGCTGATAACTGATGGAATGATAATGATGGACTTACTAAGCAGTCAAGAGAAATCACCCCCCACGAGTTGGCAGCCTCACTATTGGGAAACGGAATCGGGGGTCTTCCGGTTCAGGAACTTCACGGCGCAAGGAAACGTGGCAGCCCAAGGATGGTAGTATGGATGGTGTAACAGATGAAGATTCTGATTCTGCGGATGCAGTTTCAGATGAAGATTCTGATGCCCAGATGGGAAATCAGATGAAGAATCTGATGCCCCACATGGGGCATCGGAAGAAGAATCTGATGCCACAGATGGGGAATCAGTCGCAGAATCTGACGCACAAGGTGGGGAATCAGATCAAGAATCTGACCCCCCAGTGGATTCCTCCTCATCTATTGAGATGCAGGTTGAGGAACAGCTGCTGTCACCTCCAGAAGCCTCAAGAAAAGCCTCAAGCTCTCATGATCAGTTGCAGGGTGAGGCCAGGCTACATTCACCCCCCACAGCCAAGGTAAGTACTATAACTTTGACATTAGATTATCAAGGTCTGATTCCATTGTATGTTTCATAGGACCGGCATGTAGATGCTGAGGTTGCACCCAAGACTGGCCAAACGAGACAGGGGAATACCAACCCTGATGTTGCAGTGAGTGACTCAAGCTTGACACGGACAAGGAGGAATGCACTGACTCTAACTGATAACCGACTTCTCATCATTCTTGTCAGGCGCAGCTTCCACCATGGATCTTAAAATACCTGCATTCCACTTATAGCCCTGCAGGTGATGGGAACTGTGGTTATGCATGTGTGGCACATGCATTGGCAGCAGATAGACCAGAGGGTCCCTACGCTAAGGCCAATGGGTGGTACCAAGTGCAAAAGGATGTTTTAGAAGAGATGGAAAAGAACAAGGCACATTGGACAAGATACCTTGGGGGGCCTTCAGAATTCGACCGCGCTTACGGACGTGTTCAGGTGACTGACCCACGTGGATCAGTCCCCATGAACAAATGGATGAGCAAGTTGGATGTGGGACCGATTCTGGCCAATGCGTATAACCGGCCATTTGTCTTCCTCAGCAGAACGGGCGGGAGCACCACATATATTCCCGCCACAGTTCCCCCGGACCCTAAACCGCTGCCAGCCCTCTTCTTATCATTTTTCAATGATAATCATTGGATACGTGTGATAGTCAAGCGGACCCCCACAATTACCTTTCCTCTCCCTAAAGTCTCCCGGTTATTTCACAAGAGCCCAGCAGCTGCTTGGCTAGACTGTGTTTCCCCTTCCACTACTCTTCACTCTTTGATCCCTAAATGATTAAATGTACCAAGTTACTGCAAGTAACACTAATTATTATCATCCTTGCGAATATTTACCATTCTTATTATTCTTTAATATTATTCCTTTAAGATCTCTAGTGAATATTATTAGTATTATTAATTCATCATTATGACTTTAAGAAGTGATAACATAGTATTATTAAACTACAATCTTTACAATAAATAATATACTTAATTTAAATATACTTAAATTAATAATACGTTGATTAACTAACACATGAATAATTCAGGTTACTCTGTGATAATAAATAATAGAGTGATAATATAGTATTATTAAACTACAATCAATCTTTACAATAAATAATATACTTAAATTAATAATACGTTGATGAACTAAAACATGAATAATTCAGGTTACTCTATGATAATAAATAATACTTACAAGATGTGACAATAACAAATGACACATACACAATGATAAGTTAATATTTTATTAATATTAATAAAAGGGCCTTTAATATAATAAGGGCATTAATCAAAAAACCTGGTTTTTCCGCGTTTACACCTGGTTTTCTGCACAGCTGCGGCTGCGCAGTGCACCCGGTTTTCCGCATTTACACCAGTTTTTTTTAATTGTTAATTTTTAAGCAAATAGCACGTGGAGCGCGGCATTTGATGCGCGTGACCTCCCCAATCATCCTCATTTGATATTCTATTTAAAACAAATAAAATAAACAATTAAAACAAGGAATATAAACAAAACAAAAATATGGAGGGTGGCATTGTAAATTAGTAAAACAAGTAAACATTATTTATCAAAATTTTAAATTTATTTATTATACTTAAAGGGGTGTAGAATTTTGTGGTAATTTTTAATTTGCAAAAAAACTGTGTCTTCTATTTGTTTTGGCCAATCCACCCGGTTTTTTTTTAATTTAATTTTTTGCGGGCGGATTTTCATTATTTTTCAAAGTTTTAAATTTATTTCTCATACTTACAGGGGTTTAGAATTTTATGTTAATTTCTATTTTGCTAAAAAACCATGTCTTTTTTTTTTTGTGGCCAATCCCGCCGGTTTTTTCATAAAAAATCCTCACAGCTTAATTTCCAGGATTTCTCAACATTTTAACATTTTTTAAACTTTTTCAAAGCACTTTAAGGGGTGTAGAATTTAATGTGACTAACAGTTTTTTGTTTAAATCACTGGTTGGATTTTTATGATTTTTGGACTCAATTTATTTCCAAACACCTTCACGTCTGTCTTTCAAGATATTCAGGGAGTTTTTAAATGGATTCATACACTTTAGAGGGTGAAGATTTCATTGGAAACAAATACTGATTATAAAACTAACTTCTTATCAGATTTCATGACAAAGAAATGGAAATACAATTATACACAGAGGTATGGTACATTGCATGATGCTTTGGAGTGTTACATGTTGTTTATTAAATAACCAAAAACCGGGTGTAAATGCGGAAAACTGGGTGCACTGCGCAGCCGCAGCTGCGCAGAAAACCGAATGTAAATGCGGAAAAACTGGGTTTTTTTTATTAATGCCCTACAATAAATGAAATGAATAAAACAAATAAATAAAATAAAAAGCAAGAGACATAATTGCAAGTTAATAATTTGTTAGCACACAAATAATACGTATAAGAAAGAGAAATTGTTATCAACACTACTGATAACAGCTAGAAAATGCTTACAAATGGTGAAAATACGCCTGAATTACATTCCTGAACTGATATGTAATGGGCAAAAAAAATAGAAGACATTGTTTTTTTGGGAAATAAAAAATACCATAGATCTCTACACCCCTGGAAGTATATTAAACATTTTTAAAATGTTGAAAAAAAATCAAAATCCGCCCGCAAAAAAATAAATAAAAAAAAAGGGTTTAAAAGCGGAAAACCGGGTGTGCTGCGCAGCAAATTTGAGGTCGCCGCTGCGTAAAACTGTGTGTAAACGCGGAAAAACCGGGTTTGTTCCTTAATGCCCTATAATAATTATGATACCACTAAGGAATCCCAATAGCCCAATTCTGGATAATCTATAGTTTAATGCTGATATATCATCAAGAATTGGCCACAACCTACCTTCAATAAGGTAGAAACCACAAACCCACATGAGTACTCCTTGGATGCCTATTAATAATACTCTGTTTGGGTTATATTTCAAAAAACACTTAAGTCTGATGTTTCATTCAAGTGGATGAGCAAGACAGTGGTGGAAATTACAACCCAAGGGCATGTGAATGAGAAATAAAAGGGAAACCAAAGAAAAAACAACCCCCGGTACATATATCAGAAGTGGTAGTTGGCTACAGCTATTTCTATATCTTGGGAAAAAAATTTTTGGAGTTTTTGAATAGAAAAACATTTGTGAAACTCTTCATGGGTTTTTTTCCAATCAACCATTGGCAAACCATCATGACCAATCCGGTTAAATCCCATGGAGCACAAAAAGTTGAGAAAGTACAATCGGAGTTTATCCAAAGTCCCGTGAGGCATCACTGAAGTATTACCACTATCAACCTTATGTTTCAGAACATTGGCGCCAAATTCCAATAAGGCCGAAGCATTTGAAGTAGTCGGACGTTCGGACCCGTATTTGTTAGTGACAAAGGCGGTTGTTGGACCAAAAACCAGGAGACCAGCAAGCATCCGCATTTGCTCCCGCGTGTTTAATGTTGACCACTCATCAAGCTTTTTATACTTTGGTCTTGTTGGTGCCTGGAGACCGCAGATGTAAAACAAGGCTGACATAGCCCCCGTGAAGTATAGACCAAGGACCTTGAGACCGGAGGTGTCTGGTTGGGGGCTTGATCCATCCTTTGCGTGACTTCCAAGGTTTTCATAAGTTCGTTGGAATGCAAGATGGGCAGTATGCACCAAAGATTCGTCCAGGGGGAGAGGCTGCCATTCACTGCCCTGTTGCTCCATGTGTCGAAGGGCCCAGCAGTCTTGCAAAGCACTTTTAAGCCGGAGATAAGCGTGGTCACTTGGAGAGAAGTATGAGGCCAGATTCGCCGCAAGTGTGTGGGTCTGGACACGTTTGGACAGCGGCGCCTTCCGGTTCTCCTGGGAAGCCTCGAGCTGTGCCATGTTGACAACTTCAGGAGTTATCAGAGAGAGAGCACCAGGTTGAGTGGGGTTAAGAATTCTCTCTGCATACCACACAAATATCAGCCTTTGTGATGTATGAACAAGTGAGAAAAAAAGTGAGTATTTACCAGATTTGCATGCCTTCAGAAGTGTATCCACTTCCCTCCAAACAACTCGGCTGAACTCCTGTGGCATCGTTGGATGTGGTGTGACCATTGAGGGGAGGTGTGTGAGGATGAATGCTATGTTTTCAATCATTTTCTCGGCTGAACGGTGTGACCACGCAATTCCACCCGCCAAATTTTCATTCAAATCATCTGCCAACTCTTTTGGAAGCATTGGGCCAGGGATAAATAGACCCATAGCTGTGCGCAAAGGAGGGATGTTAATTACAAGATGGGTGTGCATAAGCAATGGGGAGTGACTTACCAGGAGGCATCAGGACCGGGGGAGGAGGAATTGATTCGCCCGGTGGTCTTTGGGTAGGTGGCTTGACTGTTGATGGCCCAGCAACAGGGGGGTTCCGTGGAATTCTGAGGCCTTGCAGTGATTGCGCAGTGATGAATTTGTGAGAGGTGGGATGAGGGGTGAAGAAATTATACATGGGGCCTGTATTTTTAGAAGAAGAAGCAGAGTTGTCCAGGCGCGCCTTTTTGCTCGTCGGGTCTTCAACCGTAGGATCTTCAATTCGTACCATGTCATAGCGATATCGGGTTTGTTGTGGCACCGGTTCATGGACTGGCTCCTGGTGGAAGGTAGGTTTGGTACGTCCATGAAGGAATTGTTGGAGGACTTGCTGGTCTTCTGCACCATCTTCAGAGTCATCTGTTTCACCCTCTGCGTCAGGGTCTTCAGAGCTGTCCCGGATGGCTGGATTGTTAATTTCTCGTCTCCCGTCCGCATTGGGGGCTTTGGAGGACTTCTCACCAATGAGTGCTTGGTCCCTTTGTACGCCTTGAAGGAAAGACTGGCCAAAGGTGTTGAGGGTTGTCTTGTGGCTTTTGACATCTGTCCGCATCTCTCCGCTTTGACGTGGGGATCCATCAGCTGGGTTTGTTGTGTTGGGCTGGCCATATTGAACATCCTTGTTGAATTGGTTTTCAAATTGATTGAGCGTGGGGATTGGGTTGGTTGCTGGAGTTAGGGGATCAGGAGTGTGTGCATATAAGTATGCCATTGAGTCAGTTGCAAATTCAGGGCGTGGGTGGGACTGTGGTGGAGCAGGCCTAGGGGCGCCTAAGGTGTTTCTAGCCGGGGCCGGGGTTCTGGAGACCTGTTCATTATCATTGTCTGACTGCTTGTATTCAGCCTTTATTTTAGAGGCCCAATTCTCCAGGTTTTCACGTTCATCTGGTTTCAACTCAGGGTGCCGCGCCAGCTCTGTGCATTTTTCCCAGAGATCCAAACCTGTGTAATGGTGGGAGGGTGGGTGGGAGTGAGCCAGGGACTTATATTATACACAAAATAAAGGAATGAATCTCACGTCCTAGTTCACTGGTCTGATGTGAAGACATTGTTGATTGTTGAAGTCAAATTGGTGATTTGTGCGGAATCTGTTAGCATTTGAATGGGAGAGTATGTCAGCACGTGTTACCATATCTATGGTAAAAAAAAATTGAAAACAAAATTGGAAGAGATGTGGGGGATTGATTGTGTTTGAGATGGGCCCATTGGGCCACTTTTGGCGGGGATGGTGTGCGTCTGGGGCTTATATGGGGCCCTTTGAGCTGCCTCGGGGGTTTGAATGGCCCCATTGAATCTTTTATTGCCCCTTTGGAGCATCAAAGTGGGCCTGTGGGCCCACTGGAGGTGATGGGCAGAGGCGGGCCCCTTCTTACGGCCATTGGGCCCTGTCTTTGGGCCAGTTGGGTCTTGGAGCCCTGGGCCTGTGGGATTTTTTTCTCCCACAAAATTAAACCCCAAAAAAACCCTTTTTTTTGGTTTTTTTGGGGTTTGTTCCTCATTTTTTTTTTCTCATTTTTTTTTTTTTTTTTTTTGTTTTTATTTTATTTTATTTTATTTTATTTTATTTTTATTTTTTTTGATTTGTTTGTTTTTTTTTGATTTTTTTTTTTGATTTTTTTTATTATTATTTTTTGTTTTTGTTACTCACATGTTTTTTTTTTTAATCGGTGGGTGGTGGCAATCGTCTTTTGCTTGAATTCGTGGTCGTTCTGGTTGAAAACAACCAGACCAACGGTCTGATTCCTGAAAGGAATCAGACTCGGCGGGCTCGCTCACGTAATCAAATGGTCCCTACCATTCGATTACATGAGCGAGGGGATGGATATGTATATCCCCATACACATAATACATGTATGTATTATGTGTATGGGGATATCACATGCGACATCCCCCCACACGCCAAACAATTGGCGTGTGGGACCCGCACGCCAATTGTTTGGCGTGCGCTCCCACACGCCAATCGTTTGGTGTGTGGGAGCGCACACCAAACTATTGGCGTGCGGGTCCCACACGCCAATTTCCTTTGGCGTGCGGGGCCCACACGCCAAAAAAAAATGGCGTGTGGGAACCACACACCATTTTTGGCGTGCTGGTCTCACATGCCAATTTATTTTGGCGTTTAGACCCTACACGCCAAAAAAAAAATGGCGTGTAGGCCCCGCACGCCAAAAAAAATTGGTGTGCGGGTTGGCGTTGGCGTGCGCGCTTGGTGTGCGTTTATCAACGCCCCTTCAGTCTTCTTGTTGAAAAGTCATTCGCCGTAGTTTAAGCCCTTAATTCAGCGCCAGGGGGCTTATCATCAAGACCGCACTTACTCTCCTGACTCAGAGAATTCTTGATAAGACTCAAGATCAAACTTCTATCCCAATCTTCATCTTCTTTTGTCAAGATTGACTCGAATCAACTCTCATCAAGAATCTAGGACCTCATCAGGACTTTCGGCGTAATGTAAAGAGACCTTTTCTCATCTCCAGGGAGAAAAGACATTGACAACTCATCTTCTATCGTTTCACCTCAAGATCCCAGTCCAGTACTCCCTTTCTTTCTCACCTCGCTGATAAAATCACCTCAAATCAATTCTCTACCAGTTTGTATTTCTTTTTCTTGTCTCTCTCTTTTTCCTTCTTCTCTTTCTGCTTGATGCCTCCTTACTCAAACTTCACTTCACATTCTTCTCCAGTATCCTCAAAAAGCTTTATTAATCTCCATCGTCGCCATCTGGTACCCTACCTTTTCTCAATTGTCCTTGTGGTATGATCAGAATTCTTCTTCCTCTCAATCTTCATTTCTTTGTTTTATCTTTGTTCTAATTTCCTTTTGTATAGTCTGGTTTTGGTTAAAAACTCTTTAGCAATTTTATAATATGATTAACAGTCAAAACGCTACCACCCAACAACCAGGCACGATATAAATAAAAATGGACGCTATTAACGGTACCGTCATGAAGGCTACACTGGAATCCATACCAATCCTAGCTGAAGAGAATTACTCAAGCTGGAAAACTTGCATAACCAGCCTCTTCAAACTCGGAAAAGTGAAGGATCAAATGTACAACGGAACTCCTCCGTTGGACGAAGAGGATAATATTATCCTTGGTGCTATCATCATGTCTAAGATTTCCGCCGGAACGCACACTAACGTGGTTAATTCCACTAACACCGAGGACTGTCAGCTTCTTTGGCAAGTGATTACGAAACGATTTGCTTCGTTAGAACCATCAAATTGAGCTAGGGTATACAATCAATTCCTTAGCATTGTATATGAGGCCAATTGTATCGACAAATTTATCACCAAAGTACGTGGATGCCTTACAAAGATGGAGGATGTAGGCATCACGTTCCCGCCAGATCTCATTACCTACAATCTATTAAGACGACTACCTGCTAGCCTAGACAACATCAAACAGGCAATTACTCACTCCAAGAATGGCGAAGACATCACGCCCGAGTCCCTGCTTAACCACCTTGAAATACATTGTAACGATTCCAAAACGTCGAGTCAAGTCAAACCCAAATCTACCTCAGTTTCCATGATGTCTAGAGAGGGAACGTTTTGTTCCCCAGGAAAGCACAATCACTGAGCTCCACACCCCAAAGATTGCTGTTGGATGCTTCACCCTGAACTCCGACCTCCACCCCGGGCGTACTACGGCAAGAAGCCGCAAGGAACCAACGTCAGCCTCTCTACATTCTCTGCTCATCTTCCCAATCTCTTCGTTCTGGATTCTGGATTGTTGTCTCACATGGTCGCTGACGAACAATTCTTCACTGGACTTGACAAATCAGAAGGAGGAATGATTAGTACCAGCTGAGGCGATAATTCCTTGAAGATAGAAGGAAAAGGCTCGATCTCAGTCTTGTATCAAGGAAGGAAGGTGGCTTTTCATTAGATACTATTAGTTTCAAATCTCAATGCAAATTTATTGTTGTTGCGTCACTTATTACTACAACAATACGAGGTTAAATTTGAAATCAATAAATTTTCTATATTCAAAAATCATCAGCTGTGCTTCAAAGGGAATTACCACAGTAACCTTCCTGTTCTGGACTTAGTGCCGTGTCATCAACTCTCCTTCTTATCGACGTCTGAAAGAATCCACAAAGCGTTGGGTCATATTAGCTACGGGCAGATCAGACATAAGCTTGGGATTCCTGTTAAAGCAGAACAAAAGTGTGCCTCTTGTGCGTTGGCTAAACTCACGAAGGCAGTCTATTCTCATCGTTCTTCTTGAGCATCAAAGCCTTTCGAGGAAATCCACCTCGATTTAATCGGTCCCATCAAGCCAATGTCCTACAAGAAACATCAGTACATACTCACAATTGTAGATTCAGCTACTTGGTATTGTTCTGCTATACCTATATCAGCAAAATCTGACGTCTTTGAGGTTCTCTCTCAACTTCTAGACCTAGAAGCGAAACAATTCGGTTACCATCCAAGCATTATTCACTCAGATCGAGGTACTGAATTCACCAATTCAGATCTGGCTGATTATTGCAAGAAAAACATCATTCGACTAAGATTTGCAGATCCACACACCCCTCAACAAAACGGGTTGGCGGAAAGATTCAATTGAACTATTCTCGAGTCACTGCGAACAATTTTATTGGATTCGCAGCTGCCGAAAAACCTGTGGAGTGAAATTGTGGGAGCAAGTACCTTAACGATGAACCAAGTACCATCACATCGGAGTAATAAGTCGCCGTACGAGCTTTTCAAAGAAAAAACAATCCCTATCAGTTTCTTCCATCCAATAGGGAATCCTGTTGTGGTGTACATCCATAAACACAAGGGGAAACTCAAGCCGAGGGGGGAATCTGGTAGACTCATTGGTTTCGACACTGAGCTGAAATCTTACAAGACACTAACAGAAGCCGGTATCATCATTAGTTTGAAAAACGTCACCTTTCTTTATTTTCTGCCACCACAGACTTCAACCAACGACTGGGAGGACTTGATTGTGGAAGAAAAAACGGAGGCCATCCAAGTCCCGACTAATCTCAGGGAAGAAGAAACAGTTGTCGTGAAAGAGGAGGAATCTCCCAAAGCTATCTCGCCGCAACAACTAGGGGACTCGGATGAGGTGATCAATGTGGATTCGTCATTGTCTGAACAAGATGAGGCAGAAATGATTGAAGAATTAGTTCCAACCGCCATCACTTCAGCAGCTAGAATTCTACGAGACAGAACGGCTCAGGTGAAACCGCAAAAATACTCCTACCTGACAATCGACCCTAAAGGCTTCAACAATGCAATAACTGGGGAGAAGGCTGATTGCTGGAAGGGGGCTATTCAGGATGAACTCAACAATATTGAAGAACATGAGGTCTGGAGCGACTACCATGCGCAGCCGAAAAAATTTCTTTGTCACACTTGGGTTTTCAAGACTAAACCAGCATCGACGTCATCCCCTGAAAAACAAAAAGCAAGGTTGTGCATCCACGGGTTCATGCAGACCTTAGGGGAGGATTTTTTTGAAACATTCGGGCCAACGGGTAAATTTCCATCACTTCTTACACTATTAGTTTTGGTTATCAACTTGAACATGCCGATCAAACAATTCAACGTCAAG
Source organism: Puccinia hordei (assembly GCA_007896445.1). Classification (NCBI taxonomy): domain Eukaryota; kingdom Fungi; phylum Basidiomycota; class Pucciniomycetes; order Pucciniales; family Pucciniaceae; genus Puccinia; species Puccinia hordei. Next base: position 10,342 of record RDRW01000737.1, on the reverse strand, counting down.
AGTGTGTTTCTGTTCGCCCCTCTTGAAGAAGAAATATTCATCCGGACGCCAGAAGGGTCTCAGCGAACAGCACCGTTTCTTAAACTTCACAAGTCGTTGTACGGACTTAAACAGTTGCCGATGAACTGGTATAAGACTCTAACGACTTGGTTTGAAGAAGTGGACTACCTACCGTCGGTGTCAGACGCGTGTCTGTTCATTCATCAAAACAAGGACTCAATGATTTTATTTCATGTCGATGATTTGATTGTGGTCGGTAGAACAGATGAATTTGAAAGACGTTTCCTTCTCAGATTTCCTCATTCAACAGCACACGCCCCTGACACTCTGTTAGGAATGCAGTTGCATATTTAAAAAGACCGCATTCATCTATCTCAAGAACCCTTAATAGAAAAAGGGTTAGAACTTCTGGGGCTGCAAGCTGTGGCATCTGTCAAGACACCACTAACACCAGCCGTGCAACTGGGAACAGCAACGGACGATGATCATCAAAAATTTCTCAAATTGGGGATCAACTACAGATCGTTCACCGGGATCCTGAACTATCTCTCATGCAGGACCAGACCCAATCTAGCTGCCGCTGTCTCCATACTGTCACGATTCAACCATTGGCTGGGCCTGTCGCATTGGAACCAAGTGTTACATGTTTGGAAATATCTCAAGGGCATGCAACATTTCAAGTTTTGTTTAAAGCCGAATCCAGAAGATGCCTCTGAAAGAATTGACTGCTACACAGACGCGACTTGGGCGGATGACCAAGAAACGCGAATTTCTCAAAGCGGCTCGTTAGCCTTCTGGAAATCTTGCCCAATACTATGGAATAGCAACAAACAGAAGAATATAACGATGTCTTCAGCTGAAGCAGAGATGAATGCATTGTCAGACGGGGAACAAGAAAATCAGTGGTTAACTTTTTTAATTGAGGAACTCTGGAAGAATCAGCTGAATCCAACGCTTTTTCACATCGATAACAAGGGCGTTGATAAACGCACGCCAAGCGCGCACGCCAACGCCAACCCGCACGCCAATTTTTTTTGGCGTGCGGGGCCTACACGCCAAAAAAAATTGGCGTGTAGGGTCTACACGCCAAAATAAATTGGTGTGTGAGACCCACACGCCAAAAATGGCGTGTGGGCCCCACACGCCAATTGTTTGGCGTGCGCTCCCACACGCCAAACAATTGGCGTGTGGGAGCGCACGCCAAACAATTGGCGTGCGGGTCCCACACGCCAATTGTTTGGCGTGTGGGGGGATCCCGCTCACGTTATCAAATGGGAGGGCCCATTCGATTATGTGAGCGGGCCGGCTGACGAGGTTATACAACCTTGTCAGCCGGGAGGAAGTCCTCCCGGCCGACGAGGCTATACAACCTCGTCGGCCAGGAGGAAGTCCTCCTGGCCGACGTGGTTGTACCGCCTTGTCGGCCAGGAGGACTTCCTCCCGGCTGACGAGGTTATACAACCTCGTCAGCCAGGAGGAAGTCCTCCTGGCCAACGAGGTTGTATAGCCTCGTCGGCCGGGAGGACTTCCTCCTGGCCGACGAGGTTATACAACCTCGTCAGCCAGGAGGAAGTCCTCCTGGCTGACGAGGTTGTATAACCTCGTCAGCCGGGAGGAAGTCCTCCTGGCCGACGAGGCTATACAACCGCGTCGGCCAGGAGGACTTCCTCCTGGCCGACGAGGTTGTATAGCCTTGTCGGCCGGGAGGACTTCCTCCCGGCTGACAAGGTGATATAACCTTGTCAGCCGGGAGGAAGTCCTCCCGGCTGACAAGGCTATACAACCTTGTTGGCCAGGAGGCGATAACAAAGGGCTTCTGGAAAAACTGAAACACTTTGGGGCAAACTCAAAGACGAAACACCTAGACATCAAAGTAAAAGGCCTGCAAACCAAATACAAAAACAACGAGATTGACGTGAAGTTGGTGCCATCAGAAAAAATGCCAACTGACGCTCTCACGAAGGCGGCACCACACTCATCAGTTCTCAAGCTGCAAGAAGAATGTTTCGCTGATCAGTCGCCATCAAGCAAGGAGGGGTGTTGAAAAGTCATTTGCCGTAGTTTAAGCCCTTAATTCAGCGCCAGGGGGCTTATCATCAAGACCGCACTTACTCTCCTGACTCAGAGAATTCTCGATAAGACTCAAGATCAAACTTCTATCCCGATCTTCATCTTCTTTCGTCAAGATTGACTCGAATCAACTCTCATCAAGAATCTAGGACCTCATCAGGACTTTTGGCGTAATGTAAAGAGACCTTTTCTCATCTCCAGGGAGAAAAGACATTGACAACTCATCTTCTATTGTTTCACCTCAAGATCCCAGTCCAGTACTCCCTTTCTTTCTCACCTCGCTGATAAAATCACCTCAAATCAATTCTCTACCAGTTTGGATTTCTTTTTCTCGTCTCTCTCTTTTTCCTTCTTCTCTTTCTGCTTGATGCCTCCTTACTCAAACTTCACTTCACATTCTTTTCCAGTATCCTCAAAAAGCTTTATTAATCTCCATTGTTGCCATCTGGTACCCTACCTTTTCTCAATTGTCCTTGTGGTATGATCAGAATTCTTCTTCCTCTCAAGCTTCATTTCTTTGTTTTATCTTTGTTTTAATTTCCTTTTGTATAGTCTGGTTTTGGTTAAAAACTCTTTAGCAATTTTATAATACTTCTTTATCCTTAGTCGCCTTATTCTTTTTTCTTAAAAGCTTGTCATTATTATTATACTCTTTTCTCTCGCCTTTAGGTATATTCTTTTTTTCTTTCTTATTTATTTCATTTGTCATTTTACTCACATGAAATTCATGTTGATATGAATATATCTGGCACTGGAACAAACAGTAGTGATAGCGGTTGTTTGGAAGGATAATATTCATTTCAGCTATAGAGAGATCAGAGAAAGTGATAGAAGGAAAAAGGAGACGTACCTGGAACAAACAGTAGTGATAGCGGTTGTTTGGAAGGATGAGAGAAAGAGAAATCCTTCCAGTACTGTTTGTCCCAGACTATGTAGTGAAATGAAATACATGGCCTGTCACAGAGTGTGACATAAATAGAACATAAAGAGAAAAGAAACTGAGACATAGAAGATATGGAAATAGAGATGAAGCAGAGAAATAGAGAGACATCTCAACACCCCCCCTTGCTGAAGATATACACAAAAATGAAAGGAAGTCAAACTACACCAAACATTCCCCGGTGGTGCTGGAGAAGAACCCGTGGGAGTGGCTTGGTTAGCATATCCGCTAGCATATCTTTGGTCGAAACATGAAGGATTGTGATTAACTTGTCTCGGACACATTCTCGTACGAAGTGATGTCTTGCATGTATATGTTTCGTTCGAGAGTGATGTTCTGGATTGTTTGCTAATGCTTCTGCTCCTTCGTTGTCGACATGCATAGGAAGTGCATCTTTCGGACGCAGGCGAAGTTCCGACAGAACGTTGCGTAACCAGATGCCTTCCTTGCAAGAGTCAGACAATGCTTTATACTCGGCCTCGGTGCTCGATAGAGATACAGTGGCCTGCTTTCGCGACTTCCAAGATATCGCCCCAATACCTATTCGGTAGGTGTAGGCGGAAGTCGATCTTCTATCTTCGCGGTCCTCAGCCCAGTCTGAGTCGGAATATCCACAGCATGAGAGGGAACCCCCGAGGCGCAGACGGAGATTTTTGGTTGTACCGAGATAGTGTAGCACTCGCGTGGCCGCCGCCCAATGTGCTGCCGATGGGTCTTTAAGAAATTGAGAGAGTTTGTTTACCGGGAAAGATATATCGGGCCTAGTGCACTGCGAAAGCCAGAGTAATGAGCCAATCAGTTCTGAGTATGGACCTGGGGATTTACATTCATCGGGCAATCGCCGGACTAGGCTTTTAAAATGGGAATCGGTTGGAGTTTGAGCAGTCGTGTGTGATCCGTTAGCGAAACGGTTGAGCACATCGTTGATGTAGTGTGATTGAGAAAGGAAGATCTCGTGATTCTCCACATCGCGGGTGAACTTTATTGAAAGAAAATGATGTAACTCGTCATCGGCTCCGATTTTGAATCGTTTACCTAACTCTCTGATAATGTTATCAACAAATAAGGGTTCCCCAACTATCGCTAAGTCGTCAACATGTATCGTGAGGGCGCCAATTAGCTTGTGGTCTTGAAGTTTGAAATAAAGGGTAGGGTCGTATTGTGAGTGTTGTAGGCCAAGTTCGACTAGGGCGAGATGAAGTTCCTGATTCCACTGCCTAGGTGACTGTTTCAAACCGTATAGTGAGCGACGCACTTCGCACACATAATCGGGGTGAGATGCATCTTCAAAACCCGGTGGCTGCTCCATGTAAACCGGCTCGTCAAGATGGCCATTCAGGAAGGCGGTTTTGAAGTCTACCTGACGGCCTTTCCACTTCCGTATGGCTAATAGACTACAGATCAGCCAAAGAGTCTCAAGCCGAAGGGTTGGAGCAAAAACCTCATTATAGTCCACACCTTGCACCTGGGCGTAACCCATTGCAACAAGTCGAGCCTTCAACTTCTGGATTGTCCTGTCGGGATGGCGTTTTACTTTAAAAACCCATTTTGATTTGATGATTTTTCGCTTGGCGGGTCGTGGTACGAGTTTCCATGTTTCCATACCAATCAGGGAAGAGAACTCCTCATCGGCCGCTTTAAGCCACTTGTTCCTGTTTGGTGATCGCAAGAGTTGGTTCCATGTTTTAGGAGTGTCGATATTAAGATCAATATCGGCGCTTTTAGCCCAGTTTCCGAGCCTATCTGGTGCCTTGCGGTCCCGCGTAGATTTGCGGGGCGGAGCGACCATCTTGGGTTTCTTCGGGGTGGGCTGAGCAGGAGGAGCTGGAGGTTTTAGGGATGGGGAGGGAATAGGGAGGGAGGGGGGGGAAAAGGTAGAAGGGGAGATGTCGGGGGGGACAGATGCTGATTCGATCGTAGTGGCTTCAGGCGCGAGACGCAGAGGAGAGACATCATCGACATGAGGTACCTGAAGATACGATTTCTCAGTTATCTGGGGCGGGCAGAGGAAAGGAGAGGGAGGGGAATCCAGAACGACATAAGACGAGGGCGCAGATGGCTTACCTCCAGTAGCTGGTGCGTTGGTTTCGTCGAGTGGCACGTTGTGCATTGAGGCTGACAATCGACGATCAACATTGGTATCTAGATGAAAATTCAGGGGTGGGGAGAGAGGTGGAGAAGGGAGAAAAAGAGAAGGGGTGGGAGGTTTCGAGGTCGGGGGGATATGGAATGAGGGTATGACGGGTGCGGAAGGCCAGGGTATTTCGACATCCACGGTTTGAGGGGGGGTTCCGTCAGTCTCAAGCCGTATGGGAAGATATTGTCGTCAAATAGCGTGTCCCTAGATTTCACGACTGATCTTGATGTAAGATCGAACAGACGAAAACCATTTCCGTCGGATAAATATGATAAGAAAATGGCTGCCTGGCCTTTCGGATCGAGTTTCTTCCTATTCGCCTCTGGTATCTTGTACCACGCTAGGCATCCGAACGGATGGGTTTTGCCCATTTGGATGAGGGGTAGAGAGAGGATTGAGTTGGGGCTTTTGAAACCCTCGGGTGTGGAGCATGGGATAGAGTTATAGATGTGAAAGAAATGTCTTAGTGCGTCGACCCAGAAGGATTTGGGCAGCTTCGCGGCCGACAGGGAACATCGTATGTGATTTCCTATGGTCCGATTTATCCTCTCCGCAGCGCCATTTAGTTCTGGCGAGTGGGGAGGACCAGGTTCATGACGAATACCAGCATCTGCTAAGTATAGTTCGAATGCTCTGGAGACGTATTCTCCCCCGTTATCGGACCGGATTGAGGAAATCACGAAGCGGCGATCTTTTTCAAATGAGGCACGAAAGATTTTGAAACATTGAAAAAACCTCAGATTTGCATTTCATTGGAAAGACAGAAGTGTATTTGGAACAATCATCTATAAACGTGACAAAATACTTATACCCTTCACGAGAAACGGTCCTTTCAAAAGATCCGACATCGGAGTGAATAATTTCTCCCGGGATCTTGGAGCGCCATATTGAGCGGGACTTGAATGATGAGCGATGCATCTTCGATGTGATACACGTTGGACACTTTAAGACATCGATTTCGTTCATGTGGGTGGGTTTGATATTGCTTAGATGTAGGAAACGCTTAAGCGGTTTAAGTCCTATGTGGCACAGGCGGAGGTGGAAACCGAAAAGTGAGTTATCAACTTTTATTGGTGAGGAGAGGCGGAGGGAGTAAGTCCTTACTTCGCTGTTGGGGAGATAGTAGAGATTTCCTTTTCTGTATCCACGACCAACAACATCACCGGCGATTTGCACATCATCTGACTCGTAGATGTCGCAAGAAGAGGAAGTAAATACCACTGTCAGGGACTTGTCGCATAGACCGGCGATGGAGATGAGGGGTTCATGGAGATCCGGAACTACAAAGTTGTGAGGCGGCGATCGACGGTGAAGGGTAGGGTCATCACACCCTTCTGGGTCGCTTTCACCACCGAGTGATCGGCCAGACGGATGGGAGTGGAGTCGTTCGTCAGGTTCTTAAGCTGAGAGGAATGCGGGGTCATGGAGATGGAACAACCAGAGTCGAGGTTGGCGTCTGTACAATGATTTGCGTGTCGACGAGCGGGTTCTGACAAGAAAGCGGTGGCGTTCCTGGAGAACTCTGAGTCGGAGTAGTCCGAGTCGTAGTCCGACGAGTGAGCTGCCCAGCTCCACGCCGTAGTCAGTCCTGCTCTTGCAGCGGGTTTGGACGAAGAGTTTTGATTGGGTTGGGGCGACGGTCGTTTCGTCCGCTGTCCGTGCAACGGTCCGAGCGGGAGTTGTTGGAAGAGGTGGGAAGAGGGCGACGAGATGGATCGGGATTTGTCGATCGTCGTGACTTCTTGTGCTCGTTCAAAACATGACCCGCGTTCTGACAACCGTTTAGATCGTGGCCTGTTGCTTTACAAAAATGGCAGTACAGGGCGGAGTCGTAGGGAGGACGGGAATCGGAAGGGGGATCTGCCTGAGCCTTGGAAACCATTAGCGGTAAAGCCTTGTCGCCGGGTTGACTTTGACGGCGAACAGACTCGGCTCGAAGGGCGGAGACAATCTTCGACGGAGGGACAATGTCCTGATGCATCAGGTGGGATACGCAGGGAATCCAATCGTTCGGGAGAGAGTTGAGCAACGATGTGGAGTGAAGATCGTCCACGGTGAGTGGTTTTTCCGTCGTCACCAGAGCATTGAGGCGTTCAGCAGACTCGGCCATTGTGTCGATGTGGGTTTCAATGGAGACCCCATCCTCCATGCGTGCAGTCACTAAGGCCTTCAAGTGGAGCATTCGACCGCCAGTGGTTGAATCTTGGTGGGCTTCAGCAAGAGCTGACCAGATTAGAGGGGCATCGGACCCGTGACTTCGAATGAATCGAAGGTTGCTCGAGTGAATGGTCCTTGCGATGAAGGACGAGACAACTTGGCTGTGTTTCAGCCAGGTTGGAGACCGATTAGACGAATCGGTAGATTTGAGGACATAGGTATACCCTAGAGAGTCGAGGTGGACTCGGACGACGTACGACCAATCGAGGTAGTTAGAATTTGGACCCCTGGGGGTGAGTTGGACGATCCCGGTGGCTTTGATTTCGGCCGGATCGTTAGGAGTGTTTCCGGTAGATAGACCGCGGTGAGGTGGTTCAGATTTTGACATTTTACGATTGAAGTAACAATCGGATCCTTCTTTGCAGTAGTGTAGACGAGTTTTAACGAGTTCAGTTGGTGCAACTGGTGCTCATAACCTGTTGATATGAATATATCTGGCACTGGAACAAACAGTAGTGATAGCGGTTTTTTGGAAGGATAATATTCATTTCAGCTATAGAGAGATCAGAGAAATTCATCTCTAGTTTATTGATTCACAGATTTACAGTCTTGTTGGCTCTTCAAAACCCAACTACCTCATTGTACCAAATAATAAATAATCGAATTACTTCAAATGGCGAGAACAAAAAATTCAAGCTCTGAGAAAAACAATACTCCTGCGTCTAATGGAGTTCCGATCTCGATGGCACGAATTACACAAATTGGTCATCAAGAATGTTCATTTATCTTTGCGGAAAGGATCTGGGATTGTTGTACCATCCCATCTCTATCAATGCAACTGTCAGCCACCAAGATATTACATACATTATGTAAACACTTGAAACTGCAAGCTGAATAATTAATAATATTTAGTTATATTTTTATTTTATTTTATTTTATATTTTATTTATCTTACTAGATCTTCTGGTTATGGCAGAAACTATACTCAACTGTTTCAACAATTGGTATATAGTGTAACAGTTAAGAACAAGCCTAGAACCATCTGGTTGATACATAAGGCTCTGTGTTCAAGCCCAACTCATGACTACACGTAAAAATATACAATCATTTAAAATTATATCTACTGTTTATCAAAAATCTAAGGAAATTTAATTAAGGAAATCCTTGGCAAATTAATTTTCAAACACACAATAAATGGATAAAGAACCATTTATTGGTATAGTTTTTTCCTTGAAAATCCTGGAAAATCCCAGCATAAACCCATAGTACTAATACTATAAGATTACATATGTATTGAATTATATAACTTATGTAGTATGTATTAAATACATAAGTACATGTGATTTTACATTACTGATCACTCAGGGCAAGCGCGTTTCCAAGCCTTAGTCCCCAGAAAAATTTATTCACAAGCACATCTTAGTGAATAATTATTTAATGTTGAAATAATTCTTTCCCACTAAGCCATTCATTGTGAAATAATATGGGGTCATTCCACATAGGAATGACACCATATTTCACATCAGATCACGAACAGGGTGCTCAGTTCCCCCTGGTGATCTTGCCCTGATCACTGCTTCAAAGAAGCTTGTGAAATAATATTTATTTTATTATTAAGAAGGAGTTTTCTTCACTAAAATGAAGCTCACTCCCCATCAATTTTAACCTACATAGATAACTTATTATAAGCTACACAAGGCGCTCACCTTCTCCTCTAAGTAAGGAGGACTGGCCTTTATTTATATATACTATCTTCTTAGTTAAAATTCCTCAACCAAAAACCCCCCCAATCAATTAAACACTTTTAATTGGATTGGAAGAACCATGTACAAAATCTGGTTAGCCCTTCTAGGATTTAATCCCCTTATTAGAAGTTTTGGCAGCAGGGTTAGAACCTGTTTTTTGATACTTAGTGTTTTATAAACTAAGTAATTGTTCTTATTGGAAATTGCCTTATTACACTTTTAAAAGTGTAAGTTATTTTTTTAGTCCTTACTGTACACGCCACAATAAGTGGAGTACAGTACAGAAGCTGACGCAACTGGCACCGAGAAGGCAACTTGTTTTAAAATCTGGACACAAGGCCATCTCGATTATCACCCCGCGAATTAATTCTTGATGCTACAATGAAGTTGTAAAATCTCAAACCAATTCCGATCCTATTTTACTCTGGAAGACAATTTCGTCTCAATATGCCTCTCACTTGGTTATTAACAGAGGACTGGTTTTTATGGCCTGGTCCGCCAAGTCATACATGGGTGATCTCCAACAATACATCGATAAGACTTGAACTCATCTGTTGGACATTGACGCCGTCGGAATCAATCTACCACCTGATATCATCTCTTACCTAGTCCTTGGAAAACTCATGCACGACAAAAAACTAGACAAGATTATCAACAACTGTGCTCTGTCTGAAGACTGCGTGGCATCTCCATACTTGGTTCTTGATGCTCTTCAAACGTGGCTGACTCATAAAGGATCAAAATCCGACAACAATAACTCATCGGCTCTTATAACATTGTCAAATACTACTTCAAAATTTCCTTCAAAATCTTGCACTACTGTGCTAATGGAGTTCACAACCTGAATCAGCTCATCCTGAGGCAAATGCTTCGAGAAGAAATTCCCCCAACTACGCCAATCCAGAAACAAGAGCGCAAGCGCAAGCTTAGCTCATGCCTCTGTATTTGTTCTTTTGTCTCAAATAAATCTTCCGACGACATCATCATCTTTTGGCTGCCTCCCATCACATGCTTCGAAGTCAAAATCTCTTTTTGACATTCACTAAGAAGAAATACTCATCAAAACGGGTAATCCCATACCCATTGATTGCTAGTGGCTTTGATCTGCCGATATTATTGTAAACGGAAAGATTGTGAAGCTTACCGACTGTCTCTTGGTCCCCAAGATTTCACAACAACTTATCTCACTGGTTTGACTCATCGATACATCCTTGAAAATCTCAAAACATTTGGACTCTTTTGATATTTTGGATGGCTCCGGTTCAATCTTTACTGGTAAAATTATTGATAATC